>JADDOH010023939.1:0-178696 GCA_016648135.1 Agrypnia vestita
CGGAAAAATTCATTATAAGACCAAACAACCTATTCACAAACCATCCGCTATTATAGACTACAATAAATCAATGGGAGCTGTTGACAAAACGGATGATGGTTAGTAGTTTATCCTGCATGAGAAAGACTACTAAATGGTACAAGAAAGTCGCATTCCATATAATAGATCTATTTTTATTAAATTCACATTCCGTATATACCCAAGTAACCAGAATAAAAAACCCTTAGCTGATTTTCAACTGGCAGTCATCATTCAACTTGTTGAGAAATATAAACCCGAGATTTGTCAAACATCACAACCTGCAACGTCATCATCAGTCCACAGCAATCCGTTTCGGATATTACCTAAGTTTGTTACAAAGCATATGGCAGAATTAATTCCTCCAACTGACAAATTAAAAAATCCCCGAAGACGATGTCGAATATGCCGATTACAAAATAAAAGAATGCAGCTCACGAGATACTTATGTAAGGAATGCGACGTATCTTTGTGTTTACAACCGTGTTTTAAAATATATCACAGCTCCAAAAAAATATGACTCCAGATACTGAAATTTATTAGCGTGTAAAAACAATATTATCATTGAGACAGTTAAATGTGTGGTGTGAGTGTCTTTCCCATAAACCATCCATTTGTTTACTTTCACAAGTGATTCTTCTGTCCACTTGTGCTTATCAACGCAGTGGTCTAAACACACATCGGGCGGGAATGGCGCGCGACGACAAACGTAGGCGAGGTATATTTTTTGTATGGAGTTTTTGTTTATTCATTTATAAACATCCTTTGAGTTTTTATTATTGTGTTATTAGGTTTCAAATATAACAACATAACCTCTTATCTTTATCTTCGGTGATAAATTGCGCGTAAGTGGACTATTTCGATGATTTAATGAATATTTGAGTATTCAGAAAAACGTGCCGCGTGTGGGTACTGGAAACTCAGGGCTTGGAATAGCGTTCAAAAGGTTAACATCGTTGGGTAGGTCTGGTCTTTGTATGTCTTTTGGGGTGGAGATTGTAGCTGCTTCTGTGGCGAGTTTAATGGTGTTAGAGAACTCGTCGACAGCCGAGTCTAAAGAAGACACGTCGGGGATGTTAGTGGGGATGGTGATTGTGTCTTCGATGCATTTGGAGAGTTTTTGTCATTGAATTTTATCATGGGTGGGGGTTGTTGGATTTATTGAGGTTTGCGTGTCCGATATTGACAGCAGAACGGGGTTGTGGTCTGAGGAGAGCTCACATATTGTTTGGAGCGAATAGGAGTTTTTGATGTCTTTGAGTATGGCAATGTCAATGACATCTGGGCGGCCGCCGCATACCGGGTAGAGGGTTGGGATGTCCGGGGCGTCGATGGAGATTTGTTTGGAGGTGACGTAGTTGTAGAGGAAGTTACCTTTGGAGTTTTTATAGCGGCTATGCCAGGAGCCGTGCTTGGCATTGAGATCACCCGCTATGATGGTGGGAATGTCTTCTTCGAGGAGTTTGTCTAGCTCCTCGGTAATGAGGGGTTTTCTTGGTGGGCTGTATACCGAGATGAACTTTATCGGTCCGGAGTTGATCGTGTTTACAACGAGTGCTGTTGACTCGATGTTATCGGTGGTGGGGGCTTTGACGGGACAGTGGTCAAGGGAGTATTTGACCAAGATGGCGGTGCCTCCACCGTGGGTTCTGGTGCGATCAGTCCTGTAGACGATGTAGTTGGGGATGAATAGTTTTTGGTTGGGCTTTAGCCAGGTCTCGTTGATCAGCAGGATGTCAAGATTGTACTTAGTGAGAAAGACTTCGAGTTCTCCTCGGTAGTCTGAAACCTTTCCGTTAGCGTTCCAGAACGCTGACTGGATCGTGGACGGACGATACGTTGTGCGTCTAACCATAACGGGATAGTAGGTTGTTGATGCGTAGGAGCATCTGCGAGGCGTGGGTCATGAATAGTTTGATTTCTGTCGCTGCTTCGACGAGGTTTGTTAGGTCTGCGGGGGGTTGGGGGTTTGTTTCGCGGCGTGGTGCGCTGTTTACATGAGTTGCGCGGGTTTGCGATGTGCTTGGGGTGGGGTGGGTGATGTGCTGGGGGGGTTTGGTTTTATGATGGATGGTCGTGGGCTGCTGGTGGGGTTGCCTGGCAGCGAAGGCCGGTGCGAGGTTGGGCACCGGGATGTGCTGGGCGGGGGTTGGTTTTGGCGCATTTATGGCCATAAGTGGGGGGGTGCTTGGTTGTTCTGGGCAACCGCACTGTAGGTGCGGTATTGGTGTGGTGGTTGCCTGGGGCGTTGGGGGTGGCGAGAGTAGTTTGGGCGGAGGGATGGGCGGGTGGGGCAGCCTCCATAGCTGGCCGTGTGGGGGCCTTTGCAGAGGGCGCAAGTGGCTGGGGTGTTTGGGGGCTTGACGCAGTCCACTGTAGCGTGGTCTCCTGCGCATTTTACACAGCGAGGCTTGCCAAAGCAGCACGTCGAGCTGTGTCCCAGGTTTTGGCAATTGTGGCATTGAGCCTGACGAGCACGTGCTCGTAGTCTCTGTACCGAGACCCTCAGATGGAGGATCTCTTTGAGTTCTGTGAAGATTTTCTTCCCGGAGTTGTTGTTGGTCAGGGTGACCAGAATTAGGGGGAGGGCTGAGCGATCTGCTCCTTTTTTCATCCGGTGAGTGGTGATCACCGGGTAGTCAACTTGTAATTCATCGGCCACATCTTGGGCCATAATAGTTTCTGGGATGGCCCTGATCACCACCTTCAGGGGCTTGTCTTCCGGTAAGCGGAAGGAATGATGTTCTATTTTCTTTGATTTTAGGAGGGCAGTCACGCGGAGGTGATCCGCTGGGATTTTGGTAAATAGGTAGATATAATTGCCCTTGTTTTGGGCGGTGAAGAAGATGCCTCTGTCTTGGAGGGTCTTATATATACTTTTATAGTCCTCTTTGGAGTGGAGGACAATCGGGGGGATTCTACCGTGGTAGACAGGGTTGGCAGCGGTGGGCTTGCTGCCATTTGAAGTGCTTGGGGGAGTGGTGGGGGTGGGGGTGACTTTGGGGGTAGTAGTGGGGGTGGTGGTGCGGGTGGGGGTTGGTGAGGGGGTGGCGGGGGTTTGAGCTGAACGTTTGTTCGGTGGTGAGAGAGGGGGGGTGGCGATACGCCTGATTGATGCGGGGGGGATGGGGTTGGGGCCCTATCGGACACTGGAGAGAATCTGGGGCTGCGGCGAGCGCGCTTCCGCTTCATGATGGCCTGCTGCCATTCCATTGATGAGGATTCCTCATCAGTGGTGGGATCGGGGGTGAAGGTGGGAGAGGGGTTTTTCCCGCTCTCAGCTATCGAGGAGATGGATCGAGCCTCTGAGGGGCTGCGGTCGCGGTTGGGGTGGGGGCCACTGCCGGAGAGGGTGGGGGTTGGGGTGGTGGCTTTTGGGGTAGTTGGCGTGGTGGCTGCGGGGGTTTGGGGGCCTGGAGTAGTGGGTAGACTAGCGAGTTTGCGAGCTAGTTTCAGGAGGTTGTTCGACTCGAGGGCGGATAGGGGCCTGTCGGTGACTGACGTTGCGATTTGAATGATGTCATATAGTATCGCTTCTTTGTCGTTTAGTATTGGGGATGCCATGATTGAGCCGGTGCCGAGAGCCGGCTTGAACCGAGGCATGGGTAAGGTGGCTTTTATCGTCTTTCGAGCGGGACCGAAAATCTCAAGAGCGCGACACTGGTACTGTAGTAAGGATATAAATTTTTGGAAAAAGAGTAGACAACTGATCAGATTTTCCGAGCTTTCACACGGTACTTTTATTTAAAATAAAACAAATCTCTTTGTTTTCACCACATTATTATACAATCTACATGTTTCGAGAACAATGTTCCCTTCTCCAGGATTGTCTGTGTACTAAAATTGAAAAAGATAAACTATACAACTGTGTTATGGTGAAGGGTATGTGTGTGGGGGGGGGGTCGGAGCTGTTAATTATGGAATGTCATCTCAAGGGGATGGAATCTTAAGTGGAAAAATATTCAAAAGTGGGTTGTGCACAAATTTTGTGTGGTTATTTATTATGTTTGAATTAATATTAACACTTTCTAATTTCAAGTATTTCTAGATTATTAAAACCAAATTAATTAATCAATTTCTAGATTATTTATTTGTGGGATCTTATACCTAATAAGTAACAATTTTAAACCTGTATTAATATTAAATGTATGCTTATATTCTATTAAATGTTTTGCAAAATCAGACTCAACATTGCTAGTTAAAGCTTTAATGTGTGTACTTTTATTTACCCAACAAATTCATTTGATTCATCTCGTAAATTGAAAGAATACAAAACAAATTCCTAAGCTGTGTCAATTATAAACTTAATATACCACAACTGAATTACAATTCCCCTTTATGTTTATAGAGCAATTACAATTCCCTATTATGTTTAGTGAACTTATTAAAACTGAGCGAAAGAAAAATAATTTTTGATTTACTGTTTTTTAACTTGAAACAATAAAACTGACAGCCCCAGCTTACCGAATGCAAAACTTGGCCAATAAGTACTCTGAAATTGACGATGTGTGGAATATAACGTCAACGAAATCAATTATTATTACAAGGAGAACACCAGATCCAACCTCAAGCAATAGTGGACGGTTTCCAATATATTGTTATGAATTATATTCAATATATACATTATGATTGGAACTTTGTTATGTTTGTAAATTAATAAAATTAAAAAATATTAAAACAATATGTTACCTATTTTTAAAAAAAATGAGAAATTATATATGTTTGTAAATGGCACTCTCGTACAGCACAATGTAATTAAATTATTCAATTTATAAATTCAGTTACATATATAATTAAAAAAATTTGAGTTAGCTTTTTGGATGAATTACAATTAATGTCACTTTTCGAAGAACATAATCAGTATGTCGTTACAATGAATGTAGTGTGAATGGCAGAGAAGCTATTGGAAAATTAAACTTTATTTGGCCAAGAAGTTGAGTCCTTTACATGTAATAAGACTGGCAGATTAATTCTTATTATCCTTCTTCTTTTTCTTAGATTGTTTGTTTTCTCGATTTTCTATGGCTTTTAAGTATTTGTAGCAGGTCTCTATTATCGAGGCACCTAGTTTTTCTTGGATCAATTAACAATGGCGATGTGCAATTGTCCTTGAACCTGAAAGTACCAATCATGGTTTGTATTAATTTTTATTATTTTACTTGCATCATGTTTTCAGAAAATTACCTTACGCCTTTCTGTCTTGTGCTTACGCTCTTCACCTCACGCAACAGTCATATTTGAATCTGATGATGAGCATTTCATTTCTACATTATCTACATCAAAAGTACCATCTGGAGTTGTTCCCAAAAAAAGCACGTGTACCATCTAAACAGACCATTTCTAAAAATAATGTGTACTATCTAAACAGACCGCATCTAAAAATAATGTGTTTTTATCTAAACTGACCGCATCTAAAAATAATGTGTACTATCTAAACAGACCGCATCTAAAAATAATGTGTACTATCTAAACAGACCGCACCTATAAATTTTTATAATTATGTCTAATAACCTTTTAAAATAATAATAAATCTGTCTAATAAACTTTCCCGGACCACGATTCTGTTAATGAATTTTTTTTTTTCCAACCATTATCGCAATCCGATTGCAAATGAGTATTTTTTTCAACAGCCATTCGTTTATAGTAAGTAGACTGTAGGGAGTAGAGAGAGTAGTTAATAGTAGTAAACAACGTAAGTATATTTATAAAATCTTCCTTAGTCTTGACATGTACCATCATCCATATCAGGTCTCTGACAACTGTCACCATACTCAGCGTCCACCAGAGGAACTGTGATATCATCGCCTGGGAACGGTAGTGGGACATCTAAAAAAAAAAACTTTTTATGGGTTATTTGCTTATAAAATTAGTTCTTTTTAATAGAGTAGTCTTTACTGGGATGTTTGGTCTTATTAGTAAAAATTCTCTGTATGACAAATATACCGCTACGGCATTGATTGAAATGCCACTACCATGTTAAATGTAAAACTGAGATAACAGATGTATCACTATAGCACTTAAGCAATTTAATAGACATTTTACTGATGAATATTAAAGTGAGGTATCTCAGCAGGTATGGCACACATTAATTTTTGTATAAAAATATCAGTGGTTATGATCTCTTTTCGTGCGTTTTATCTGTCATTGTAGATATATTATCTCAGTGTTATTGTTTCGTTACGCTGTGGTATTGTTGTTCTTTTTTTTTCATAATAAACTTTTTGAAAGTGTTAAATATGCATGGAAGAGGAAAAATAATCGTTAAAATGGCGTTGAAGAAAAAAAATGACTGTGGTAAATAAACGTAAATATAAATTACATCAGCTGAAATATGATTACATTATATGTGATTCCTGTATTTTTGATTGAAAGTGTGCTGTGGGTTAAGTTCTTGAAACAAATTTGAACTCTTAAAAAACTGTGCTAAAAAATACCTTTAGGGACGATAATGTAACAGTGTTACATGATTAAAAATCGAAATAGTTTTTAATATGTGATAAAAAATATATTTTTTCAATGGAGATAAAATTTTTTAAAGGATCTTTTATATAATTATGTAAGATAAACATATTGCATTATTTTAGTAAATTATCAGAAAATCATGGCATATCGAATCTGCGTGCACTCACACCGACGTATCATTACCAACTGAATTCGACGACGCGGTCGAGTGCAGTCCGTCTTTGTCAAACACGTGTTACACGATTCTATGTGCTCTTTCGATATTGTTTTCTCTTCCACCGAAGCCCAAGCAACCCCGTCTCTGTCCTACATGAAATGTGTGGTATTGTCGTGCTCTTTCTTACTCAGTTTAACTGCGACGTGCAATATTATGATCTTTTTTACTCATTGGCCGAAAATACGACAGTAATGAATAAATATTTTTGTAATTAAAAAAATTCGTACATTCATAACAATTTAATTTAGTCATTTTGGCGTGAAAATGTCTATTCAATGATTACAAAAAATATGACCTTTAAGTTATGGTAAATAAGGTATAAAAGGTTGGTAAAAAAAAGGTGTAAACCGTCGAAATAAAATAAATAAATATTTTCTATGACATGTAGACCTACGTTACACCACCGACGCACCAATTAACCAATCCCTAATAAAGAGGTTTAGGATGTTGACGTTACATAATATTTTTGTTTTTGATTCCAGATAACATTGAAGATTTTCACAATTATGAGTCGCTGTTAGATTTTTCACTCGACGATAATTTAGATTTCATTCCTCTCAGTTCACTTAATTCACAAACTACCCCCGTTTTGGACAGGACGCGAAAAGCATTTTCACAATATTCAAGACTACATCAGAAGACGACGTAGTTGAAAGTGCAATTCCAACAAAAAAACATCTAAGAAAATTTGATACTTGGAAACGAAACATTAAAAAACAAAAGTTGAATACAGGCTGAAGTTGTATTTCCAGTGGTGGTCGTATTTAAAGAACTAAAGTACAACGAAAACTCATACATGAAATTTTTCACAAGATTGGCGACAAAAATCGTCAGAGATATTATTTATCAAAATGTATAACAATTGTTAAACAAAATCAACATAAGCAAACACGTAAATGAAAATTTCACGTGGTATAACCACTCTAGATATTTAAAATAATGCGATTTCCACGGTTATTGAGAAGAGTGGCTGTTGATGCAAGAGGGCATAATAGTAAATCACAACAAAACAAAGAAGGAATCAATTCTTAGTGTAAAATCGCACACATCAATCTATTTCCTAAGATCGAATCCCACTATTGCCGCACCAGTTCTTCAAGGAGATATATTGATGGATCGTTAAATTAGATATAAATATAATAAATAATTACTTATATTTCAATAATTACTTGTACAATAATTACTTATTCATTAATTATGAAAATAAGTAACGAAATTTACTGTCAAAAATGTATGCACATGTTTATCAAATAAAACCACGGAAGCAATAACACTTAAGATATTGTATGTATTTCAATATTTTCATTGTAAATATATCAAAGAATATAAAAATACTTAATTTTAACACTTTTTATTAAAAAAAAAAACACTTTTTTTAACAGATCAATAACACGATTAATGCGCGGTTCGAAGACGCCATTTGGAATGATTTTTCATCCGGTTTGCACGGCAAATGAGGTTAATTGACAAATAGAACTCGTTCATTCATTCAAAAACTTGAGATACAACTAATGATAAGCTTTAAAAACCCATAAACGCAGGTAAAATAGGCCAAATTCGCATACATGTCTAGGGAGCGCAGATCTGCACTCTGGCACATAGAGGGTACAAAAGTTTTCGCACAGATCTGCACTCCAGCACCCGACCGGTTAAAACATCTGGTACTGGGAATTTTTCAGTGTTTGCACGGGTACAAATCATGCAATATTTATTTTTAACCCTCATATATAGGATTTTTCCTATCCTGTGATTAACTGTCGCAGCAGTCCCAGACAGAGATGAATAATTTGTTCTACATGATCTTTTTACCCAACATCCATCCGCAACCACAGTTATTATTGGTGTATCCCCTTCTTATCCACACATTTGTCAGCAATAGTCAATTTAGCTTCTGTCATTCTGGATTTAAGTTTTTTCCCACCAATCGTACTTTTTCTTGGCATTTTCTATATTTTCTTTCACTAATGCACGGAATACCAACTATCGCTGAAAGCTTTTTCAATCCAGTAAAACCCGAGCCAGTGGCAATAATACCAGACACAAAAGATTCATTCAAATTCATTTCGCCCTCTTTTTCTTCGCACGAATTTAAAATAAAATTTGACCCACACATATTACACTTCAAATCGAATTTAGAAATAAAACCAATCTTGCGTTCTTTCACATATTCAATATTCATTCCCGTGCATCCAAACATCGATTTGTGGGAATAAATTTTATTAATCTGAAAAAATAATTGATGTATGTCGACCACTCTTTTGCCATCTAATTTGGGAGGTTCATACGAATCCGTACACTCAATGTTTAGTTCAGGTAAATTCTGAAAATAAAATGAAACTGTATTATATAATATTATTATAGTAAAATAAAAAATTGCAATAAGGGTTTGATTAATAATATAAGGGTCCATTAGTTATTTGACCCGTCTTTATTAGTGCCAATTATATATATGTAGGGATATAAAAGCAAAGGCAGCAATATCCAAAATTTTTTTTAAAGCAGTCTTAGAGGTGAGAGAAGAAATGAGAGATTGGCCCGGAGTGAGAATCCAAGGACAAAAAATTGAACGAGGGTCTGAGAACGATGGAAAATGTTTTGGCAGATAAATACAACATTTATTTATTTATTTACCGCCCTTATGGGCTTTTACAAATATACAGAATATAAATTTAAAAAAAATAACATAAGACAGATAAAAGGTACAAATAATAATAGTTAAAAGGTAAAATAATAATACAGAAAAATTTATTATCCATTTCCATTTCGTTGAGATGTAAAGAAACATGAAAATAAACAAAGACAAAACAAAGTGCATGGTTGTTGGAAGAGAAGGGGTGTCGACAAATATCGTTTTGAGTGGCGTAGCTATCAAACAAGTGAAAGAATTCAAATATTTGGCAAATAAAGCAAAATTTCCCAGGATGGCCGCTCAGAGGCTGACATCATAAGCAGAATACAACAGGCATGAGTCGCCTTCAACAAAAAAACCAAAATCCTTGAATCCTCTAACATAATTTTAAAGGTTAGGAAAAACTTGTTTAAAACTCTTGTCTGGAGTGTGCTGATGTACGGCAGCGAAACATGGACCATCGGCCAGAGCATGTCCAGGAGGCTAGTGGCCTTTGAGATGTGGTGCTACAGGCACATGGCGAGGATCCATTGGTCAGAACATATCTGAAACGACGAGGTGTTGAGCAGGGTGGGCGAAAAGAGGCGGGTCCTTAACAGAATCGCCTAACAGCGAGCAATTTGGATAGGCCACAATATAAGGCATCCGGGCCTGTTCTTAACCACCGTCGAGGGAAATGTTGAAGGCAACATTTGTAGAGGCCGCCCGAGATTAAGCTACGTAGACCAGATTATCAGAGATGTGAGCTGTAGCACCTACCAAGAAATAAAGAGGCTGGCAGGTGACAGAAAGGAGAAAACGAGTGCTTGTTGCAAACCAATCCTAGGATTGCGACAAAAAAAAGAGGATTACTAATTTATAATGTATATACTGAATTCGAGATTTTATAGGAAACATAGCCTATAAATTTATAGGAAAAATGATTTTGGAAGGGATAACTACATAAAACCTAGAATTCAGCACATTTTAAAGTATTAATCCTTGGTAACTGCACGAATTTTTTTTTCCGGATATTGCTGCCTTTGCTTTTATACCCTACATATGTATATACTTTTGACGTATTCATTGATAAGGTCATCACAAAAATTTGTGGGAAATGCCCACAACTATGTAAATCCTGTGATGAATCACCTGTTTCTATAGATTTATTTTTTATTTTATTATTTTTATTTTGAACTCTAAGATGATTTAAATGCTACGCGGGAAAAATTGAGCTAAGCCCACCTGGCGGAGTATTGGGGCTACAAAAATTTGGGGATGATGAAACGCTAGTATTGGGAGGGAGTTAGTAGCGATTGATCGGATATAGGTTACGGGCAGTTACTAATCAATTCTTATAAATCATATTAATCTTGTGGTAAAGCCGTGTTTGGTACAAATGGTTGACGATCGATGCGGTCCGAGCGGTCCACATGTGCTTCCCATAAAAAATGCTGAACACGGTTTTCAGAGTTTTGGGTCGCGGTTATTGCAGTTTGGGCCGTTAAAAAACCGATTAACGTCTACTCTAAGGTGACGATGATATTGACAGTTCCACGAGGTTTCTGAATTATGGGCTTTTTTGCTGGGTTTTTGAAACCGATTAAGAGCCGTATATCTTCATCTCGAGTGGATTCCCGTGCAACAGAGATGCATAGATATGAGCAAAAGTAAGGAAGGCAGGTCCTAATCGGGGGATCGCGAGAGGAAAATGCCCCATAAATAATTTATAGGAATTGGCCGTGAAGCACGGATTAAACGTATACGATGTACCAGAGGGGTGACCTTAACTGAGCGGATAATGATTTATTTTCGTTTCGCGGGAATCGGATAACGTAGGCAGATAGGAAAGTTAACTATAATTCCATTATATTTATCTGTAGACTAACGCTCTGTCGAGAAGTGAATAGTTATTCATTTTCGTTTCGCGGGAGTCGGATAACGTAGGCAGATAGGAAAGTTAACTATAATTCCATTATATTTATCTGTAGACTGACGCTCTATCGAGGAGCGAATAATGATTCATTTTCGTTTCGCGGGAGTCGAATAACGTAGGCGGGTAGAAAAGTTAACTATAATTCTATTATATTTATCTGTAAACTAACGCTCTTCAGGCTTTTACAACAGATAGGTAATTGTGCAATGACGGTATATACAGTTAGGAAAGAGATAACGATAACGTGTAAGCATATTAATGGCACGACAAGAAAATAATATACTCGAATATAGATACAATATATTAACTATGTAATCACTACAAACCTGTCCGACGTTAGCGTAGTTTCAACAGGACGGGTAACGTGTATACGATTGGCTATTCTAGCTCAGATTTCGCCGGGTTTGGTAGTAATAACCCACAAAACATAATTGGAACAAGTGTATCCAGATAAGAATATTGTAAATAAAATAATATGAATTTGCGGCCCATATACACATGTAATAAAAGGAAAAAGCGTATGGGGATCTTATAGATGGATGGGTAGATGAAACAAATATAATTGGGAGTAAATGTAATATAACGCGAAGAAGCAAGCATATAAGTACCAAAAACATAGGAGAACATAGTGTGATAGAAATTCGAAGACGGGAGGAACAATAATGTGAAGTGGAACGGATATAGCAAGAGCATGTAATAATGATAAACGTACAAATACAGACAACTACTTGAGACCGATTCGACAGATACTAGCAATCTTTCAACACACCTCTAAGGACATGGTGAGTGGTATATAGTTATCAGCGGAGGCGTCCAGTACCTTGGCAATAAATAAGCACTGAATTAATCCGACGCCTTGCCTGCGGCACTGGAGGTTTATTTACTTATTTATTTTATTTATTTTCATTTATTGGGTTTCTTACAGCCATATAATTAATCAATCTTTAAAGAAAAGACAATAATTGATGTACAGAGTTTTGGGCCAATTACGCGAAAACACATACATACAATCGATAAAAGAATAAGAAAAACATGTCCAATAGTGGGGTTGTGTGAGTGTGTATTTGTGTGTTTATTTATTTATTTTGTTTTGGGAAAAATTAAAAGCAAAACGATCTTAAAAATTTTCCACTGAATTTAAAAATTTACTTTAACTTACATTAATAGTTTATTGTGTTATAGCGAATAGTACTCTTCCAGTATTATATTGTTCGAGAATATTCACTGTCTATGTAACATAGTTATTTTGTGGATCAATCTTACTGCCAATAAAAATAATAATAAATGGTTACAAATTATGTTTAAATTCCGCAACGGAAGGACTTAATACGTCCACGAGAAAAGATCGCCCAAAATTAATTTAAAATTAGGTATAGTACCTTTGGATGATTGTTATATCTAGGTATGCAGTGTGCACGTGGTGAATATATGGAAATTGATCCCATGATATAGCGGCCAAGAAGCGTTAAATTTCCGATAAAGACGAGTGAAAATACGAGGGAACGGGACATGATAATGGTAGATAGTGAAGAAACATCAACTATGATTAGGGGAGTACCCGATAGATTGTGGTTACGGTTGATCAAACGACAATATGGACTGAACTTAGAAATTAAATATTAAAAATTAATTATCGCGCTTGCGAAGCGAAAATATACCGTCCGAAGCCACCAAGTCCGCCCCAAAACATAGGTAGGGACAGCAACAGAAAAGGTGGAGTCAATGACGGCTGTAAGTGGTGTCGGGGTTGTGGACTGCAAAAATAGACCTTAGTAGGCGGCATTCTGATATCAGGGGTGGCATAGATTAGTGAAGCCGAAGAGGCGGGACATGGGCCCTTTTCCCGCTAGGGGGGTTTTAAAATGTCAAGACACAGCGGAATTCAGGCAGTTGGTGTGAACGTCTACGGGAGTGCGAAATCCGCGTCGGTTGTTTTTTTTTTGAGTGATAGAACCGTGAGTGATTGTTACCGTCGAGTGATAGTGTCCCAGTGTGAAAATTATAGTTTAACTTCAAGTGAAAGTGGTGTACGGGTAATTATACTCTTCGACATTGCTCACGATAAAAGAAAGGGGGGGTACGGGTTTGATTTTATTTTATAAAGGGTAATTAATTTGGCATATTAGAACTTCGGAAATTACTGCGCTTTATTAAGTTGATTAGTCCGGCATATATAGAACTGATATTTTCAGATCTCCGGAAACTAGCTGTGCGTTATAAAGATACCTATTTTATGCTAAACACGCGGGAAATTGTTAATACATCTTGTAAAAATACCTATCTTATGCTAAATACGCGAGGTCCTGTTAAAAGGGTTTTAACTCAGAGTACGGGATTGATTTTATTTTATAGAGGTAATTAATCTGGCATATCGGAACTTCGGAAATCACTATGTTCTATAAAGTTAATTATTTTTGTCGTCTTACTAGGTTCACAGAATAATATTCGCAGAATTTCAGGAAAAGGTAGAGTTCAAATTTAGTTAAATTTTCGTTTTACTAAGTATAGTATTGGCGGATCTCTGGAAACTAGCTGTGCGTTATAAAGATACCTATTTTACGCTAATCACGCGGGAAGCTGTTAAAAGATAAAGGAGTTGTTACTAACAGATTCGATTTTAAATAAGTCTTATAAAATACCTATCTTTGCTAAATACGCGAGGTCTCATTTTAATTTTTACATTTGTAAGGCATATAATATTTCGTTATATGAAATGTTTCGATTAGACCGGGTTTATTTTAGTTATCGAAAGAATATTTAGTTTATTTTAATAATTTTTTTTTTGTTTATGGTTAATAGTAAGATTCCGTTAAAATTATAGCGAATAAATTCTGGGATTAAAAATACGTCTAGTGAAAAATATATAGCTGATCTCGCGGGGTATCAGGTTCAGCCCATAATAATCTAGATTTTAATTTCGTTTAAAATTATATAGAGTAATTCCGTGAGAATCGGGGTTTCGGGGTTTATTTACAATTTCACAGATGCATAAGTTCCATTATTCTAGAAAATTATATAAAATAATCTCGTGAGAATCGGGACTTATTTACAATTTTACAGGTGTTTAAAATTCCATTATTCTAGAAAATTATATAAAATAATCTCGTGAGAATCGGGACTTATTTACAATTTTACAGATGTATGAAATTTCATTATTCTAAAAAATTATATAAAATAATCTCGTGGGGTCGGGGTTTATTTACGGTTTTACAGAAGTACAAGTTTCACTATTTTATAAAGTATATAAAATTGCTTTCGTTCGGCCCGGGTTATCTTATATTATATAGGAAAACATAGGTCCCGCGCTATTAAAACATATAAAAACGTTTCATGTGGCCGGGATTATTACGCGCGTTGGGGAAAGTCTATAAGGTAAAAATATGTTTAATTTGATTCGGGTATTTTATATTTTATGAAAGATATTTGCCTCGCGGACTTAAACTATGAAAAAATGTTTCAATTAGTTCTGGTTATACTTTAGGAGTGATGTAAACTTCGCGGTTGTATAATTTGGGTTACTTTGTATTGTACGAAAACGTAAATCTCGCGTATAAAAACGCGTATAAAAAAAAACGTATATCATGTATTCAAACATATAAAAACTTCTAGTACATTGTTTCGATAGACCGGGGTTGTATTATACTTATAAAGATGTTATAGGGCCTCGTTATATTGAAAATATATAAAAACCGCCTGGGGCCGGGTCTTCTTATTTATAAACTATATAAGATTTCGTTACATTTAGTTATATAAAATGCTATCGTTCGGGAATTCGCGTTTCATTTTAAGCATATATAAATATAGGGTCCCGTTTTTGAGCAATGTTAGTGTTTCGTTTAGAATTCGCGCCTTCATTTAATAAATATGAAACATGTAGATTTCAATCAGAACTATTTTAAAATGATTCGTTTAGAAATTCGCGTCTTGTATTATAAATGTGAAACTTATAATATTCGTTTTGAGCTAAAACGTATGAACATAGAAACACTACAGTTTTGACCGCTATTTTGTTTACTATGCCTAGGACATTCTTGCGGTGTATTAGACTTGATGGTAAAATTTAAACTCTTACTCTGTTTAAAATATACGTAGTGTCTCCGCCTAGATTGGCTTCACGATATACTTTATGAAATTTGTAAGTTCCGCTGTCCTAAAATTATATAAAATTACCTTCGTTTAGATCGGGTTATATCATATTCCTCGTGGAACGCGTAAACCTCGTTGTCCTGAAACTAAATAAGGATGTTTCATCTAGACCGGGTTCATTTTACATTTTAGGAAGAATATAAATCCCGCGTCTTTCACTACATAAAATGGATTTGGTAAGATTGGGGTTGTTTATACTTGTAGAAATTACAGAATCCCGTTATTCCTAAACTATATTAAAATGATAAATTATATTAAAATGATTTAAACTATATTAAAATTTGCCGGAGAGTGGATATCAAATATTCGAGATGATAATAAAATTATATTAAGAATAATATAATTTTATTATCAATGCACAAACTTGGCAATGAACTACCTACATATGTCGACATTTTAAATCTATCTCTCTCAAAATTTAAAAAATCATTATATGATCATTTCTTTTCAAAATATTAAATTTTTATATAATGTCTTAAATTTTTTATATATATAGCTGGCTATTCAAATTTAATATTGCTATATTATCGGTGAGTAAAAATTTCTGAGATCACTACTTTACACTTTTTTGCATATATACTTTTTTACATATATGTCTAACCTCATTATGTTTAAACTGTATATATATACTTTTTACATTTATACCCTTTATTTTTCTTTTACATTTAATCGTTTGTTGTATTTTAATTATGTATAAACCTGCTACTTTACACTTTTTTGCATATATACACTTTTACATATATGTCTAACCTCATTATGTTTAAACTGTATATATATACTTTTTACATTTATACCCTTTATTTTTCTTTTACAGTTAATCGTTTGTTGTATTTTAATTATGTATAAACGTGCTACTTTACACTTTTTTGCATATATACCTTTTTTACATACATGTCTAACCTCATTATTTCTAAACTATGTATATATAGTTTTTTTACATTTATACCCTTTATTTTTCTTTTACATTTAATCGTTTGTTGTATTTTAATTATGTATAAACCTGTTGTAAAAGGCTATTAAGCCGTGTAATTAATTAATAATAATAATAATAATAATAATAATAATAATAAGAATAATAATATTAAGAATAAAACTAAATCGGCGGACTCTAAAAGTAATATGTATTGACCTTATAAAGATGTAGACTAGTGGGGTTTTATTATAGAAGCAATCAATTCTTTAACAACAACAAGTGGACAAGTGGTCGCTTCGCGGGTTTGTTAAAACTTATAAATGCATGGAATCCTAGATTCGAAGCTTAATCCCGGTATTTCGGATAAATATTAGGTCCTTACATATGAAATTGGAGTTTAGTATGGGAGGAACATTAAGCCGATTTTTTTTTATTATAATATACTTATTTAATCAAAGTATGTACCATTGCTATCTATGCACTTTTGCCATCTCATAGGTAGTTCATCGATCCCTTTACTAAAAAAACCATTCGGACGGGAATCAATTAAATCTTTGAAAGCGGTTTGGACTGCCCCATCGGAGTTGAATTTTTTCCTTTGCAAGAAGTTATCCAAATTTAGAAAAAAATGGTAATCTGTTGGGGCAAGGTCCGGAGAGTACGGTGGATGTCTTAGACATTCCAATTGAAGCTCCTCTAATTTGGTAGCCGTCTGTTGTGCACTGTGTGGTCTAGCGTTATCATGAAGCAGCAGTGGCCTAGAGCGATTAACCAGCCTCGGTTGTTTAGCAGCTAGCTTTTCCATCATGGTTTGCAGTTGCTGACAATAGACATCTGCCGTAATCGTCTGGCCAGATTTAAGAAAGCTGTAGTGAACGACACCAGCACTAGTCCACCAAACGCTCACAAGTAACTTTTTTGGAGTCAATTTTCGCTTGGGGCATGGTTTGGCTGGTTCGGCAGGGTTCAGCCATTGCGATGAGCGCTTCCGATTATCGTACAGGATCCACTTTTCATCACAGGTAATGATTCGATTTAAAATCCCTTCATTATTGTGCCGGTTGAGTAATGCAACGCAGCAGTCAACGCGCGTTTGTTGATTTGCTTCACTCAATTCGTGAGGTACCCACCTTTCAAGCTTTTTCACCTTACCAATTTGCTTCAAGTGGATTAAAACAGTTTTATCACTAACACCGCAGCCTGCAGCTAACTCGGATGTGGTTTGCGATGGATCCGCTTCCACAATAGCCTTCAATTCTTCATTATCAACTTTGGTCTCCGGCCGTCCACGGGGCTTGTTCTGCAGGTCGAAATTTCCAGAACGAAAACGTTGGAACCAAAAACGCACTGTGTTTTCTTTTGCGGCACCGTCGCCATACACATCATTAATCCTTCGAGCCGTTTCTGCAGCACTGGTGCCACGGTTGAACTCGTACTCGTAAATAACGCGATATTTCAAGTTTTTCATTTTGTAAACTGAGTGACGCAAAGAAAAAAACAATTGAGGAAAAAACAAATGAATTATAATTTTCAAAACACAAATACATGAGTAAATAGCTGTATAAATTTGGATTTGGAATTCCTAACCAAAGAGAAGATATTTGAGATCAAATTTGCCAGTACGGCAAAACGCCAATTTCATATGTAAGGACCTAATATAAGAATAGGTAACATCGGAAAATAACGGGTAACGGTTTTATGGAAAATATCGGTGCGTATGATCATTAGAGTATGATCATTAGGATTAGAGTTTAGTTTCGGTGACCCGGGAAGTACGGATGCGTAAGACGGAAATAAGGACTATGGTGCAGTATTATTAAGATATATAAATACTTACAATTGTCGAGCTAGAGTCTAATTCCGGTATCTCGAGGAATATAAATTCAAGGAAAAGAAAATAATGTCTGGTTTCGGTTTGATTAAGGTATATACACCGTATAGCTGCCGAGGCTGGATACTAAGCCCCAGCTACGGAAACTTATAAGCGCGTAATGGCAGGATCAAAGGTTAGGTCGCGAACTATAGTTAATTAGGGGCCTGTGAATCGTATGCGCGTGCAAGGCAAGTGTCCGCAATCCTTAGGTATAAAGTGAGGTACATGAAGTGAAACTACGATGCACTGGACTGGATATAACCGGCGGCAGATGGGTAAGACATGTCATCCTCTTTCCGTTTTGAGATTATAACGATATATAAAGGTGGCGCACGATTAAGAAGAATGGTCTCGGGTTCGACACCCCAGACAGAGACGGAAGAAGCGCCGACAGTGAAAGCTAACCCCTGTACCGTAAACTTTACATATGTTTTTCCACAGGTGTTGTTTGCATGTTGAATCCGTACTGACCATAATAGGGGCGAATTAATTTGCCAAATTATGCCTTCTCTGCATGTGTGTGAACTTCCAGGGATCGGGCGGCTCGTGTGCTCGACGCCGAACTTATTCATTTACTTCTATTTATTTATTTAATTGATTTGAGTGATTGAATAATTAATTAATTAATTAGGTATTTATTTGTCTATTCATATATATATATTTATTTATTTGTTTATTTATTTATTTCTCATTCAGCCATTTGTTTATTCGTCTATTTATAAATTATTTATTTATCTATTTATTTATTTAATTGATTGATTGATTGATTATTTAGTTAATTATATATTTCTTTATTCATTTATTTGTTTGATTGACTGATTTATTAATTAATTAATAATATATTTATTTATTTATTTATTTATTTATTCATTTGTTTAATTACTTATTAATTTATTAAGTGATTAATTAATTAATTTATTCATTTATTTATTTATTTATCAATTTATTTATTTATATATTTATTTATTTACGTACGCATACGTCTGTGCATCATCGGGGGGGGAGGGGGGGGATTATCAGATCAGCATCACCACCGTCATCACCACCGAATGCCGTGTCCCAACTATATGCCACGCGCCGAATTACATCACCGTCACTGAACGCCGCGTTCCGATTACACACTGCTCGCTATGTTGCGTCGTCGCCACCGATCGCCGCGTTCCAGTTATATATTGTCAGGAGGCGTTTCGATAGCATCACCATCATCATCATCATTAGCGGTGTCTCAGATATATATCGTCAGGAGTCGTTACGATAGTATCATCATCATCATTAGCGGTGTTTCGGCTATATATAGTCAGGAGACGTTACGATAGTATCATCATCATCATCATCATCACTAGCGGTGGTTCAGCTATATATCGTCAGGAGGTGTTTCAATAGTATCATCATCATCATCATCATTAGCAGTGTCCCAGTTATATATAGTCAGGGGGCGTTTCGATAGCATCATCATCATCATCATCATCATTAGCGGTGTTTCAGCTATATATCGTCAGGAGTCGTTACGATAGTATCATCATCATCATTAGCGGTGTTTCGGCTATATATAGTCAGGAGACGTTACGATAGTATCATCATCATCATCATCATCACTAGCGGTGGTTCAGCTATATATCGTCAGGAGGCGTTTCGATAGTATCATCAACATCATCATCATTAGCAGTGTCCCAGTTATATATCGTCAGGAGACGTTTCAATAGTATCATCATCATCATCATCATTAGCGGTGTCCCAGTCATATATAGTCAGGAGGCGTTCCGATAGTATCATCATCATCATTAGCGGTGTCTCAGATATATATCGTCAGGAAACGTTACGATAGTATCATCATCATCATCATCATCACTAGCGGTGGTTCAGATAAATATCATCAGGTGACGTTTCGATAGTGACAACATCATCTTCATCAGTGAAGGCAGGGTTCCAGTTACACATCAGCCGGAGAAAATTAGGCAGATCCCATCATCATCGATGGCAGGATTCTAGCTGTACACCATTTGGAGAAAATACACCGACATCCCTGGCCAGGGGCTAGGCATATCCCTACTGTCCAGATCCACCTTTCCATCTACTAATACGAGGGGTCATGGCCTCGTGAAACCACATGGCAACCAACCATTACAAGTATTTATTTATGTATTGTATATGTATGTATGTATGTATATTATATTTTATTAGTATGTATCTATTCGTACGTAGTGTATGAGGGGGCTCTTCACGGGTGGCACAACACCCGTGCGGATGTCTTCCCTCGTCTGGAATGGATTGAACGTATTGATGCATACCAGATTATAATAAGTACTACCTGGGAGGGTGATTGCAGTCACTGTAGTGTCGCGAATGGCCAATGGGCTGTAGTTGCTCACAGGCGAGGGTTGGGGAGCCTAGGAAACTCCCCCTCCCCACTCGCATATTTTTGACTTGACAGGTGGCCCGGGACCATCTTTACAATAGCTTCAGTATATATACCGTAGTTTAACTTAGTTTAACCTGGAGGAGTTGGAATTCGGGGGGCAAACTGGCTCTGAGCCCGGACGCCAGACACTGACACGAGGGATGGTGCGGTACTTTGCACAGAAGAGGCCCAACATGAAAAGGCGCATCCAGGCTAAGGTCTCGTGTCGGGAGAAGGAAGATGGGATCAGTCACCGATGAGCCTTTGGGTATGGAGGGGCCGAATTTAAAGCAACCACATTTTCCGCGTACTCATACATTTACACATACCTTCTACAAACCCCTTATCCATTAGAACCCAACGTACCACTAGAATGAGACATAGGGCCAGATACAGGTGACGGAACTTAGGCCGGCTAGTAAATAAACGTAACAATGTAATTGATATAAAGATAATGCAGAGTAAATATAAAAGATCGTAAGGAATAAGCACAGCGAGATAACGGCGGAAGATAAAATTATTAATCAGCGAGGGCGTCGAAGACGGAATCATCCATAGGAGCGGCTACGAAGGACTCGAGGGCTTTCAGGGGATCTATGTACTCTATATGTGCATGCGCATGTGATAACGGCACGTCACTAACCTTTCCAGTGGATGGCGGTCGATCCCATACAGGTAGGACAATGGGGGATCGAGCGGAGAGGGCATGGAAGCAGAGGATCGCGCACTCTGGAAGCGCAGCTACACCAGATGCAGTGGTTTCAGTCCGTAGGAATGATAGGTAAATAATATAGGGCCACGGAACATAGTATGTTTAGCAATTGCACCGTAGGGCTTAATTGACGTGCTAGGTAGTTTTGTTTGCGTTTTCCATGAACATTCACGAACTTCATACCCCAGTATTTAATTTTAGTAAAGCTTGCGTTAGGGATACCACTAAACCAATTCATCCCCTATAGTTCGAAACAAAAAATTACACAACGTGAACTGGGGAGGTCTTGAATAAAGCGAGGGTGTTTGGAAATACTACGTTAAAAACCGTAGAGCCTTCACCCGACGTAGATAGATAGCTTGTTTGCCTCTAACAAGGCGTAAACCCAGTTAGGAGTAGGATCGAGCTGAAAGGCGAAGAAGAGGATCCATCACATGGTCCAGGCCTCGTAGTATGGGCAGAGAACTACGCGTCCATGGACATATAGACCGCCCCAACTCCAGATTTAATAAGAATACTTTCCCGAACACTCAAGTAGAGGTTTAAGTTTTTTACCTAACCAAACGATCTTCGTATAATGTTCTCAACTTATTAATTGCATTGTAAATAAGAAGAGCAACTTGTCATGCAATTTCTAAAAAAGAAACGTTTCAAAAAATACTTGAATTCGAAACTTCAAAATACCAATATTATTGGTTATACGTGGGATTTATCTGGAAAAGACAGGTATTGGAAACTTTTCTGGAGGTAGATGGTATCCAGTACTTCCAGAAGCACGCTACAATCAGGGGAGAAATAATAGAAAACAGCGCTCGGAAGTTATCCCACAGCTACTTTCTATTCAGGTACCCAAGATGCCCTAGAACTTGTGGATCCAGTATCGGAAGCTCTTGGGTGATCTGAGGACCTACAGTCATGAGGGACAGTCTTCCTCAGACACGATGAATAAGAAATGAAATTATTCCCATCAAATAACTATTTTTTTATAATTTAAAAACCTGCAACACAATTATGTTATTTCGGTGCTATGCAAAAACATGCAAAGGAAAATAGGCTTTCTATTGGTGAAAGTAAATAAGCGTGCCTTTCAACAGTTTTAATTAACAATTTATATGCACACGTATAAAAACTTCCAATAGCGCATATGATTACGTTGGTTCGAAAATAGTGGTCGATTTTAAATTATATCACTTTAAATGTGCTTTGCTAGGAAATGTGTGTATGTTATAGTGAATCTGTATTTTAAGTGAGTCCGTATTTTCACTGTCACTTTGGTGAAATAATATTCAAGATCATTCATTTCATATCCAAGCACCTGTAGAAGTTAAAAATGTCAGATGTCTGTTTCCGGATTGAGATTGTCCTCTTGGAATAACAATTTCAGATTTAAGTTATTGCGTGAAAAAGGTTTTTACAGCATTATTAATTTCTTCTGTGCATATCAATATAATATACCGGATATTATTAAACTACCCTTACCTAGCCTAACCTAACTTAACCTTACTTAACCTAAGCTTTAAGAAATGCGTGCATTGGTGGACAAAATATAGTTTCACTGATATTGCGCATTGAATCTGTAAATTCATTGATTAACGTGTTTTCACTGCCCGACCGGATAAATATATTTCTGTTAGTAAAAATATAGACTCACTAGAAATAAAAATTCACTGAAACTGAACTGAAAACTGAAAAAAAAAAATGTACATTTGCTATCCATTGATAGTAAGATATAGTCTGTATTTATTTATTGAATTATCTTTTAAATTGGCAAATATGTATTATAGATGTATCATAGATACAAAGCTACTAATTCATAAGGGTAAATATATGGAAGTCTTTTTTTCGGGTGTCCATAAAGCTTACGACCTATCGTATGGCTGGCTTGTGTGATTACTTTACACAATGCAACGTTCAGCATCCATTATATACTACCACATCTAACAAATATATATTTAATATACACACATTGTTCCATATGTATGATGTATTTTTACTACCGTAACGTGCGGTTGAAATTTTTTCCCATAAACCAGTACAGAGGTTGTTCACCGTTGGAGTTTTTGTATATGTGAGTTTTTTAGGGCAATATTCTTCATATACGTAGGTATATGAAATTCTTCCGAATTATGACAAATACGGAGGAATACACCTCAAAATTATTTCAAATTTTTAACTCCTTTTTGACTAGTTTCTATTAATATTAAAGAAAACTTATTTATATTTGTGAAGTTGCAATTTCAAAACAAAGTTCTGTGAATTATTAAACAATTTTTTATTAAACATGACATAGAGAAAAATCAAAATAACCAAAAAATATTTTAACTGCTACCGGGATTCTAACTAAAGGACCTCCATTCTATCCGGGGATGGCGCGTTATCCAATTTCGCCACCGCAGTTTGGTAAGTTAACGAAAGTTTTTCGACTTTTTTTTTTTATGAGTAAAATAAGTAGTCTCTTTTTAATTGATTAACATTTTTATTCCATTTTTAAAGCAATCCGCTTTTTGTAATGCAACATTTCATCTATTGCTAAAGGACCCCAGAAATAATTTTTTTCACTTTTATTTTTGGAAACATTTGACACAACACATACATATAGTAATGAAAACACATTTATTATTGTGAATTTGCAATTTCAGAACAAAGTTCTGTGAATTATTAAACAAATTTTTTTAAGTAGAATGGAGGTCCGTTGGTTCAAATCCCGGTAGTGGTAAATATATTTTTTCGTTAATTCGATTTTTCTGTCCTTTCTAATTGATTTATAAAAATTTGTGTTGTTTTTATTTATTCATAATATTGTGAGTGTTTTGATCTTGAAAAATTTATACATACACAAAATATTTTGAACATTTTATTGACATTACTTTAATTTTTCATAATCGAAATTTACATTTTTCTTATCATTTAAATGCAGGCAATGCGCTTTTGCACGCGCGCAATGTAAATCCCTCAGCACGGAGTGGAGGAATCAATTTTTAACCTTTGGTATGCCGAAGCGCGGATCTATGCCCGCGTGCATTTTTTTCCGTTTATCTATTATAATATTACGGAATAAAATCCTTTTGCGTGTATTCTAAATGAACTATTGAAAGTTCTTAACTAATCAGAATGGTGTAAAAAAGTTGAAATTCTTCTTAAAATGAACTTAAATTAAGCCATTTTTTCTAAGATCGGTGCGAAAGGTTTGCGATGATTTTTATTGTTTATTGAAGTAATTGCTGATAAAGTTGTATAAGTTGTTGTTAATTTTGTCTTTTTATTATTTTGCAATTGTTTGAAGTAAAGACTTTTTAAAAATGACATAAACCATTAAATAAATTCACATAAAATTTCTCTGTCCGTTGGTAGTGCGCCAATCATATTTTCGGTTATTGACATCTATTTATTTCACATTTATTACGTATCACTTATCGTATGAAAGACTTTGTTTCGTAGATTATAATTTTGGAAGGTTATATTTTAAATAAATCTTGGTTCACTCTAAATTCGTTTTCAAACCACCTTGCCTCATTGAGCGCGGGTCCGCGCTCACAATACTCATTTTCAAATATATGTTTTTCATTCAGTTAATTGATATAATATTGCATTGTTTTTGTATCTTCGACTGTAAAATCTATCGAAATATGAAATAAAATAAACAAAACCACAATGTAAGTTTAGTATTTTATTAAATAATTATTGTCCTTGCGTAACGCAATTTTAGTATGACAAGTCGAAAGAAATTTTAATAGTATAAAAATTTACAATGGTAATATGATAAAACAAGTACTTATAAAAACCTTAGTTACGTATCTTTAAATTTTTTAAATATAAATTTGTTGCGTCTATACGACTTTCACCAAAAAACAATCAAGTAAAAGTAGAGCTTTCGTGTATCTTTTAGTGCGGCACACAGCGTAAACAATATCTGCAGCGCCGCGACACACCAAAGGTTAATGAATATTGCGGTGCTGGTTAGAAAATGTTTGGAACGAAGACACAACAATCACTGGTTATCGAGTGAGGAGGACACATCTTGTTTTTAAATTATTTTGTTATTCCGAAGTAATACCCTTGAATATGAATATTAGATGTCGGGTGGTCATACGGGGCTACCTTATTTTTGTCAGGGTTCTAAAAAGCAATTACGCAAAACTGGTGCAGTTAAAAATAACGCAACATATATTTTTATCTGGCCATTGGCAAGAGTGGGTTGAGGAGTGTGATAGATGCCCTCGTTTTGTAGTGACCTAATGAGCAACTGTGCAGAATTTTAATATTTTTAATTTTAATATTCATTAATTAACGCCCTTCACGGCTTCAGCAAACAATATGGTATAGTGTACATTAAATGAGGGAATATTTTTAACAAAACATAGTGATTTCTCATGAAATATAAACAAGAAAATAAAATAATAATATAAAGTGGAAAACAAATACATAGTAGTAGCATTCTACTAAAAGATAAATATAATATAAAGTAAAAAGCAAGTAGATAGTAAAAGCAGAAGCTTAAAGAAATCATACTGTAATAAAAAATACAACAAAATGTGGCAATTATAAGGCAAAATGTAATAACAATTTTGCAGCACAGTTTGTTATCTCACACCATCAACAACTGTAATACAATCCTCTTATTGAAGTCCAATCTGACGAATATTAATAGTCTTTTGATACACTTTTTATTAGAATATTAATTAAAATAATCAGGTATTATATAGGTCAAATGATTATGGTATGTGTAGAACACAGACAGGCATTTTTTTGTATTTCATATGTAAAAGCAAAGGCAATAATATCCAAAAAATTAAAAAAATATTTTGATTGCAGTCACTGAGGATTACTAATTTAAAATATACTGACTTCTAGATATACTATATATATATATCCCTTCCAAAATCATGTTTTCTTAATATTTATACGCTTTAAAATCTCTAATTCAGTACGTCATAAATTAGTAATCCTCGATGACTATTGCAGTCATTTTTAAAAAAAATTTCTACCAACGCTTTTATACTCCACATAACACTTAAAAAACAATCATGAAAAAAAAATGCCCTGCCTTGTAGCACATCTCAAAAATTGACATGTATTCAATAATAAATAAAACCTTCGTAACACGCATCAAATACCTTTCAAACCTTTTGATCACGTGCCATTTCTCGCCGTCTGCGCGGAGCTTTTCGTTTTGCGGAGGTTCCGTCGCGGGCGGCCTTCCGGTTTCCAACGCATCATTATCGATATTTGAAAAGCGAGCGCCGCCTTTTCCGGTGCATCCGGAAGCGATTCGATGTATTTCAGCTGAAATCGGAGCGTCCCGACGTCGACGTGAGCGGCGTCCCAAGTCCGCGGGGACATACGACAATTTGCTACTCGAGACATCGTAGACATCGACACTCGAAACTCAAACTATCAACTCGAAAATAAATCCATGTATTCACTAGGGGACAAATTGCCCCTCAACACCACGCGCGGCATAGAGTCTACGTGACGTTGCAACGTTGCCATGCCCACGGTACCCGAGAGCTCACCGCGACATTGCGCCGCGCGTCAGTACCACGTGGAACGTTTACGTGAATGTTTGAGTGAATGCGCATGCGCTCTATCCATCAACATGACATAAGTGTGGGAAAACGAAATTGTTCTTCAACTCATCGAGCTCTAACCAAAGCCATACAATGTTGTGGGACACTTCAAACCGTGAATATAAAAATAAAATAAATAAAAGCGACGCGTGGAGAAGCATTACAAAAGATCCGTCAGACATTCGACACACAGATGCGATTCGACATACGCAGCTGTCATCATAACCTCATCGGGCGACATTTCCGCGACAAGTTATATGTCAGTCCCGGTGTGTACATGTCAAATGACCGCGTCACTGTCCCCGAAACATGAGCGTAGATGTTGATGCGACATGCCGCGCGGAACGTTTCGCGATTTGTCCTCTAGTGAATACATGGCTTAAAAATACGCTTCAACATTTCATTTCGCGACCTGCACTATGTTTATTTTATCATCAATTAAAATGCAGTTTTTTTTATATGGGAAAGTAGGTATGAAAGTTTTTTTTGGGTTTTCATAGGGCTTACGACCTATCGTACGGCTGACTTATGTGATCACTTTACACAATGTAACGTTCACAATTCCACTCATGATAGACAACCACATCTACAAAAACTTTTGAATGTTGTATGCAGGGTTATTTGGAAAACATTAATAACCTCGCAGGACTGTATTCGTGCTTTAATAATGAGTCGGAAATTTTAAAGCAACCACGACCTAATATCAATAGTTATAGAGATATGCGTTATCGAAGGTTGCTTATATTTTAAAAACGTTGAACTATTGTTACAGTACCTCATATCAGTTACGAAAAATAATTTTTTTCAGTACAAATTTAATCAAATGATAAGAACCCCGCAAAAAATTACAATTGGAATGTTTTCCAATTAGAATTGGAAGGTTTTTATTATTATATTTAACTTGTATTAATTAAAGGTAATGAATTTTTCATATTTGATATAAGTTACTGTAATGATAGTCCAACGTTTTACAAAAAATAAGTCAGGAATACTGAAAAAAATGCAAACTTTGATGTCGCATATCTCCATAACTATTGATATATTAGGTCATGGTTGCTTGAACATTTTCGACTAATAATCAAGGCAAGAATATAGTCCTGCAAGGTTATTAATGTTTTCCAAATAACCCTGTATTTCTTAACTTTGCACACCTTTTTCCACATGTGAGATGTATTTTTATTACCGCCCTCTGTGATTTGAAAATTTGTCATTCCCATAAACTAGTACAGATATATATATTATTGCCGTTGTGATAATATATTATGTAATAAATATCTTGATTAATGATGTCCCCTTGATGACAAAATCCAGTATTGTGTTCTTGAAACATCCAAACATACTCAAAATATTCTGAATAAATTTTATATTATAAAATTGCTAAATAGAAATATAAACCGTAATTCCATGACTCATATATCTTCATTCAATTTTTGTTTTCATTTCTAAAAAAAAATTATTCATCATTATTAATGTTATCCCCTTTAGATATTACAAACTCTTGTCTGTGCTTTTTCCAATCCTTGAAGAACTTCTGGAACACAATTTTTGCTACGACATTTAGCTCCTTCAGCTTTCTATCTTTACCGTGGCAATCTTGCGAAGCGTTGTCCTTTAATATATTTTTTTCATCTTCAGGAAAGGAAAAAATCATAGGGGTGATTTTACTTCTAGTCAGCATAATTTTTTTCCACATTTTTTCAATATATTGACACGAGAGTCTAAAACAACGGTAAATGCGTATTATCGAAGTCTCTCGAACGGTCCACATGAATATAAAATCAACCTATTCATATATAATTACAATAAATATGGAAAAACAGGTTGAACATTCGCGAAACCGATGTTTACGTAAAAATGAGATGCGAACACGACGCAAATGAGTTATTTCTTACATTTTTGAAAAAAACCATCAATTTAGTCTTGCTACTCAAACCGAAGTGTTTTCCAGTAATATTGATTTTATCAAGCAGCCATTGAAGATCTTCTAGAAAGATTCAATTTGTTGTGAACTGACATTCTCATACAGTTACATGATCATATTATGCATGTGGTAGGTGTTTGTATACGTGTTTTTGGGTTTCATTTTTAAATTTATTCTGATCAGTTATTTTTCTGATCGTTAGGGGGAGATACCAAAGAATTTAATACCAAGATAACTTAAATGATTTTGGGTAGTGGTAAAATTACATTTTGGTATGTTAAGTGTATCTATCTATCTAATTTAATTTAGTTTGTTAATTGAAATTACTGTTGTATTGATCTACTTATTTTAGTGTAATGTGTGTAATATAATTGTTTCTGATAGGAATAGATGGAAGGAATAAAGTGTAATAAGCTTATCTTATATAATAAGAGGTATATCTAATGTTTAAGTAGAATAAGGTTACCGGGTTATGCCTAATAGAGTACAAGGTGGGAGTGTGGAATATCAGAACAGGAATGGATAGGAAGTTGAACGAACTGCGTGATAGTATGAATGACAACATGAATCAGTAAAACAGTATCATCGGTATATCTAATACTGTTGATGACTACGTCATTGATCTTTACGCCGACGTCTATGTCGGACAGCGCTTGCTTGTATACCAAGTCAGAGTGCAAATTAACCCTTAACAACTCACAAGTGTCTCAAGGACATACTTTTGCGTTTTTATCCTTATTAAAACAAAATATTTTTTTATTTTTTTTATTTTATTCGGTCATGCAACAGGGAGACATACGAATTGCTTGGTAGGACAAAATACAGAAAAAAATAATTAAACGTCTCCCACAATTAAAGGATGACACAGATAGATATAATTATGAACAAGTCAATTTCATATGAATGACAGATCAAACAAGTTTACAGTTTCATTTAATCAATCAATTTAATTATTATCCGAATAGAATAATTAAGATAGGAATGTCACGAAATTCCATGTTCATTTCGCTTTTTTCCAAAGTACCGTGTTTAACTACAGCTCATGCTTCAATGTTGTGACTGCACGCGCCTGCTTGCAGTAATAATATTTTTAGTAAAATTTTGAAACATGTATGCATTTCCTGTAATACTTTATTGATAATCAAGATAAATTATAGAATTCTCACAGAGACGAAACTCGGAGACAGAGGCGGCCCTCGTAGCGCAGTGGGTATGACACTGGCTTCCCACACCGAGGGTTCCGGGTTCGATTCCCAGTTTGGTCACAATTTAATCTATGTGATTTACTCAAGCCTGGGTGTTTTGTGATGTATGTCGCTAATGTGGGCCAATTGAAAAAATATATGACAGCTAATACAGGTAAAAAGCCATGGGGCTTATGACGTGTACTAGCTGGCTGGCTATCACTTTATACAATGCAACGATCATCACCACAATTTCACCATAAGAAACATCCACACATTATCAAATTAATGAAAGCTGTATATATTTTCTTTATTTGTCTAATTCAAAATATTTGAAAGAACTATGCTATAGTCTTTTGTGGCCGAAAATTTGTTATTCCCATGACATAGGAAACATTTGTAGATATCGGCGCTGGTAATAATAACCCGGTTTAATCCGATTTTCAATACAATAACTTCGTATCTGTGAGACTTCTATAATTTATCTTTATTATTGATTATTTCTATGTGGTCGAAATCCAGTAGTTGTGTTCTTAGAACATACATATAAAAATATTGTTTAAGTATACTAATACATCATATTTCAATTTAGTCGGTAACGTTGAAGAATAGAAGCGATCGGACTTGAAGTAACGTTGAATATAAGCTTCTAACATAACCCGCTGTCGATGGGAGCAAGGAGCAAAAATAAAAGAATGCAATGGAAAAGCCGTTTTTCAGAGTTCCCTCCCATCAGACGTAAATGGATTTGCGGTGTGGATTTGTTGAAAATGGCAGAATCAATATTCCGGCCGCCAACCTTCATCATAGCGCGCTGACACGCTGATGGATGGAAGCGGCAAAAAATATCTCGTATTTGCGGAGGGGGTGCGGGCATGTTCTATTGTATCATTAATCATTGTGTGTTCCCGCAACGCACTTGGCTTCTTGATTTATCATTATCAGAGGCACACATCAAGGTCCTTCCGGGTAGCTCGTGACAAAGGATTTTGTGAGTTCTCGTATAAGAGCACCTGTTTTAAATTAAAATATTTTTATGATTAAAGAAATCTAATTATTCTAAATATAAAAAAAATATTTTGCATTTGTCCAAATTTTTCAAGAACACAATACAGGGTTTTATCCCCAGGGTACACCATTAAATAAGTTTTATTTATTTAATTAATTAAAAATATATATATAAAAAATTCCAATCATATAAAGACAATGTTTACAAATCAATATTTTTTTGTGTGTGTGTATATTCTTCAAAAAGAATTATGATTCTTGTGTGTGGTGAGGGATAACCACTTACATTCATATAGGTAGTGCAATCTAATTAAATAATAATGAGAAAGAAAGAAAAGAAAATCTAATATTTCAAAATCTTAATTAATAATACAAAATATAGAATAAGCAGTCAAAAGAGACCAAACTCAATCACAAAGTCAATTCTAAAATAAATAAAGCGCAACCGCAAAACATTCACCATCATGCAAAATAAATTGAACAAATCAAGTAATTATACAGGTATCTTCATCGATTCGTGGGAAGTACTCGACAGAATCTCCCACGAACAACTCGTATCAGAACCAAAATAAAACGGGACTGACCAAACGGCCCCAAACGGGTATAAGCCACTCACCGAATATACCTCAGATAGTCACACCAAATGAATCTCCAAGTAATAAGCCATTTCATATATATAATATTTTAGATGTCTGATAGAGACGAGGCTATATTTTATTTGGGAAAGTATTTATGGAAGTCTTTTTGAATGTTCATAGGGCTGGCTTAAGTCATCACCTTACACAATTTAACGTTCACAATTCCATCAATTATAGAGGATCACATCTATAAAATTTTTGGACGCTGTATATATATTAACTTTTACAACTTGTTTCGTATGCGAGTTGTATTTTCACTACCGCCGCCTGCAGTCGATAACTTTTTCCTTCTCACGATCCATTACAGATGTTACTATTCATAATGAGATTTTCATATTTTAATTGAAATTTTTTTAAGTTTACGTTTATATTGTGTACTTGAGATTCTTCTGAATTGTTAACGTAACACTAGAATACGCCTGAAATTTAAATAATTTTTTCAGGTAAGAATTTCAGAATTTCAAAATGGCGTTATGTGCTATCCCGCAAAGTTCCTACTCGGTGACGCGCGCGGCTGGGGGAGATAATCATGACATTGGGATTTAAGTGAAATGATAAAGTTAATTATTTCCTGATAAAATTTCTACGAAGAAAAATAAATTATTTGTTGAAATTTAAATTTTTACTAATCAATATTCAATTTTTCCTAAGTTTCATCGTAGATAATGTTACATGTAAGATGCTTGCCGCATTGAACAAAGTTGGCTTAATAGTTTTTGAAATATTTTTCCACTAGCCTGAAAAGGTGAGTTTTGAGAAAAACGGAAAAGGATAACGAAATTCGTTTAATAAAAACTGACCCATAAAAAACAAGTTTTTATTATACTCCATTTCTCATTTACTATTTGAAACAGGTTTGGCGGTTACCCCACGCGTTGGGCTTGAGTCAGGCGACGTTACAAAGGGAGTAATAAAAATTTGCGAAAAATCCAAAATCATACTATAATTATTATTCTTTTTTAAAGAAAATCTGTTAAATCATTTTTTACCATCGCCACGAGTCTGCTTGCAAAGTTTTAGATCGATTGCATTACGGGAAAAGTGTTTAAAATCGACCCAAAGTTTTTTCGACAGACAATCAAGCAGACGCTACGAGTTATAAGAAAGGGAGTAAAATAACCCATAAAAACTAAAGTAATACTTACTTACAATAATCCCTTTTGCTTTGAATCAGGTTTCGTGTCTATAAACGTGTCGTGCTAATTACTCATATACAATGATTCTAATTTGAAAAAACCATTAAAATTTCTAAATATCCAAAATTATAGCAAGAAGCTGCATTTCTTCCCGTATATAATACGCTTATCAAACACACTACGTGGATGATTGGTCGTTCTATTCACTTTGCCTATTTGACGTGACGAAAAAGACGCGGCGTAGTTTGGCGCCGGCCTAAAAGCCTAAAATCTCTTGGAAAATAATGCGCAGTAACGCCTTACTTTTGTTGCAACTAAAGATTTTTGATAGACTATCTATGAAACATGCTCATAAGCAACCAAACCCAGTTCACAATAAAAATGTTAACATTGCTAGAACGAACTTAGAGATGGTGAAAAGTATTGTATACTTTTATCTTTATCACTTTAACTTATCTAATCAATATTTACTTCATAATTGTTTTTCATACTTTGTTTTTTCACTTTTCTTTTTGTTTTATTGCTTATTATTGATGATAATTAATATTTTGTACTTATTGTTTTTCATATTATTGCTTTTCATACTTTGTTTCTCACATTCTCTTGGTTTATTGATAGTTTTTCTGTCATAAGAATGTGATTTTCGGTAGAGTGTTGATTTAAAAGCTTCATACTTTTCACTTTCTTTTTGTTTTATTGCCAAATATTGTTGATATTTATGTTTATGTAATTATTGCTTTTCATACTTTGTTTCTCACTTTTTTGGTTTATTGCTCCTTTTTCTCTCATACTGTAAGTTTGATTAGCGTTTAAGATTTGAAATCATATTGATTTATGAATATTTCAATTACGTTGATTTGTTGATTTATTGTAACTGAGAACCTGTGAATACTGTATAAATAAATAAATAAACAAATAAAACATGAAATTTTTCAACTGAAATCACATGGCACATTAAACAAGCTTATGCAAACTTTATCCGGATGAAACAGATGTTCTGCAGTCATAATCTCGACCTCACTAAGTGCTCTCGATATTATTTAATGCACTGGAAGCACGAGGCTTACCGAAGAATCGATAATGCAACTTAAAGCAGTTGAAATGCGGATCTACAGAGGAATACTGGAAACAAGCTGGATGGAAATAGCCAACATCCGTTTAACGGATGGGGCACATGAAGAGGAATTTTTTACGTCTAAGTTGCGTCCACCAATTTTTGGGACACATCGCCCACAGAGAAGATGAAGAGATCTTTGGTCTTTCACTTTATACGGAGAAGCTAGTAGCGGCGTAAAAGTTCAAATAGGAAGAGATCGATCTTGAACTCGATGGACTGACTATCTGATGCTACTGGCTATCGCTATCGGCAGTTCGTCAAATAAGAAGAGCCAAATTGTCATGGAAACAGGATGATAAAGGGCAACATAGTAGGTATATGTAATAAAAATTGTGTATACGGATATTTAGGAAAAAAGTTTCGATACGCTTTTGTAAAAATTTGATAAGAACAGCATCCATGCATCATTTTTGATAGCTTTACTTTGCTATATCTGGCAAACAGCTATTTATTTTTAATTGAATTTATGATTCTAAATTTTCATTCGTTATTCTGCTTTTAAGCATATATTTTTATTAGATTTATAGCTGGAATGTTTGTTCGCATATATATATATATATATATATATAGAGCCAAACATATAGAAACACAAGACATATATTGCACAAGTAATAGGATTTTACTTGAGTTGTATCACAAATATCACACAACTCATCAGTTGCAATTGATATTGCGGAAACCAGTTTAATATCTTCGACTTACTGCTTCTTTATAAAAAAGCTCTTCAGATGCTTTCACAAAACATTTTTTAATAAAACACCATCTGTGAAACGATTTTCCCGAAGATTATTTCCACAGAGATCGCAAAGCTAGCATGATTGGCGATATTTGTATTATGTGTCCAGTATTATGTGTCGACTTTTGATTTTGACGCTGAAGTTCCGAGTTTATGACTGAAGAGCCGCAAACGTCTATTCAAAAAGCCGCATGCGGCTCGCGAGCCGCTTATTCCGACTTCTGGGCTATCCTATCCGAATTGCGTATTGAAGAGAAGATCGAATGAAATTGTTAAGGACATCCACTGAGTCAACCGGAAGTCAAGATCGTCAGTAATGTAGCGAGCAACAGGAGAAGAATATTTCTTTCATGGTTTGCCCACCAGGAGGTAGACCTTTTACCCTTTGAAAAAAAAAATACGTACGCGAGTGACGCATGAACTTTGTTTTAAATTAACATACTCTATTTATTTAATTTGGCGTTATACAATTTACCACAGCTGACGTTTTATGCAGAATTGTCGTTTTCGAAATTTGTAACCACATTTTAATTTGCGGATAACATAAGCCACAATTTAATTAGGCGTATTGGAAAATATTATACCATAATTATCGGTAATGCTTTTGGAAGCGCGGTAGAGGGGGTAGTTGCAGAAAGGCGAACAAGCACCGAATTTGCACACGTGATATTTAATGCCCATTTGAACGTGCTCATGCAGACCCTACTCGACTTATTCAGATGAGACGTTATCCCGGGCGCATTATTAACGCTACGGAACTGAGCCATTTCCACGTTGCAGGTTCAAGGGTTGCGGCATGTATTTTCTGTTAAGATAATTAGTGGTTCTAAAACAAAATACATTTTTGGCGGTTTAGGTGTGGGTGTACTAACATAAAGAAGCAGAAAGGAACTGTTATACTTCCTTACCAGTTCCTCTCAGCAAATCATCCAGTGAGCTTATTTATTATTGATCAAAGTTTAATTTCGACTTTCCATCCCTTTCTGCTCTGTTGGGTTTAGAGTTTATTTAGTATAAAGAATAATGTACATCTCATCAACAATCTAATAAATAAAATGAAAAACTTACCCATAAAAACCAAGTTTTTATTATACTCCTTTTCTCATTTACTAATGGAAACTGGTTTGGCGCTTAACCTACGCGTTGGGCTTCGGTCGGGCGACGCTACGAAAGGGAGTAGTAAAAAATTAAAAAAATTCCAAAATTATACTATAATCAGGTTTAGTGTCTATGAGATGCGTCGCAGTCTCTTCATACAACTTACTATAGACGTACCACTATAACTTGGCGTGCGAGGGAGGGCGTCCCTATTGCTTAACAGAAGATGTCAGGGTGTAAATTTATTACACAATACATAATGTACAGAATGTCCGGTGACCGGTGTCGTATTAAATACAGAAATTTGGTCGGGCAGCACTAAAGAAACCATGCAGTAATGGCGTCCGTTCTATCTGTCAAACTGTCAGACGGTAATATCGGTCCATTATTCGCTTTTTCAGCTTTGCAAAACTTTAATACTTCATTGGCAATTGTTCTTGCACCATCCCGGACTGTAAAGGATGTTTTGGACATACTGATTCAGTGTTTATTCTTTTTTCGAGGATTTGATTTTTTGTATGTCTTTCTTATTGATTAATTAATTTGGTTTTAACTTTATGTATCTTGTTATTTTATGGGTATAAATAATGTTGTTTTCTACGAATTGTTTTTCACTGAGCTCCCCTAACCTATACCCCCGTATCAACGTATTTTATTTTACCTTTTTGACATATATTACATGTACGTATTTTATTTTATTTTTCGAAGTTGCATGAACTAAAATGTTATAAAAAGAATATCAAATCCTCTCAGTGTATTATGATGCCTATTTATAAATCATTTAATTAATTTTATTTTTGGAACGGATTTGGTTTTGCAAAGGCAACCCTGTTCTGAATGTATCGTGCAATGAGTTGGTACAGCGCTGTACCCCTACACGTATGTGTGTATACGCATTTATATACCTGTATGTACAATGTATGGCTAACTGACTCATATGCTAGAATATTTGCTTTCTGATATAGTTTTGTGAGTTCAACATTTGGATGTATAATTTTATAAACCTTGGCGAAAGTACGTAACATAATATGAAATAGAAAATAATAAAAACAGATACATATTTTCACGCTTAGTTCACATACCACATACATTACAATGAGATAAAGTAGAATAGATTTAGATATTATTGTATATGGCGCTGTCAGTTTTGCAATCTCAAGTTAATAGTTACTTTATTTAATCTATTCATGTGTGTCTGTTTTCGTCGATTTTATAAATTTTAACCAAATAATAGCTCTTTAGGACCCGAGCAATGTATCTTGCTCTAAATAATAAATGTGAAAGCTCCGGGTAAGTTGACAATATTGAAGGAGTGATTATATTTACTTACTTCTAAATTTAAAGAAAAATTGATTCAATGGCTGATTATGAAGTTTTATCTGGTTATTTATTATATTTATTATACATACAAAATTTGTGCACATCCCACAATCAAATATTTTTCCACTAAAGATTCCATCCCTTTCAGATGACATTCCATAATTTACACCTCCGACCCCCCCTCCTCTCACCCTCCCCTTCGCTGTAACACACTTGCATGGTTTATCTTTTTCAATTTTAATACACAAACAATCCTGAAGCAGAGAACATTTTTCTCGAAACATGTAGATTGTATATCAAATGAAGTGGTGAAAACAAAAAGTTTTGTGTTTTATTACTCCCTTTATATTAACTCGTGGCGTCTGCTTGCTTGCTTGCTTGACGATTGATCGATTTTTAACCCTTTTCCTGTGATCCAATCAAGCTGAAACTTTGCCTCGTGGCGACTCGTGGCGACAATTAAGAAGATCTATCAAATTTTCGTTAAAAAAAATTAATAATTATAGTATAATTTTAGATTTTTCAATTTTTGAATGGTTTTTTTCATACAAATCAGTAAGTTGTATGGAGATTCCGACGCATATGCTGGACACGAAAGCCGAAAATGAGAAATGGAGTATTGTAAAAACTTGGTTTTTATGGGTTACTTTTTTAATAATAATTTCACCACAAATTTCAAAGCTTCATTCAGACGAAAAAATATTCTTCGAACAATTATTTAAGTTTTTTGGAATTCGTTGCATAATATGAAGTAGAATTAAATAAAATAATTTTTTTAACACGAGTCTGTATGGTCATTCACGGAGTGGGTCGACTTCCGATTGCCCAACAACCCAACTTACCGACAAAAAAATATCACCTGAATATATGTGAAAATTTAGTATTATATAGTGTACATTACATGGTATTCGTGATACTTTAATTTAACTGTAAAACTATTGTTATCTGAAATCGGTTTTATATCTTTAATTTTAGCTTATTTTTTTATACATATTGTGAAATACATGGGTATGCAGTAAAATCAGGGATATCAAAAATATTGATATAATTACCAAACAACTTTTTGGTTAGTACTATTGCTTTGGATCAATATTAATAATTCTTATAAATTCTTATTTATGCTTCTTATATTCTTGTGTACTAATTATGTTTAAGTATACTTTATTAATTCATTTGTGAAAATGGTTTTATATTATTATCTCATCAATTTATTAATTTTTTTGGAATATTAAGCTTTCTCAAACCATTTGAACTCAATTGCTATCCAAAAATAATTAGTCTTAGCTTTGCGAAATAATTATTTGATTAGTTTATAACAAACTATAGTCAGCCTCACAGCTCTTACATAATATGTCACATACGCCGCAGCACAACCGAAGCTCCTTTCTCATAAATCTTCGCTCTACCAGATACTCCGAGTAACTATTCCATTCAAAAACTGCAAAACCACGCGTCCAAGTGACCCGAAACACTCACCCCCTCACTGTATCCATTCTCGCAGCTGGGGCACGGAGTTTGCGGATCACCAGCGTCATGCATGACGGCGGATTTACTTCCAGTCTTGCAGTTTCCTTAGTCCGGGCAGCCGAGGAAATTAACCGGGAAGCCAATTCCAAAGGAGAAATGGTGAAGCGTTAGGAGCGTGTTTGTTTGTTTGTTTGTTTATATTGTCTGAGTGCAGGCTTTTAAGTTTACACGCGATGATAACCGTTACGCTAGAGCGTCCAGGCGCTTCGACGAGGCAGGGTCGGAGTTCGGCAACAATGACGAGGAACTTCGCAAAGTTTATGGCCTCGCTCGCTGAGGATGATTAGATTAGAAATGCTCGGGAGTTTCATCTAAATATAGCTTTCCAATAAGTTAGAACTAGTATCCAATCCCCGGCCACAATATTATTTCGGGATTTCTGGTGAATCTCATGATCTATCACGGTATTTATCGCCATTAAGAAAATTAGTTGAAAATAAAAAAAAACCTTACAGTTTAAACATTTTTAGTAAAAAGTAGTATTTGGCGGAGCCTGTAACCGCTAGAAGACGCATCTCCGGGTGGCTGATAGGGGAATGCTCTCCAGATATGGAGGGCAGGAGGGAAATAAAATACCTTTCGCGGACTAACAGGTAGTAGCGTCTGATCCCCATGTTAGGGGCGGCTGAAAATAAACGCGCCAACCCGCATGGCAAGCGTGGCGCGTAAATGCCTAAAACCTTCCTAAAAATTTCAAATGCAGTCGAATTTTAAAACAAGAATACCCCAGGTGAGTAAAAAAAATTGTCTTCTTTGTCTGAGCACCCTCATAGAAAAGCAGACCTCCACGCTTAACTTCCATTTCTGGTCTTAAAATGATAGGACTTTGTCTTTTTGTTCATGCGTATTTCAAGATTTTCAAAACTTACAATACCAGATTTTTTTATCATGTTCCTGATATTAAATGTATTTCGGGCCGCATGTAAAAGCTTGGCGGGCCGCAGGTTGAGTATGGCTGATCTAGAGGCTCCTTGGATAATTTTTAAAGGTTTGAAGCGGCCAAAGTATTAAAGCGCAGAGCGTTACCTTTATATGAGCCGATACTGAGCGCCAGGTATATTCAAGTTTTACTGCGATCAACGAGTGATAAATCCTGACACATCGAAAGTGTTTTGTCAACTATTTCAAAATATTTATTTTCATTTTTATTTATTTACTGTAATGAATATAGTGTGTGTGTGTGTGTGTGTGTGTGTGTGTGTTTTTGTGTGTGTGTGTGTGTGTGTGTGTGTGTGTGTGTGATGGGATGGAGGATGCCGAATGCGTGTGTGGCTTCGGAGTAATATGGGATATTTATGACGTGGAGTTCAGATCCTCATCATCTGAACCCCTCGTCATCACCAGCTAGTTCAATTGGAGAAGAATGGTACTAACCTTACTCCTCTATTTCAATCTCAGGGTCCTTTAGGTGATATGCGCACTGAACTCTCTCTCTCGAGCCGCTTCAGGTGCCTCTCATATTAACAAGTTCAAGTTGCAACATATTAACAAAGATGGGTTTACATAACAAGACATTTTGTGAACTCAACATAATCATTTATTCAATAAACTACTAACAATGATCTGTTCCATGAAAAAGCGACAACAGGCAAATTCAAAGATATGCTAAATTTGGTTCATTGAAATCTTATATTCTATTTTAAAATAAATTGCCCTCTCCGCGACATCGTCGCTGACGGCCACGATACAAAGGAGAAGGCAGCTTTAACTATATATTTAAAACTCTACAGGCGGTGGCGCCAGCGCAGATGTCGGAGAACGGGAAATCATCAGGTTAGAATTTACATTCAAATTGGATGAGACACAATTAACACGTACAACAACGCATCCACATGATGCTCAACATGTCTCTATAAATAGATCAAAGGTGCTGCATATTTCTTCCGACCTCCGTGCTTCACATAACTTTACGTCGCCGTGACGGTATGATGGGTACTTGAAATATAGTACGAGGTCAGATAATATACCAGGTCTTTCGGCGTAAGAACGGAAATGTTCCGACAATGCTTATCTCCTGCATCACGCCACGATGTACTATATCAGGTCAGGGTGATATCGGCATCCACTGGGTCCATGGATGCTGACTCCTACGCTGCCAGGTGATCCCCTGCCCTTGTGCTGGACCTCGAGCTCTCAGCAGGCCGCATGCTTGTCATCCGAAGACGGCTTCACCTTGTGATCCCGTTATAGGAACCCTGATAAAAATTCATCATTAGCATAAATCTACAATTAAACAATGTTATTACGATGTTACTTCAAATGGCGTCTCTCAGTTCACTTCTTACCTCTCAACAGGGTGCGTAGTTTTCACATCTCGTGTGGCAGAGTGTCAAAGTCCGAATGACGCCATGTCCCGAATTGACCGATTATGCCGCTAAAAGTTCGCAAATGTACGGGGTTCTGAAAAGCGCGCACAGTACCTACGTGGACTTGAATGATTTTATCAGCAATATTATGCGCGGTGATTTAAATATTTATTTTTGTTTTAGTGCTCCGCGAAGGAGTGTGACGAACATGATTTATTACGTCACAATGGGAAGAGAAAGCTTTCCAGACTGTGCGCTTAGCTATGAAAGCTAAGCTAACTCTATGCAAGGCGCGTGATTGCCTTGGAAATTAATTTGTTGTATATAATTCTCATAAGAAAAATGAGAAAATATTACATTTAATAATTAAGCGTATAATTCGAAATCCGTGGGGGATAAACATATAATTTTTCGTATTTTCATGTGTCGTGGCTGCAGAAGGAATTAATGAAAACGCTGGAATTTAATAATGGATTTATTAATAACTGATTAATTAATTTTTTAAAAACGTACAAAGTCGCTTAACACTATAAAATGTAAGTCTATTCTTTAAATTTTATAATATAATAAACATACGGTTCGTATAAAATATCCGCAACCAGTTACAGTTAAATATGTCTAACGACCGTAATAACAACCTTAACACTATAATCGCCCTTAACAATTTATTCAGTATTCACTAGAACAATCCATCCTAGAACAATTCGCTCCAGTATATTTCGCTACGTAGGTAACTTTTCCAGATTATTCGCTCAAATATCGCACAAGGGTAAGTACTTCACCTAATTATCTGTCGCTTAGTTCACACGCCTGATGATAACACTGTTAAGAGCCATGTCGTAGGAAACTTCAAAATAACAATGGCCTTCCGCGGCCTAGATCCGTTTATTTATACCCGATAACGTTGGACTTTCGAACCTTCGAGAATTCTCTCGTATTTACCTAGACTTTTTTAGTATTTTCTCGCAAGTTCTCGTAACTTCCAGATATTCCTGGAAAGTTTCAGATGTCTCTCGAAAGCTGGAGGTAATTCTAGACCTTTCGATAGTATTGTGCCAACTTCAAACAACCATCACTTGACAAAAGTGCGTAATTCTTTTTAGCCTCGTATAATATAATAAATTTATAAAATAAACTTAGTTTTCACCACTTTTGAAACGAAAATATCAACATATTTCAGGGCCAATGGCTCTTTCGTCAGGATACAATTGTATACTAACAAATTTAAATTAAAAAATCTAAGTATAGACAATTAAAATATTAAAAAAGTTTTATATGGAAAATGAATAATAATAAAATATCATTTTATGAAAATAAATTTAAAAGATAAGTATTTGTAAAATGACTTGCTTATTTATAATATTCAATTTACTATTAACACTTTTTCTTAGTTCCAAAATTTCTAATTTATCAAATTGTAATTTTGTACAATCTGCATGTAAAATTTGTAAACCCTTATTAATATATATTATAGTTATATAATTTTTCTTTATTTTCATCATAATTTTCTAAGTGGTAAGCTACATAAATATCTCTATGGATGAAATACTTGTAGATGAATAATATTTTCGATTTAAAATATTAATCTACCATTGAGTTTCCTTCATAAAGCGGATATGTTTGCACACATCCTGTATTTGTTTATTATGTTTTGTGATTACAGCCCGCGGCTCTCCGTGGCCGTAGCAAGGGATGCTCTCACCCCCAGAGCGAGCGCAACAACAGCCCCTCGAGATGATATGTAGTGTAAGAAATACATCACGTTGCCCGATGAATTCGTGAAATACGAGCTCTGAAGCGAAAGGCTGAAACCTGCTCAAATGATTCTTTCTTAACTTAAATTTGACAAAGAAAAAATGTTCGGTTGATCCCAAAATAGCGGGTGATTTAAATATTATATCTTTTCAGACACGATTTTTTTCTACGAAATATTCATCTTGTTTGAAAGTTAGAAGTTTGCCATATTTAGAGAGGATGTGGTGAGCGGAAGAGAGTGCTTATGTTTTTCGTATTGCTCTATTGTATTTTGTTATGGACCAGGGTCTATATCAGCCTTAATTACCTATAATATGTGAGCGGGTCAACCAATCAGAGGCCACGACCTCGTGCTATTCCTTTCTCATTTATTTCATCTTTGACCATTTGATCTGATCAGAAGCATTTAATATTGTAAATGTTATTTCATGTATATTTTGTTTGTTCATATGTACATCACAATACACCTGATCTACATCAGCAAAAATTATTTTTTTTACTTTATGATTTCACTAACCTGCTAAGTTTATTTTGTTTACTTGTGTGTTTTTTAATTTCCCACTTTTTTATCTTTCTGTTAATGTTTTTTTCTTTTTTTATGTTTCTTTATGTTTGACTTAATATTAGGTCCTTACATATGAAATTGGCGTTTTGCCGTACAGGCAAATTTGATCTCAAATATCTTCTCTTTGGTTAGGAATTCCATATCCAAATTTATACAGCTATTTACTCATGTATTTGTGTTTTGAAAATTATAATTCATTTGTTTTTTCCTCAATTTTTTTTTTCTTTGCGTCACTCAGTTTACAAAATGAAAAACTTGAAATATCGCGTTATTTATGATTACGAGTTCCACCGTGGCACCAGTGCTGCAGAAACGGCTCGAAGGATTAATGATGTGTTTGGCGACGGTGCCGCAAAAGAAAACACAGTGCGTTTTTGGTTCCAACGTTTTCATTCTGGAAATTTCGACCTGCAGAACAAGCCCCGTGGACGGCCGGAGACCAAAGTTGATAATGAAGAATTGAAGGCTATTGTGGAAGCGGATCCATCGCAAACCACATCCGAGTTAGCTGCAGGCTGCGGTGTTAGTGATAAAACTGTTTTAATCCACTTGAAGCAAATTGGTAAGGTGAACAAGCTTGAAAGGTGGGTACCTCACGAATTGAGTGAAGCAAATCAACAAACGCGCGTTGACTGCTGCGTTGCATTACTCAACCGGCACAATAATGAAGGGATTTTAAATCGAATCATTACCTGTGATGAAAAGTGGATCCTGTACGATAATCGGAAGCACTCATCGCAATGGCTGAACCCTGCCAAACCAGCCAAACCATGCCCCAAGCGAAAATTGACTCCAAAAAAGTTACTTGTGAGCGTTTGGGGGACTAGTGCTGGTGTCGTTCACTACAGCTTTCTTAAATCTGGCCAGACGATTACGGCAGATGTCTATTGTCAGCAACTGCAAACCATGATGGAAAAGCTAGCTGCTAAACAACCGAGGCTGGTTGATCGCTCTAGGCCACTGCTGCTTCATGATAACGCTAGACCACACACTGCACAACAGACGGCTACCAAATTAGAGGAGCTTCAATTGGAATGTCTAAGACATCCAACGTACTCTCCGGACCTTGCCCCAACAGATTACCATTTTTTCGAAATTTGGATAACTTCTTGCAAAGGAAAAAATTCAACTCCGATGGAGCAGTCCACACCGCCTTCAAAGATTTTATTGATTCCCGTCCGAATGGTTTTTTTAGTAAAGGGATCGATGAACTACCTATGAGATGGCAAAAGTGCATAGATAGCAATAGTATATACTTTGATTAAATAAATATATTATAATAAAAAAAAATCGGCTTTATGTTCCTCCCATACTAAACGCCAATTTCATATGTAAGGACCTAATATTATTTTAACTTGATCTTAATATTATTTTAACACAGTAACATAAATAAAACTACACTGATACTCAGGAACGTACCCATGGGCTAGTTGAATGGAAATTCAAAAATAAATTTTATGTTTTAAAAATATATTTAATTTTAAAAGTGTAAATTTGGATACCTAAGAAATGCGCGATTTAAGTCAATCTACAAATAAACTGTGAATAAATTGCAACTAATTATTCTCGATATAGAGTATTAGACTTTTGTATATATCAGTCTGTCACGTGCATTCAGTACAATGAAGCAAAGTTTTACATTAACATACACTTTGGAAAAAGTGAAATAAAAAATTTATCTGCCAGAATATAATAGATAAGAATAACACCACAGAAGAGATCCAGAAGTAGATGTGAGGGCGAATCGATGTTATTTCCGCCTCCGAAATCAGATGAAATACAGGCTGCTGTCCAGAAATACTAAAATATGAGCATATTAAAAGCTCATCAGACCAGCGCCCACATACGCAGTTGATACAGGGGTACTGACTCAGAGGAACAAGCGAGCACTGGATGTTTTTTTGATCCAATAATTATTATTAACAGTTTTAATCGATAACAGAGAATCAGTTAAAGATGCCGTTAAAGATTTAAGTTAACAACAAATGTAACGAAAAGAAAATAAATCACATCAAATTAGAAAATAAATTGACAATAAAGTGCCAAAAAATTAAAAATATATAAGATTATTCAATAGATATGATGATAGCATCATCGTAGTGCACAAACTTATATATATCGACACATTGACATTAATATTATGACATATGACAGTGAATGGACGCCCACAGCATTCCCAGGGTAATTTTATGAGCGATAGCTGATAAATCGACCCTACTCATACGTCGCCAGGTTGAAAATTTTTTGCTCTAAAAGGATGTCTCGCCGTGTTGTTTAAAGGGTGACGCGACCCGGAGAGGCCTGCAAAAGTCTACTCACTGAACCTTTCCCACACAGAAATAATAAACATTTATTAAAGCAGTATCAAATATTACACGTTAAAGGAGACATATATGTATGGTAACAATAGAGAAAAAAATAGTTACAGTAATATGAAGATATTATTATACGAGAAGTAAAACTTAAGGTAACATAGAAAAACAAAATAAATAAAGCAAAATTATCAAATAAGAAATCAAGTACGGCATGTAAATGTATGTGCCTAAGAGCCGATCGAAGGAAAAAAAAGAAAGGACACAGAGATAGGGCGGGAAAGGGAGACAGGAAGAGAGTGAACGTGTACTGACTCACTCCCTAAACGCGAAGGACAGAGGACACAATACAAGGAAATTAGGGGTTCGAGTCCAAGCGCCACGGGTCCACAGTCCACAGAGGTTCAGCCACGGAGCAGATCCCAACGCGACAACCACGTCTTAATGAACTCTTGGAGTACGAGGTTCCTAGCATTCACGATGAGGCAGGTTCCCCACCTCCTCCGATCCATCGATCATTATCTCTCTTGCATCCCAATGACATATGAGAAACAAAGTTAAATTGTATACTATTATATTTTGCTATTACTTTGTTGTTATTCATTATGAATATAATAAATTAATTTAATTAATTTATCACCACTTAATTTTTGGTAAAAACCAACAAAAAACGTTCATTCGTCGTCCTTGTATATCGCAAACCTATATATACTAACACAATAATCCACAGCACGTCCAACCACCCGATCTCACATAAACATTCCGCCTTCCATTCCATGACACACCGATTGGTTAACGTCCCATTGTCTTATATTAATTTTCTTACTGAGCTGTCCATAATAAAACAAATTGCTACAAACGAAAGTCACTCTCCTAATTTGATTGATAAAATTCTAAACAAAAGCTTAATAAAATAGCCACAAATAAATTCAATAATTACAAAAATAACGATGATATTAAACAATGGCGTAGAATTTTATACAATTTTTCATTTGAATGCTCGAAAAATCTCCCTCCCACCATAAAAACAGCTTATTCAAAAAATAATATTTGTCACTTTTTGAGAAATGTTAAAGATAAAGTTCACAAATTGACTCACTCGGGTGATTATAAACTAAAATTTAATGACTACTCTTTTTATATTGGAAAAACGAGTCGAAATTATGATAATAGGATAAAGAACATGCTTAAATAATTCAAATTTTTGCCAAACTTGACAATCATATTCTTGAGAATAGTTTTGATAAAAATACAGGAGTTAATATTCTTCACATTGATAGTAAAAGTAGACATTTAAATAATTTACAAGCCCTAAAAATTAAGAAATCCATAAATAATAATGAGTATATTATAAATAACCAAAAAAATCTAACTTACAGTCCTATCTTGAATATGTTCCCTTTCACCCTATCGCCTGTTTCTTTCGCACCCCCCAATATTTTCCCTCATTTAGACACTTGACACTGAGGTATGATTGTTCATAATTTGTAAAGTTGAATTAGTATTAAGTACGGGTATACCCGGACTAAGGAACTTTTATTCCGAAACCGGTTGGTTTTTACCAAAAATTAAGTGGTGATAAACAAATTAATTCGTTTTATTATATTCAAAGTTAAATTGAATGTAATGGCAAAATTTTATTCATTCATTCAAGGTCATTACTTTCGGAACAACCTTATACATTTTGCAGCCAAATGAATTCACGAAATATGAGTCGTGATGGTGGAAGGTATATGGTTCTTTCCTTGGTTAAATTGAACAAAGGAGAAATATTTCTCGAAATATCTCCATTTCCCTTGCAGTTTGAGAAATGAGACCAGGTCGGGTTGTAATAGAGTCATGATGGAGCAATATTAATAAAAGTTTCCATATGCTAGCGCCATAAATCTCACCTGCGTCCAGCCCGAGGGGGAAACTATCAACATTAATTTTGCCGCTCTGACAAGCTTTTTACAGATATTTCACCCGGGCTTAATCCGCATTTTTAACCCTTAGCTTCAACCCTTAAATGGGACGTCAGCTCTTGGGATACAACACAGAATTTTAAATCACTGGTCGGTTTTTAAATTATTCCGGACTCCTTACTTTCTTCTATATTAACATCAAGAAAAAATTTCTGTTAGAATAAAGGAGAAATAAATTAAGAAATTTTCATCATCGTCAAATCTAATTCAATATCGAAGGAGACTTTAGTAAACTATAAATTATGTCTGAAGTACGTTTGCGAAAAATTAAAACTCATATGGTTTTTAATGTTGTACAGAAAATGTTAACTTTGACTGAAAATTCGTATTGCAAGGCCTATCATCAGAGGTCCATCTGATGCAAGACGTAGGTCAGAAAGGTGATATACACACGGCAGAATATTCCGCAAAACTCTTACCAGAAAATTCTGAACAGTAAAAAAATATTATGATAATATCGCTTAACGCATGCGTTTATTGCAAGGCGAATGGTTACTCAGCAGAACTTACAAATATTGCAGTGAGAAAAATAATGACATGTTATAAAATTACATTATTGGATAGGAATCGAATAAGAACTCACTGAGAACTCTGTATCAGGTAGTCATCAATAAGATAATCTGCTAGATAATCGAACTATCATGTTTTTAGTTTTGTAAACTATATTCGAGGAGTTTTGAAGTGCTTATATTGTACAATATTGTAACATTTATCTAAACTATAGACCAAAACTAATAAAAGTTGTTGAAAAAATTGTTGAAATCTGTCAATAAGAGAAAAAAATATGAAGCTTACTGTAATTTAGCGCAGAATGATTGACCTCCAACTGTGACGTCACGTTCGTTCTTTTTATGAAAGCCACTTGCATTAGTGTGAGTAATACCTTCTACGTAATACGCAAATTGTGTAGTGGTATTCTTTTTTAGCTACTTTGTTGACCACTTCAGTTTGACTCTGACGGTCGCGCGGAGCGGTTGTTTCATCGTTAAATATTTTTTATTTAATGATACGATGACTACAAGATCATGATAAGGTCAATTTAATATAAATTTAGACGAGGATTCGGAGTCCGATACAGACGAAAATAGTTTATCTGATTGATTAAATTAATTAAAGATTTTGAAACTATTTGACCGCAATTACACCTGCTTATATATTTATTTTAAACGAGCTACACCTCGTCAGAAATAACATACTTTTATTTTATATTTCAACCCCCAGATAAGGCTGGGAGAACAGCGCCATCTAGAGTAGCGTCATGATAACTTTAGTGATGGACATTATTAAACATTATTTAAAACAATTTTGAAATCATACTAATTTTGAAAACGGAATGAGTTTTCTTGTACCTATTTTATGCCTATTTTATGTTAAGAAAATAAAATACTATTTATATTCGTAGTTTTCATTAATCATTTCCTCAAAAAATAATGTTACGTACGTACGAGTACTCACACTAATGCAACAACGGACTCTACACCGGGTAAGAGGGATGACGTCATGTGACTCCACCGGACGGAAAAATGTGTCATGCAAAAGGCAAATTTGGTTTTTGAGATTTTTTGAGAATTGTACTTTCAGACTTTTATTCAATTTTACGAAAACGCATCTCAAGTGGGTTGCGATCCTCAATATAAGTATACTTAAAATTTAAATGATCACTATTTCTCATTCGCTTAATTTTTGATATTTTTTTAAAAAGCAGATTGGATTCAGGACCAAATACAGAGTCAATACTTATTGATTTAAAGGTTGAGGTACGCTTTAAAAGCGTAATTTGCAGTACAAATTTACACTTTAAGGGCGTATTTATTTTAACCTTTAAATTATTTAAATATTGACTGTATTTGAGCTTCAGTCTAGTCATAATTTTATTTCTCGTCTCGATTCCAGGGTTAACACGAAATCTTGGAATGTACCCATCTACAACGCAAGTCGACCATTTTCATTACAGCAGATTAATTTTCCCGTCGCGGAACTTCTTATTTCGTAAATTCAACTAGAATAAAAGTAAAACATTATATTCTTTAAATTTCCTGGAAACATGAGGCAACTTTACACAAACTAAAAGCATATTGTGCAGTTGACTTATTTATTATATTGTATTATATATATTAAACACCCACATACATAGTAACTTAGAAAAATGGCACCTCCAAAGTAATTTGAAGTGTAATGTAAATAAGATTAAAGATTAGAGATTAAGATTAATGTAAAAGATTAAAGAAGTGAACTGACGGGACAATGAGGGCAAAATTTTGGATGGCAGCCGTGCGGCCCAACTCTGCTTTTTGCATTAAAAAATGCCAACCTGGCGGCGAATGAGTAAGAACTTTTGCTTATAAAATGGTCTTGAGTAAGCGGTGAGTCTGCCTTCATTGTGATGCAATTAACTGACTTACTAACCATAATGCCGTTTCTCTGCAGGAGTGGGCAGAGAGAACGCCATATTCTACTATATTGGCATACCACTTTTGCTTCAGCTACACTCATACATCTTCTTATACATGTTCTACTGTTGTTGAGGCTTTTAACATGGCCATCTTTCCATTCTTGCAGTATCGTGCAAAATTTTTCAATTTTTTAGGATCCTTGCGAAAATTCACAAATACTCATATTCGACATTAAATTAATAATATTCAATATTATATAACATATACAAGACAAATTTCAATGGGATTCATTTTTTTTTATATGCGTTACACGTAATAATTACGAGTATTAAATATATTGGAGTGGTATTTGATAAAGTTAGTGTAGACGATAAAGGCAATGATGGCAAAGGTGAAAATATACAGGGTGTGTGGAAGAAGTCCGACTATTCACGCTGTCGTATAGTATTTAATGTATATCTCGTGTAATATGTATGTAAAGTGTAATGTGTAGCAAGAAAGAAATAGGTTATTTATTTTAAACCTTTTCGATTGATTGCAGAGGAAATACTCAGTCTTAGTAATCGCGCCAGTATTCATGTATTTTTATAATAAGTATTATCGAACGCCTGTGCATGGGGGAGATAAGCAAATTCTCTACCTGTTATATACCTCCGATGCACCGACCGACCAGTCGAACTGCAGCTTGCACCACATTTTTATTTTTTTACATGTGTCATTGAACGATCTCTCCGCCCGCTTCTGTTACCAAACCGCAAATTGTTTCAATCATTCATGAGAGTGAATATCTTCAAGGGAGACGGCATCCGCATCATTCGCATGCAGTCCATCCCAGGAGTACCGAGCTTTCTGGCAAATCAGAAGATCCAATGGTGAGTTTTGCTTTGTCTCTTTTGTGTACGGGCGTTTCGCACTTATACAGGACAACTGACTTGCTTTGAAAGTCTCCGTAAAGCTGTCAACTGTTTGAGCATGCTATTCTATTAACAGCCACCGATTAACTTAGATATTCTCGAATTTGAATATTATTATTGAGGGTATAAAAAAATCCTAAACTATATACACAATTAACGTTTATATGCAGTTCGTAATTCAAAGGAAATAAGCACTCGATTCCAATGCGATGTTGCAGTTTTTTTAATTTGTTTACATAGTTCCCCTTTAAATTTGCCTTCAAAGTTTCCTTTTATGTTAAAGCAAAAAACTTCCTTTAAATGTTGCCTGCGAAGTCTAATTTCTAAAGTGTCTACAAAGAAATCAAAGAACATAAATCTGAATAAAATTCAAAAATCTATCAAAAGTAACCAAAAATTATATAAAATAATCAGGTTCATTCTAATCAATTAAGTATATCATGATTTCCATGAATTTGACCTCAATTATGCAATTTCGTACTTCTCATCAATTCGCGATATTCATAAAAAAGTTGGTAAAAATCAGTTTGTTTTTACAAACATCTAGCGATTTCTTCATCAGGTGTTCAAATATTAAAGTAAAATTATAGAAACATTTACATTTATAATATTTAATTCTATGTGATTTCTAGCAATCAAGTATTTACACGACTTGTTGACTGTCGCGACATTTGATATAGTATAGCGAACATTAATACGTACGTTAAGTTTATTTTTGAGTGAAAAGAATATTTTATTGTTTTATTTCCACGACGTTTATTTGAGAATATCACTGTTTACATTTATTTAATATATATTAAAGCATACACATTGAATACAGAGTAAATAAATATACTTTTGAATAATTTAATTTGTTAAATTTTTCGGTAAATTCATTATTTTTTTTAGTTTTATGTAAAAGACTAGCTGTTAACCGTAAAAATGACGAAACATTGGTTTGCGTCTTTCCTCAGATCTACTATATATTTTTTTTGCGGTCCGCGGAGGAGCAACCGTAGCAATATTCGTAGAGCGGCCGGTTCAGGTTTGCTGTCCCGGGGTTCAGTCTACATCTCCGGACGTTTTATTAGTTTTTTGTAGACGTGAATTCGAATGAAATTACGGACGTTACATGAAGTTACACGGGGACAGATAGACAGACAGATTAACGGACACGGGTTGAAGGACGGACGGACGGACATACAGACAGGCAACAAAATTATTATTTTATTTATATATTTTATTTTATTTTAACCCTCCTACGAACCTTCCCTAAATATTGTTCCGAATTATTTAACATATACAATAGAATACTTCTGAAAACATTTTTTTCGATTTTTGGTCTTCTTTTATATGCCAAGTTTTTAACAATATTTTTATATGTATGTTCTGGCCACCCTTTAAAAGACTTCCAAACACGTTTCCCATTTCAATAGCTTCGTCTCTGTAAGACTTTTAATTTATCTTATTTAACATTATTATTATTTAACATTTAACAGTATTATCCCCCAGTGTACAAAATCAATTTTATATGCATTGTGTTTTGTGTTCTCACAATATACAATGCATATAAAAATATTATTTAAAATAATCTTGTTGAGGAGAGATATCAACAGAAATAAAAAAAACGAGCGAGCTTTACAGTAGTCGCATATGATGTGACATCTCGCAATTACAAATATCAATCAATCAACATCGAAAATTAAAAAAGCTAATACCTATATATTTATTTAATTTGTAAATACAAGCAATGTGCATTTATTTATTATTTTTTACCGCACTAGGTAGGTACCGTATATCTACATACGCATTTTTATTAAGAAATGTGTTTGGTCAATTATATGTTTATATTTATTTTCATAGATGGCCGTAGTATGACGCCATACATATTGTATAAAAACTTTGAATAAATATTTAAAAATAATCACACAAATTACATCAAATTTGAGAATGTTTATCATTAAGGGTAGTTATTTTTAACAGTAGTGTAAAAAAAAATAAAGTATTTATTGGATACTTTCGAAGATACAAGCCAAAATATACCAAAGTTACAATATTGACACCAGCCACGTAGCATATACACAAAATCAGAAGCCATGGCTGTTGGAACGGCACTTGCTGTACATTGATTTGTTTATAAAAGTTTATATAAAGTTAACGTGTGAATTTATTCAAATAAATTTAATCAAAAATTAATGGTGCCACAGAAGGTGGCAATTTTCCATAAATTTTTTTTGTGAATTTTGCACATCGAAATCTTTTTTGTACCATAAATAGAGTTGAATAATTTAATTTATCGCGCCTCGACATCATCGCTAGCGGCCGCATTAAACAAGGATGGAAAAGACAATCGAAACTAAATTCTTTTATGCTACTAGCGGTGACGGCAGCGCTGGTGTCGGAAACGCCGGCAATCACATTCTGTAGATTCAATTAACATCAGGTCAAAATTTCTAAATCAGATTCAAAAACAATGAAGCTACAATAGGCTGTGCAAATACATTCGCTTGGTGACCATTGATTTCAGATAACATGTCACAATTTCTGGCACAAACATCGCTTCCGCATGTAGTTAGCAATGTTCTTTTAAAAACGGCACGACCCGTGATGCACTCGTTCTATTCAATTTTCGGAGCCAGATAAACTCCCAGCTCGCTCCAGGCGTAACGTGAAGTTGATGATTAAAAAATTTGGAATATCAGGCATGTCGTGGTCTTCATTTTACTGGCCTTGCATCTGAAGCAGGACTGCTCTCTTATAGGTCCAGAGAACAACCCCGCCCCGAGGCTTTGGGCTGCCGATGCAGATGAATTCCGGAACATCATCTCTGCAGCTGCCCCCCAGGCGTTGCAAGGGATGCATTCAACGACGCGTCATCTTGCCATGGCGCGAAACGCTGGCGTGGAAGGACCCTATGTACGAAAGACATTATTAAACAAACAATCATGTAATTTCACAAGTTATCTTTACGCCACTTCAAATTGCGTCTCTCGGAATGAGCTTACCTTTTAACACGAGGGTTCACAGAAAGGCTCACATCTTGCGTGCGGAAGTGTCAGATTTCGAATGCGCCATTTTGAAATATCGTCCCCGACGTTCGCGACTGCCGTGAAACTATCTGCAGTAGACCAAAGACATTTATTTTTTCCCATAGAGTATTCGTGGTACCTACTCGGATTAAAATCAATTTTGGTGCAGATATTTGGTGCGGGGATCGATAAATTCATTACTTTTAGATGTTTCGCGAAGAAGTGTGACGAACAGAGGTTGCTATGTCACAGCATTTCCGTCCAATTTCACAAAATCACTGCCACAGATTGCAGGAAAGCGATAAGAAAGATGTAACACATCAAAAACAACGATAAATTATTCCGGTGTCATTGTTTATTTTTTTCCTTTAAAATGAAGGAACCTTATAAATTTCAAAACATAAAAATGTCTCGACAGTCGGTAACGTGTCGGTCGCAGTTAGTTTTCAGCGGATGAAAGTTGCCCCGACAATTCAGTTTAGCCACTCCCGCCGCAGCCACCCGGCTGAAAAGCCGCGCACCTGCGCGCTTTGCACAGTTTAAAAAGTTTTCCTAGCAACACGTACACTACAAGTCGTCTGCCGAGTAACACGTCCCGAACTTCGCCCGAGGTAATAATAGTTTTCGTTCGGGAGTCTTTCACAATCCTTGTACAACAACACGTGTAAGTAATGCGCGGGGAAGAAGAGTGGAAGGGGCTCCTTAATAATTTCTTAAACAAGGATGTTACGTCTGTGGGCGAAAGAGCAACCAATTGAGTCAATGAAATTGAGTTTTGAGTTTAGCATGCAGAGACGTTCTTTACATAAATATCTAGCAAAGAAAAAATTAGATGATTCAAAAAATGTAATAAAATGCGACTATTTTTTAATTTATTGAAAAAGAAAAAATTATACGATTACTAATTTGATTTTTTTTTCAAAAAACAATGACATTACTCAACTTGTTTCAACGTTTTTGTGCAAAAAACAAAACTACTTGTGAAAAAGACCCTTCTGTGACTACCCAGATACCTGGGTACCCATTTTCGACATCAAGTTTAAATAATTTTATTCATAAACGGCAGAGATTTCATCCGTTCAGAAAGCATTATTTAAATTATTTAAAAATGAAGGAAATAAAGGAAAAACGGACATAGATACGAGATGTAGTGACCTTCTATGAAGTTATTTAACCACTGTCTTAATACAAATTTGTGAAAAACAAAACAAAATAATGTACGGGGGAACGTCCATCCAGAAATTCCGGGTAGTAACATAACGCTTAAGACATATTTCGTAAACAAACGAAATTCTAAAATTTTGTTTTGGCTCTCCTGGAGACCTGCATTTTTCAACGCATTCGGTTGTTCCTTTTGATATTATCGATTCACAGATATTATCGAGTTTCCTTCTCTCAAGCACGTCTTACTGTCTATTACTGTTCTATCCATCACTTATTACTGAATTCTTCTCTCTTAAACACACACTATAACTTGATTGTACAACAGAGTATACAATTTTACCGAGTCGAACTATTCTTTAGGCGAGGAAACTGAGGCGCGGAAGTATGTCTTACTCACATATATTTAAAAGACACATTTATTATACAGTTAAAGTAAGTAAACAGTAAACAGAATGTATATGTTTTTTAATTTTTTTAATTTCAAGTAAAAAGTCGAATGTGATAAAACGCGACATATTTGCTAAGAGATAACAATTTTTAACAGTATTTTGTTGGACTTTTTCATAATTGTTTCAAAATTTACCAGCTAGTAGTATTTTTTTTAAACAACATAGTGGAACCAGCACCAGAACTACAGAGTGAACCACGAAATATCCCTTAGTTCACGTTTATATATTTTGGTGGCCTGTGATTATTACCAAATTCCGATCACTCACAATATAACAGAACAATTCTGCACAATCGAGAAAGAAAAATTTTCCAAAGTTCCAAAAAGTTTCCGATCATTCATCACTATCCCGTGCCATTTATCTCGATTTGCAGCATTCCTGATGACTTCGTCAAGTGATCCATCGGTTGAAGACTTCCCCAGATCCATCCATCTAGTAGGCGATCTTTCACGGGGACGTATTTTTTGGACTCTGCCTTCTAACACAACATCTCCGAAGAATTTCACTATGTGCATTTTTTTTTATTTAAAATAAAATAGAGATGCGAACACGGAATATGTATCACATAAATATTCTTACTCTTTTCAAACTAAGCTAAACGCTTGTGCTATGAAAATAGGACTAACTTGCTAGTCTAGAGTGAGGTTCGAACCCGCGACCTTTGGATCACGAGGCGAGTGTCCTAACCACAAGACTAACCCTCTACTTTTTTTTTTCGTAAGTGTTTGTGTTCGTTTTTTTTTGTGTACGTATTTTAAAACACCTGCAATGTATAAGAGTAATTTAAGCGGTCAAAGTTTTCACGCATAAAACAAATTTTCTTTGTTTTTTTTTTAATGTCAAAATGGAATAATCGTATTATATGGGCAGCCTTTGTAGCCCACGCTGAGGGTTCTGGGTTCGATTCCCAGTGGGGTTCCCAGTCACAATTTGAATCTATGTGATTTCCTCAAGCCTGGGTGATTTGTGATGTATTTCGCTTCTGTAATTAGGCCTCCCGGCCTGTTGAAGTGTGAAAAACTAACCCATAAAAACTTTTTATTTTATTTTACTCCCTTTCTTTGTAAACTAAGTTTACCATCATGTAATAATTGATTGACTGAAAATGAAACATGTCTAGACAAATATCTATGTTAAAAATTTCTGAAAATATCTCTTTATTATTTGATTTCTTCCCAAAAAACCGAAGTGCGCTGACATCTATGAACCAATTGTCATAAATTTTAGAAATTTGTAGTGAAGTACCTCTTATACCTACCGACGGAGTAATTCAAATTTGAAGTATTCCGTGACGTTATCGGGCCGCCGGCACCGTTGGTTTTGTAACGAAATGGAAAAACCATTAAAATTTCTAAAAATCCAAAACTATACTGTAATTATTATTATTTTTTAACGAAAATTTGATAAATCTTTTTGATGTCCACGAGTCTGCTTGCAAAGTTTCAGCTCGACTGGATCACGAGAAAAGGGTTAATCGATCCAAAGTTTTTTCGTCAAGAAAACAAGCAAGCAGACGCCACGAGTTAAAAAAATGGAAGTAAAAAAAGTAATATATATATATATTATAAATATAATTTTCAAGCGACCTCTACACCAGAAAAAGCATAATTCAAAGTCAATTGCTTTCTGCCAATATTGTGTTTTGATATTTCTGCCAATAGGATGTATTAATATCGTAAAAAAAAAAATTTCAAACATTTAAAAAACAGGGATTTCATCTTCAATTGTTTTTAGGTTTCGATTAAATGTATGTGACGGATGTCAAGTGAATTTAACGGATGTCAAATGTGTCAACGGAAAATTTGTATGACGTGTTTGTCTCTCTGAGTGAAGCCGTATTGTCGACAAAGTTTCGCTTCACTACAAAATAATATTGTTTTCGGCTTTAAATAATTTACTTACTAAGAGCCAAGTTACTGGGCTAATTAATTAATGTAAGATGAATATCTTCATTGTTTATCTGATTACATTGTCGCTGTCGTAACTTTGCTTAATTACTTTGGGGTACTAGGCATACAGGGTTATTACAAAATTTGCAAACAAAGAAAAATTAAAATAAGTAATACAGAATACAACTGATGTTTACAATGGTTATGCAAATTCAAATTAATGTTTTAAAGATTTGTTTTTAAAAAAAGATTTGTCATTCTTCATTTTTAGTGCTTCTCCAATTATTGAGCATTTGTGATCATGCTGCTGATCATTATTTTATTTGGGCAGCTTCAAATAGTTGAAATCTGGCTTACCGAACTACTGAATAAGTTTACTAGCCAAGAGGTCCTTCGTCCTTCGGCGGGCTATTATACTGATTTATTCCCTTGTAATAAATAGAGTTTTGTGTGTTTGTCTTTTTTCTATTTGGAATACTTATTTTTTTGCGTTTCTTGTTTATGTCTATGTATCTCTGTGTTATTTTTGATCTTATTTTTAAAATATTTTGTCATTTTTTCGTTTAATATTTTGTGAATGAATATCATTGTATTTAATTTTAATCCTTGTTTTATATTAATACAATTAAAATTTGAGAGTATTTATTTAGTTTTGGAATATTTATTTCTCTGTAGAATTATCCTCATTGCTCTATTCTGTTGAATTTGTAATTTTCTTATATCTCCATCATTACATAGGTACATTGGTACAAAAACATATCGAACTTTTTTTCCTCTAAAAATCCATATCCATATAAATATGTTTATTACATACATGTGGTTCTTCGGTACCTTTGTTATCCAGTATCCATGACAATTTGACTCTTCTCACTTGACAAACTGCCAACCCCTGACCTGGACTTGCGATTGTTTTTTGATTTGAAGGGGCAAGATCTCTCGATAGTATTTATGACTCCGGGCTTTCTATTGCGAAGTTTGGAAATGAAAGATTTTTTAGATTCCCGATTATCTGAAGCTTTTATTCTGCCAGCCGGCTGTGAACTCCTAAACTACAAAAATACACACGTCGTTGTTTAAATCTTGACTCCCACGTGAATCAAAACCGTGTCCGTTTCGGTGCGACCATAGTATAAGGATGATCGTTTGTTGTTACTCACACTTACAGATTTCTACGTATCCATAAAATATCTTGTTATCTCAAAACCGGAGATTACGAAATATAATTGACCGAGTAATATTCATATGATGTTTCTGTATCAACGATCTTGCATGTGACAGTATAATTCTCCCTGACTGTTAGAAAATACGAAGAAAATTCAGTGTTTAACACATCAAAAAAAAACTCAATTCAATTTTATTTGACAAACCGTTGCACATTCAAAATTTTCTTTACAATGAATGATTGCTTACGACAAACATGTTGTAATATTTATCATTAAAAAATAAAAAAAAATATAGAAGTTATGTGCTATCCCACAAAGATCCTTCAATAATCACATCACCAGCGTTCGAGTGAAATGAAAAAGTTGATTATTTTCCTGTTAAATAATATATAATTAATGATAAAGGATACTGAAAAACTTATGTTTTTGTATTTGCACAAAAAGTCAATTTTGTAAATAATTTTCATTTCTCTATACAAGCAAACGGTGAATCTTATCAAAAAATTGTATGCTTTATAGTAGATAATATTATAAGTAGGATGAGTACAAAATTTAAACAAAATCTTTATTATAGATTTTGAGATATTTCCTCCACGCAATTGAATAATGGAATTTAATTAAAATTTCTCCTACCACACGAGTTTAAACTGTTGTAACTCCAATCTTTTGAATTTTGGAATGAATGTTGCTCACATTATTATCGAAACTTTCATTTGATCTGATACAATTTATGGTAAAAGTCAAGGTGGTGTGACATCTTAATATGCTTCCAGGTTCCCGATTTCCAGTCTTCTAGTCCTGCATTACGAGGTACAAGATTTGATATTTCTTTGGATGTCTCTTTGCATCTCCGCGGTTTAGGATTTTTATTATTTTATTGTTTTAAATACTTATTTTTCCATGTTCATCTGATCTATTACATCTTCATTCTTCACTCTACCGTTCAGTGTTTAGTCCATATCTTAAATGCTCCAAGTCACTAGTTTATCTCAAACGAAAGTTAGTTAAAAATAATTCAACTTTTTATAATGTACGTTCTATTATTCTATGCTTTTTATTAACTTATGTATTTAGAAAACGAGCTACCGTTCTTTAACTTAGTCGCCATTTGTAAGGTATTGCTATGCATAAACAAGAAAAGTTTACATACTTTAAATGAAACGAGTTACGGGAAAATAATAACGAACCGCCATTCTGAAAACAAATAGAAATATTTACATCAGAGGAAAACTTCATATGAATTTTGTTAAACTTTCGTGTTTTTCAACACTCTTGTTTCATTATTTGAGCCGAATCAACTGATAAATAATACCATTTATTATTTTATAAAAGTACCGTGCCATAAGTACAAAAGTTTTTTTTGGTTGCCGTCCTGCACCGTGGCAATTTGAAAGTTTGCCTTTTTGTAGGCGACAACGACGCCGACTTCTCCCTAACTAACTAGTTAGTTAGTTAACCATCACTCCATTTCTCCGCAGGGGTAGGCAGAGAGGATTGAACGCCACAATCTTCTATCCTGGCACACCACTTTTGCTTCGGCCATATATACATCATCTCATACAAGTTCTACGGTTTTTGAGACTTTTAATAGGCCATCCTCAAATACTTGTAATACCTGATCGTGCCAGGTCCTTCAGTCCGCGGATGCTCTCCATTCCTGTTGCCTTCAACACTTGCCTCATATATTTTCTTAACCATCCTTTCCTCATTCATACGTTCCACATGACCAAACCATCTCAGCACTCCTTTCTTTATTCTATCTACCTCATTACAGCCAGTATTACATTCACTTCTAATTTGTTCATTCCTCATTCTGTCAAAGATTTTCAATACAAGGATCTTAGTGACCGCATTCAATTTCCTTATTTTTCATGACATTCAGTCTACTTTAATTTCTCCTTTGCCGATTCCAGGCTTCACTTCCATACATCAGGGTTGGCACTAGAACGCTATTATTTACCGCTAGTGTTGCTTCCTTTGACAGATTCTTTTTGGCCATAATTGCGTTTAGAGCACCAATAACTTTGTTTTCCGCTGTCACTGTCCTTTCGATATCATTCTCAGCCTTGCCGTCTCTACTAAACATAATTGTCATGTAAGCCATGTATGGCAATCAAATATATTTTTTAAATAGTGTTTTTAATAAATTTACGCTTTTTATCTTTAGAAATGAATTCATACATATTTTTATTTATGTCACGGGATCCCAAAGATCCCTCTCTCCTTTCTTCTATCCTAAAATCTTTGATGTGTAAGATTTTCCGCAAATAATTTCTTTCTGAAATTTTTCACACGAATACGGAATATTTAATTTGATTAAGATAAGTCAACATGTGTCAACATCAATTCACTTTAAAAATGTGTGGAAATGTAGCAAAATGATATTTGACGTGAATTATGCAATATCGTTCAAAGGAACGTTTGAAGATGAGACAATCTTTCCGCCCGCATTGCTTCCAATCCCAAAGGCAGTTTTGCCAGGATGGAAGTATACAATCACCAGGATGGCAACCAATATTGAAATTATGTTCATGTAGGATGAAATCTTCATTTTAAATAATGGGAATAAAATTATTATATAAATAAGGATGCTTGCAAATAGAAGACTCCATTATAGTTATGTATATGCTGAAATAGTTTGTGTTATATTCCTATACTGTAATTTAATTATTCATCAACGATTACTCACATATTATTTTTATAGAGAATTTCAATGATAAGGAAGCGATTTGAATAAATAATAATTTGTATGCATCCAAGTATTTTTTTCTTTTTCTAAATAAATTTTATAATTAACCAAAGTCTTTTACTCAAATCCCATAGCGGAAAATACGTGACAATATATAAATCCACATACCTTCTGCGTAAAGCTGTTAATAGTGTATTGTATTGTGAAATGGTTCTAAATTTTTTCAAGGTATTACTTATATTTTGACCATTGAATCTATTTGAGGAGTCTGTACATGAGCGTAGGGATTCTGTGTATTCTAGTTTTTCTTCTTCCTTCCAAGCGATAGTATTTCATTTCCCTCCTATCTTCCCGGTATCTTTGTGCGACTCCTAAGCCAGTGTTTTCGCACACTTGTATGTAATGTGAAAAATAAAATATTATCTCTGCAAAACCATTTTATTTGTAAAGCATATCTTGATTTATTGAGAGAGATCTGCTAATTTTTTCCTCAACGAGATACGTAGGATGCTGTATAGAATTTTTTTTCCATTTTCTCTTTGCCTAAGCCGGGAGCTATAATGAGTGGATTGTTTGTCCGAATTATTCGTGAAACAGCGCTAGCCTTATTGGGGCCACGATGCGATTTATACGTTGTTGTTTTTATCGCTTCATGGAGATAAGATTGAGCCAATTTTGGACGTGACAAAGTATACTTCATGCGTATTTAAATAAACTTTATGCCAGCTTTTCGGATAACAATAGTCGTATCAGGCTGAGCGAGATATATTTTTTTAAAACATAGATATAAAAGGTGACCCAAAAGTAGGTAAACATAATACTTTATTTTCAGTTTATTAATAATTGTATGTGTTTGTGCGGTCAGCGTGTAATAGCCACCCGCTTTATTGAATTTAATATTCAATTAATACCTCTCAATATGATAATCATGCAAAAAAATATCAATTACGTTTCCTCTCTCTGAAAATAATACGTGAGTAAACCAAAATACGCCAACAAATGATCACTAACCTGCAATAGACTATTCTCTTCAGCTTCGAAGACAGTCGAAATAATTGTCAGCCGCAAAGACCTTCGTGCCGCTCTTTTTCAGCAGACATCTTGAGAAGTTTTGAAATAGTTCCTTCACGTTACAAATTTATTACAACATTTACTATTCGATGCGAAAAAATTCACATTCCAGAAGAAAAAAAACGCAATTGTCTTTTCACATTCGAAAATTCGGAGGCAAAATTCAACTATTTCTTCACGCCGGCGCAGTGTAATGTATCACCAACATCGGGTTTATTAGCCTCACAGAAGCAGCGTCACTGTGAACATAATATGGAAAAATCAAATAAGCCTCCAGGAAAGGTTATTATACTTTTAATAATTATTAAATAAATTATCATTTTGAGAGGTATGTAAATTCATCTATTATATTATCTTACCAAATAATAATAATAAAATTGTTTATTTTTATAGCACCGTTTAAGGGGTTACACAACCTTGGAAGAAAAAAAATGGTATAAATAGAGTGATTTAACAAGGACGTGATTATTTTTTTTATTTGAACTATTGTATGTTAAAATATTAGTTTATTGGAAATTTTTGTAATAAAAAATATCACCTAGTTTCTTTTTCCATGGGGCTCCTCCTTCGTGTATGAGGTGCAACTTTCTATAGTACACGTTTGTTCGAGGCAGAAAAGAAGATCATATATTTACTAAGAAATTAAATATCTATAATGCAGTATGAAAACACATTTAATTGTATTCTACGTTTTCTAGTGTAATGTTAATAATTTGGAAGAATCTCATGTAGTTACACACATAAAAGATTGCTTTAAAAACTCTAATCAAATATAGATACCTCATTATCAATAGTGACATCTGTATTTGATTATTGGAATGAAAAAGCTTTGGACTGCAGGTGGCGGTAGTAAAAATACAACTCTCATACGAAACAAGTTTTGTAACTTAAACATATAAACAACATCCAAAAATTTGATAAATGTAGTAGTCTGTCATGGGTGGAAATAGTGAATATTAAATTGTGCAAGTGATCACTTAAGCCAGCCGTACAATAGGTCGTAAGCCATATGAACACTCAAAAACACTTCCATACCTACTCTCCCATATAAAAATATAGCTTCGTTTTTATGAGACATCTGTAATATATCTTGACATTTTATTGTGATGCGATTTTAGGACTTCTTCTTTGATATAAAAAAAAACAATTTTATTCAAAATATAAATATACCTACCTGAAAAAATTGGTTATCATAGGGCAACAGACATAAAAGATCTTCAAATGTCTTTTCATTAAAAAATATAAAGTTGGATCAAAAAAATTTCAGATTTTATTAGAACGTGAATACGTTTATGTTTTCTTTTTATTTTTATAGGATTCATTATGTGTATTTTAATGAACGATGTAATAACTTTACTGTATACGTACTTTTGGGTTACTCTATATAAATGAATATTATCTTGAGTTAAAGCACTATAAAGATAAATAAACAGGGAAAATATATAACTAACTAAAAGCAGTCGGTTCGCAAATTGTCTATGTTAAGTTTTGGAATGGGAGAAAAAGAAATGAAACAACGTGCAAAATACTACTAGGCAATTACAATGAATATTCGAAATAAATGTACAAGTTTGTGGATTAAAAAAGGATGTTTGAAAGGAAAAAATAGATGGGTAATATTTGAAACGGAGGGTGGCTGCAGGGAAGAAAATTAATGGTGTTTCGAATGCGATAATTAAATTTGTAAATGGATCAATTGAGGTAAGACTAGCGGTACATAACGGGAATCTAGTACTCACACACAGAATTGAAGCTTAGAGCTGGCAGAAGTAAAACGAAAGTAGACTAATGGCGATCTTGGAACAGGAGCGGGTCGAACAACGCAGTCAGGAATTCAGCGGCAGCAGAGAATGAGCCGGCCTGCATACCTTTTAAATTAACCGTAATCCTTTGGTCCAATATTTAAATAACAAATTTTAATCAACAAATAGTTAATTAACTAAAATAACTATTTGTTTATCCTTACCATGACAAAATTTGTAATATATTTCAAAAGAAGAATTCTTTTCTTTCTTTTTTAAATATATTTTTAATATGAGTCTCGTCGTTTCCACCATCGACATCGTTTAATGTAAGCAAATATATTTGTGGTGGAGCCAGACCTGCTTAGACTCTAGTCCCTCGAGCGTCCCAAACGGACCAATCGCGCTCGAGGGACATCGCCCAACGAGAAGCCCGAGGCGCCAAATTCATTCTCTCATCGAACGGCGCCTTCGCCCACAACACCAGACTCAAACTCACTCTCCGTATATTGTTGTATAATGCATTCTCCAACATGTAAAGTTTTCTGACTTCAATAAACCAACGAGTAAATTGGTTTATTGTGAGTGAGTACTTCTTTCTATTCATTCTGTATCGCATCCCACTCCGCTTGTCATATACCTTCACACTCGACACACATTCGTTCACATGCCTTCAGCGTTCACTCAACATGCATCAGACTAATTGTGCATTTCGGCAGAGGTGCACAATCACACTGATTCCTTCGCGAATACACGCTCATTACATAAAATCATTTCCGCCACACTGGTGACACTGATTTGATTCATAATACAATACAACCATCTGCAACATCTTCTCCTACATGTTGTGGAGATTATACAGATAATCTTTGACTTTTATAGGCTTAGACACATCCTGGAGGGTATCTATCGGAAGATTGCTTGGGGTTCCGAACGCGATTGTGGAAGATATTTTGCGTATAGTTTTAAAGATATTTTTTTCATAAATTTAAAATGGATGGTTCAATTCATTTTCAATTTCTAGTTCTTTCAATTTCACATTTATTTTTAAGGGAAGGTTAGGACAGACAGGATAAGATTTATCATACTCATACTTTGTGCAAGGTTCTCAAGAGTAACCACAAAATTTGGAAAGGGTGGCATTCCATGTAACACGTGAGAGGATATCTTTGCTTTGCGCAGTGTCTTAAAGAGTGATTTTCTCCCTTGGAGAATAATGAAACCACATCCAATACCATCCAATGCCATTATCTCTGATCGGCAACATTCAACTGCAGTTATATTCGGTGTCTTCATACGTTTTGTGATGAGGCCGAAGGATTGCGATAAATTACTGTGTGCCTTCAAAAAGAGAAATCTAACAAGTAACTGTGAAAATTTTAGTTTTTACCAACGTTATTACGTATGGCTATTATTATTTCATACGTGGATTATAACCGTGGGTATTGTGTCAATAAAAAAGTTTGTTTTTGAATTTGAAAATATTAAACTTCACAGGATTTTTCATCAGATTGCTTCGTCCATAAAATATGGTGGACAAGCACATGTTTTCAAGTAATAAACCGTATTCCCGCAGAGATCCTGTGCAGTCCTGTGATACCAGGCAGGGTTATCGTCAAACGATGGAATCTTTTTTAATTTAATAAGGCCGATCCAGAAGGTTTCGAGAAACAGTCAACGGTGGATGTATTTCTGAACGTCTCTAGCTTTTGACGTTGGCAGGAGTGGCCATATATTCAATATTTTTCTGTCCATTTGACACACATCTATATATAAATCAATCTTGAATTATCGGAAAGAATTTTTTACTATAAAAATCCAACAAACGTGTAGCATCAAGGTTCCTATGGATTTGGATGTCAAGCTTTCCTGTTACTATAAAGAATATATAACGTTACGTTAATCGACACCTTTTCCAATATACAGAAAAAAGAAAAGTAACCAGAAACATTATATATTTATTTAACAGATCAATAATAAAGATTTGTATGTTTCTTTAGATTTAGTCAATAATATAAAAATAGTTTCGCATGTCAGAAATAATATATAATCTTACCACCGAGTATTAAAGTTCACTATCGAGTTGGATACGTGGCACTACATAAACGTAAACGTTAACACATACGTAACGCGATAGTTTAATGCTCTGGCAGTACTCAAAATCATGACCCACACGGGAAGAATTAACCCGACAGCAGTAGAAGTTAGCAGATAGCTCATTTTCTAGACTAGTTAATTTTGACCACCACCAGTGGTAAAATCATTACCGCCTTTCGCTTAATCAAGTTTTCCCTTGTCCAAAGGAGCACTGACGAGTTGAATTTCTAAGAAGGAAAATTAAACGTTGCACTTTGAAACTGTGTAAATACCACAATTTCAAATTACGCCATTCGAGAGTTTTGTTACCTCAAACAACCAAGATTGCGGTATTTGTAAAGCTCTTGAGAATGGGTTTTACACTCGCGTTAACATTAGTAGTTCGGGATGGATAATATCGGGGAAAATGTAAAATACTCACGGGTAACTGATATCTATAATTGGTTTCTTCAATGCACTGGACATGTTTGAGTTTCTCGATCCTGATTTCACTCATATTTCCAGAGAGCTTTAGAGATAGATGATTTGCAAGCGTAATTCCTGGATCCAATGCCGGGTTCCAAGTAAATCCTCCATGAGCTTCTAACCTCTCGTCTAGTTTTCTCTGCAGGTACCCTAACCAGGTGGCCTGCAAGCTATCTTATAAGTCATTCAGTTATCGAATTTTTTTTTTTTTTTACACCAACATGTTTCAGAAAGGTTTTTCTGAAACATGTTGGTGTAATTAATCAAATAAAAGAAGTAGATATATACAAATAATACAATAAATATTTTTTTAATAATTTTTTAAAAATAATCATTTTATAAAAGACATTTCATTTTGATATTTTGACAGTTATACAACACCCTGACGATGGAAAGGTTTTTCTGAAACATGTTAGTGTAATTAATCAAATAAAAGAAGTAGATATATCAAATAATACAATAAATATTTTTTTAATAATTTTAAAAAAAATCATATAATACACTACATAAAAATAAACATATAAACAAATAATACAATAAATATTTTTTTAATAATTTAAAAAAATAAACATTTTAGAAATATTAACAATGCGCAGTGGCAGCCCTGTGTAGGTGTGCGGGAGACTACGGTACGGACAACTTTACTGCCCCAACGAACCTTTTGGACGAACGTGCACCGGAAAAGGTTTTCCAGCGAGCGCGATATATTATAAGGGTTGCTTTGTGGAGGATATCCCGTCATTTGCCATTCTTTCAACACGTACTCTAAATTTCACTTTTCTTTTTAATATCAACGACCGAAAAAGAGTACTCATTTTCACAAGTAGCTTCAAATAAATTAGCACACTTAACGGCCTGTAAAATCGGTGTATTAATTTTGTTTAAATAACAATAGCTAACAGTACAATTTCTAAGAAAAAATGTTTATTTTAGGGAGTGATAAAGCAGTTTTATATCACAGTTTTTGCTATAATCGTATGTAAGAAACAAAAGTTATTAAATTGTTTTGGCAGCTAATTTGTGGTGAAACATGATTATATATTTAAATTAACACTTAACTTAACTTTGTACTACACCCACGTTGAGTTACTTTGCCGCTAACTTTACAATAAAATAATTGTAATAATATTTATTTATCACACCTGATGATGAGAAGCAATTTGTCTTGATATCACAGAGGGTTTACAAAAATAACCCAACATATACGTAGTACTAAGTTTTGTTTAGCTGTAATTAAAATAATATTTTACTTATTAACAAAAGTAAATAAATAGAGTAGGACATTTCTAAGACATGTATATGCATTAAAATATATAGGATTTTATCAACAAAAAATTAGTGTTATTAAACATAAGTATACTTGTTAAGAATATACTCTGAATTTATTAAAACTAGGCATAAAAATTATGAGAATACTAGCTGTAATACGTCAAAAATGACGGAACATTGTTTCGCGTCTTTGCTAAGCCCTAGTATGCATTTATAGTATCTTCTTGACAATCCATGGAGAGGCGGCCGTAACAACATGCGTAAAGCGATCGGTTCGGGTTCGGTGGCCCGGGATTCAAGTCCCGTCTCCGGCCGTTTAATTTAGTTTTTTTAGCCGTGAATTAAGGACGTTTCACGATGTTACGGACGGACAGACGGACAGACAATGAAATAGTTATTAATTATTATTAATCTTAGATGTTTGATGCTAAAACAAGATTTAGCACAAACATCTAAGATTTATTTATTTATTAGGTTATCGGAGATGTGCGCTGTGGCACCTACCAAGAGATGAAGAGGCTGGCAGGTGACAAAGAGGAGTAGAGAGTTCAGGTGCTCGGTGCAGACCAATCCTAGGATTGTGACGCAAAAGAAGGTCAATGCGTAAGTTATTTATTAGGTTAATAAGTAAATAAATAATAGAAATCACAGGATTAAGACAAAATTTTCCAAGGGAACGCAAAAAGGTTTCTTAGCAGAACAATATAATATGTGACAGTTTAAGTGTGATGGTACGTTTTATAAGCGCTGGTCCATAATTATGGCTTTACAAGTAGATTCCAACCTAAATTTTATCGATATTCAGTTTGCCAGCCGAGTTATGACTATCTTTTAAAAAAAATTATCAGCCTTGTAAAACAGGTTAAATTAATACACAATTTATTCGGTTATGCATTCCATGGGGTAGGTCATCTAATATAAACCCACTAAATTCTTCTTCTTCCTTTTCTTTTGTTAGATCCTTGATCTGTGTTGATAAGTTAGTTCTGGTCTTGTGACAAGGACGTTCAGCTCTCTCTCCATCTCTTTGGTGGTCTCCCTGGCGGTCGGCGCCCCTCTGGAATCCCGCACATCACGGCTCTGGGAAGTCTCATCTGCTCCATTCTCTCGACATGGTCCCTCCAGAAACGCCTTCTCTGCCTGCTCCATCTTACAATGTGTTGTATCCCTTATAATATATTGTATGTATAAATTATACATCTTACAATATATTGTGTGTATATAAAATTAAAATAAGTAAAAACATTCTCAACCACGAAAAACTAAAACGATTTAAGAAGCATATTGCGTAGACAATTTTTATCTTAAAATATGTTAATTGTATTATTTGTAGATATGTATCTACTTTATTTTATTAAGTACACCTACATGTTTCGGAAATACATTTCCAATATAACAATTTATACAACACCCTGATGATGGAAAGGTATTTACGAAACATGTTGGTGTAATTAATCAAATAAAATAAGTAGATACATACAAATAATACAATCAATATATTTTTAAAAATGTCAATGGACAATGTTACTGAATCAATTGAAAAAATAATGTTTATCTTACTTCCAAGTATTTATTGCTTATAACGATCACAAATTATCGCAAAAATCTCCTACAATAGGTCAATTTCCAAGAATTCAACTTATGATACTTTTAGCAGGCGAAAATTTTACAAAGTTAATTTATTTAAGTGTTATGTTTTCCGGACTTTCTCACATTTTCCGGAATTTCTCACACTAGTTGCTATCCAAGGTACCCGGGTACTCAACGTGTATGGATATTCCCACATACATTAATTTTGTTTCGTATCTCCAACTTTTGACAGTGGTCAAGTAGCTTCTGAGAAGGTCACTAATTTCCATAGAAAATTCCGTTTTTCCTTTATTTCCCTACCTTTCAAATAATTTAAATAGTGGAGATCCAAATCGAATATGGCGTTTATGAATAAAATTATCTAAACTTGAAATTGAAAATGGGTACCCAGGTACCCGGGTAGTAAAACAGAGGTTAAAAAAATTAACAAAAAATCAAGCACACCGCTCTGTTTATCAAAAAATTTGACCTTTCAAGTGAAAAACAACCTATGAAGTATTTAAGTGCGCTAACAAATATTAGATAATCAAAATTTAAAATTATTTTTTTTAAATAAAAAATCCATATGTGATGGAGTAAAGAATGAAGACATTAGGAATGAATGTAAAGCTGATCTTAGCATAATTAATAGAATTAAAAAAGAGTCGCTCAGATGGTTTGGGCATGTTGAGCGAATGAATGAGGGAAGAATGGTTAGAAAGATATACAATGCAAGTTTTTATGGCGTCAGAAAGAGAGACGACCAGATTAACCAGATACTGATCCCGTTAGAGGCCTCAACAACTGGCGAGCTTGCATGCGAAGATGTATGAATGTGGATGAGGAGCGGCATTGTATGTCAGGACAGAGTGTGGCGCTCGATCCTCTCTGCCACCCCCACGGGGAAACGGGGTGATGGTAAGTAAGTAACTTAAAAAAGATTATCTCATTGATGAATATTATTATGGATTTTAAAGTAATGGTGATTTTTTCTAACCGAGACCTTCCAAAAGTAGATTCAAACTTTTAAACATAGTCAATGATTTTATTTAACGAAAAAAATTCATTGTAACTCCCTTGCTTTTAACTCATAGCATCTGCTTGTCTGCCGAAAAAACTTTGGATCGTTTTTTAACCCTTTTCCCGTGATCCAATCGAGCTGAAACTTTGCAGGCAGACTCGTGGCGATGATTAAAATGATCTAACGAATTTTCGTTTAATTTTTTAAAATTATTGTAGTATAAAAATGTCCTCAGGTTTTGACGGCCGTTCAGAATCTTCTGTGTATTGTTTTCTGGGATATTATGCTTTGTATATGTAACTTCTCTGGCCGACGTTTCGGATCCCATTGCAGGGTCCATCATTAGGCAGAGTATCCCAGAAAACTATACACAGAAGATTATAGTATAATTTTGGATTTTACGTATTATTTTTTTTTTTTTTTTTTACATATAAATGATTTTACGTATAAGATGATAAATAAATGAATTTACATATAAATGAGAAAGTAGCCCGCCGCGTGGAGAAGGCGCAAAACCTGTTTCAACAAGTCTGACTAGAGCCATGGGTCCGATCAGTCAGTTATATGTTGATAGAATATCAAATTGGAAACAATACAAATGAGAAAGGGACTATAACAAAGATTGGTTTTTATGGGTTAGTTTTTTTTCCTACAAAAACGATTTTGTTTTTCGAATGATGATCCTAATTTAATTGGTTTGATGAGCCTTATTAAAAATGCACTTACAAATACGATTACTTCATTCTGAATAATATTCCTTAAAAAATGGCTTTTGTCCCTCTCGTCAAAATGCACCTTTCGAGCACTGGCCAGACCATCCGGAAGAAGAGATTGCTTACATGTGTGAAGCGCGATACAGTCTCTAGATATGTGGAGAATCCTTCTGATTGGCCGATTGTCGTTGCGCTCGGACGGGACGCACACCTGCGCATTCTGTATTCTGCGGCACTTTTACATACACACCTTTAAGTAATCTGAAAGGCACACGGATGTGTACGTACGGTATTATCAGACTTCCTCGTGCGACTTATACACACAGAAAGACAAGAATTTCATTTACGAAACTGCTCGATCACTAGACATGTACGCTTTAAGAGTCAAATTCTAAACCGATATGCAACCGAATAGTTTAACGAGAGCATTTCTTCGCTTGAAATCCCAGTGTTAAATTCATTCTATGTTTAAATGTTTACATTACATACATGGTCTGTTCAAAAAGTATCGCGAATTTTGTGTTTTTTCAAAAATTATTTATAAATTCGTGAATATCTATTTTGTCCCCTTCAAAGTTATCCCCACCAGATAATACACTCTTGTGCCACTCAAGTATGTAAAAATTTAAAAAAAAAGTCAAAATTATAGTTCTTTCTTTTTTACTCAATTTTACGTATCTTTCTCATAACAACAATATTAAAATCTATTGAGATCAATCATATTTAAAAAATTATAGCCTTATCTAAACAAATATAAATGGTAACATGTATGGCACATACTTCAAAACAAATTTTTTCTCAAATCTTGTTTACTAATATTATTTAAATATCTATCATATTTTCGCGACTATTTATTATATTTTATTTATTTATTATAAGTCCACATATCCCCATAACAAAACATATACTTCTTTTGAGATCAAAAATGTATTTAAAAAATTATAATCTAAACATATTGCAGTGGTTGCAATGAGAATAAGTATACACCATTTCAATTATTTTCGTAATTTTCCTACAACATTTTTATATATATTTACAAACGTATAGGGTGACCCAGATTCATTGCTCTAATTCACCAAAGACATGTATTTTTAAATTGAAATTGTTGTAAAACAAATTCTGGAACAAAGAATTTAATTATCTGCATGTGGGTCAGACTTGTTACCAGCTCCGCTCCAGATATGAAATAAAACATTCTGTAGACATCCAGACGTGCCAACCGCAAGACAACTCAGTGTATGTGGCTAAATGTTTCATGTATGGGGCTGCTAATATCTCAAGATTTTTAATTTAATTAAACACCTCTATTTAATAATAAGGTGAGGACCTCATGTTGTAACGTTTTTCGCTGTAACGGGGGTGTGTAACGGGGTCGTATTGTAGTTGCTCCTTTTTTTTTGAAGGGAAGTTTAAATCGAAAGTTTAAAAGAGAAGCTTTAAGAATAAGTTTTAAGAGCTTGAATGATTTTACTTTAAGTTTATTTCTTAAAAGTCTAATATATTATTTGAGATCTACTTATGCAAGCTCAAAGCTATGCTTAAAATTTATTCACGCGGTTGAATTATGTTTACGTATAGTCTAACGTATAATTTGGCCAGTAATCGTCCAGTGATAGTAATTTAGGACTCCTCGATGTGACGCGGTCACTCAGTACTTTTAGAAGCGTAGCAGAAGAAATGCCATTGTATTCATACGAGGTGAAACTAACCTAACATTATTAACGCGCAACTTGAGCCGGACTCAAAAATGACGATCGATTGAACAGACTAACAAAATCGCCCATCGTGAAGGACGCATCCGTCATTTCCTCGCAACCGGTAGCGGTGTCGCGAACATAGATATGTTTACGTAGATTTTCCGCCGAGAACGATGCCAACTGGTTACCGATGTTTCATATTAGAACCTTTGGTCGGATCCCACGGCTGAGTGCGAGGTCACGATTACATGGAATATTTAGATTGACAAATTCACGTGCGAAATACATCCTAGGGAGTTCTGAGTATAACTTGGTATCCACATAATACAACCGACGGTACATAATAGGAACTTAGCGCTAGTATTGCGCAACAACACGCAATATCTATTTTTTAACGTATTTTTTTTTAATGCAATAGTATACTGGATCTGCCGGTCATCCAGATTAGATAAATCACGGTCAATTAATACAGGATTATACTTATAAGACAGCCACACAATATTCGAAATGCAAATTAACGGCTGGGTTCTCCAGAATACATACAATGCTTACCACTAGCGCGTTTGGTGGTCTTCGGCCCGATTTATCTGTTCATGGTATATAGTGGAAAGAGTAAACATATATTCATAACAACTAGGCGCAACAGAGGCTCGGGGAGGTTGTGTCTGATATTTAATTTACTACAACCCGTGATTCTAAATCGAAATTTTCGATTCTTTCATAAGTCATATTTTATAAGAGTCAAGTTGATTCTGATTTTACTTTTACGTAGATTTTAGGCTGCCCCAACGACAACGCTGTACCCGGTAGCTACCTCCTGTGTAATTAATAGCTTCCCATGCTAAGCTGCAGACCAAGATCAAGCCGAGACTCTGTTGCTCTTGCTGGAATCCTCCGAAGTCCTCGCCTCCCGGCGACAAACATATCAGGGAGAAATCCTGCGTCTGATATTAAGGTTTGTATATTGTCCCGCGGGGCAGTCAAATTGACTGGTGTATAATAATGAGGATCCCACGTTGCGGCTACATGAGCCGGATTATTATGATATTTACTGCTGAAGAGGTCTGAATGAACTAACTGGGTGACTGGAAAAGACTCCTCCCTGAGTGCGTCAGTCAGAGCCATGTTAGCATCGCCAATTATAGTTGATGTGATTGATCCCACGGTGTAGTCTTATTGACTAGAGATATTAAAATGATGGTATTACAGCATGATTGATTGTGAAATTCCTGATATGTTTCTCGCTGGCCGGGAAGGCAGAACGCCGAAGGTCTCTGTATACAACAAGTTAGAAAAAGTGGTGAATGATGAGTATGATGGTGTTAGTAATGCCATCGCGCTCCTGAATGCGGTCCCGATCATAAAATTTGATTGTTAAACTGCTGACTGCTTCCCGCAGTTTCTCGTTCATGATGAACGCCCTATCTCGTTCATTAAAGCGGTCCCGAGCATAAGTATTGATTGTCGAACTGCTACCTGCATCTTATAATTTCTCGTTCATGAGGAACGTCCTATCTCGTCCTTGAGTACGGAGTTAATACATTCACATACATTCATAACCAGAGCCCGAGCTCGTCGCACCAAGGGGCCTGAAAAGATGTGAGAGGTTCTTCCCCTTAGATCTTTGAGGGTCGCCGCTCCAGGACCTTCAGACTATCCTGTAATTCTTGGCTTTAAAACCCTGTCTTAACCGGGTAGATACAGTTGAGATAGCCTTACCTAGTCCCAAATCCAAGATGTCTCCCATTCTAATCAGCCTCCATAGCCGAGAACGCGCGCTCCGACATTCGACCCTGTCTTATGTATAGTTGCTTATGGCACGCGAGTAAATCTAACTTCATCTTTATCACAATCGAAATTCAGCCTCCCAAGATCACGGGGCGTGAAAGACGCAACGGCTTCCCGCCCCCCGACCAGAGGAGATGAACTCCCCATTCGGTTCTCGTTCATTATTCCATTTATAATCCCCGCGTGCCTAACCTTGAGAGTCTAGCGCCAGTAATAAGATCTTATTATGCTACGTTGGAAGTTAATATTGCACAACCGGACGAAATGCCTATTTCCCGCGATCCTATTCAATTTGTAAAACGCAATAATATGTACTTATATATGTTAGTAAAACGTTTGAAATGCAGAATGCACGTATAATGACCTCGCTTCTATCCTAAAGATAATTAAGAAATAATCCCGACGTCACGTCCCGACAAGTACCAACTTGTTACCGCGTCCGTTACCGTCGAACTCTGAACCCACGTAATGAAATGAATAGTGATTATGTGACAATGACAAATTATGTAACACGAACATTCCATTTGATACACATAAGAAAATATCAAGAATAAATAATATTAAAGGTTCTTATCTTATTTCTGTAGTTAGTCTGCTTCTGCGATGGCATCCTGATCCAAAATCATATTACGGATTCTCCAAAATTAAGCAATTACCAGCGCCTGTGCAGCCCTTCACTTTCCTTCTATCGAGAATGCTGCTCGTTATTATAAAACTCCGCCAGCTTCAAATCTGCAAAAGAATACACATTCTCCCTCCTTCCATCGCTCACGCGCAATTCTAGCTTCGGCAAATGTATTTCATCTCATGGGAATTGAATATTAACTTGAAAACGTTATAAATTCCTATTTGCCAAAATCTTCCCAATTGCGATATATTGCGTAATATAACTACATACACAGCCTACGTAAGTTATTGAACGAATAGGTTCATTTTAGATTCATTTGTTTATATATCGAGCGACAACAAAAGTACGTGTAAATTAGCCGCCTATCAACCGACTTCAGTATAGGTTCGTACCACGTAGAACTTGGAATCGTACATAAACAGCAATAAAACAAATATTATACATTGATAAGATCTCTACTCTTTGTCTGAAATTATCTGCCGTTCGAGAAGATGTCCACACGTTATTTTCAAAATATACATTTAGATAGTAAAATAATTAACCGTAATAGATAATATAAATGTGATCCCCAGCTGAAGACCGTATTGCACGCTACCCATGCAATACAACAATTATCATATTGCTACTAGGCAAATCCCACAGAAACCCGGGTATTCAATCGCCAGTAAAGATAACATAACATTCCTTTGCATAAAGATACATCCGCCCTGAAGAAACTCTCGTACATACCGAACCAAAATCGCGACATTAAATATACACAACTATTCTGAATTTCAAGTCCCACAAAACAAACACACTTCGACAGTAAAATAATCCATTTTTAAAGCCTTTATACCTTTGGTAATATATGAATATCAAATTTAAATGATTGTCCGTATGGACCGCGACGCATTTAAATATTTCATAAGCGTTATGAAATAATTCACCGGCTGGATTTATCACAGCCGCAAAATTACGATTTCTCGTATATTAAATCTGATGCGCGTTTAGTAATAATTATCCCTAGGCCCAAAATACGTAACGAAACAATCCACAACATGTATCAATATTTGTTACGATCCAGAAAGTTCTAAATTGAATACACGTAAAAGGCAATAGAAATAAATAATATTGGAAATGCTTATCTGTTTTCGCTGTTCCAAATCTCCTTTGAATTATTATAAACCTCCGGCTTTTTCCTCGGTCCTTCTAAATTATCTTCCTTATTTCGGACTTCCTTCGACAAAGCCTCCGGCCGATTTCAAAGCTGCAAAATCAAGGCTGCTTCTCCAATTTGTATTGCTTATATAGTCAAAACCTCTCGCCATTTTTGACTCCAACCTACGTGTAAAGTCCACCATCTTAGGACGCCTCTCATTGGCCAGAGCCGCTTCTCCATCAACCGTCTTTGATTGGCTCGTTTCGTCAAAATAACATAATGCATGCGTTACACGCCCGCGCGCAGAAATAATAAAGGCTCGTCCGCACCTACTTACTCGGCAAATATTTAATTATAGAGTATTTATGAATTGTGAAGCTTCTCCTTATCATGAGCTTTTAGCAGATAGATATTTTCGTATAATTTTTCAGCAATGTCTATTTGAATAGGCCAATATCGTTACAATTTCCCCCTGGGGCGGCGCGGTACGATCGCACGAGCAGGAACGCGAGTATTTATGAATTGTGAAGCTTCTCCTTATCATGAGCTTTTAGCAGATAGATATTTTCGTATAATTTTTCAGCAATGTCTATTTGAATAGGCCAATATCGTTACAACGTGTTGGCAATTGAACAAAGAACAAAAAAAAATATATCAGACAATATTCCACCGCTCACTGCTGCACCTTTTCTTCTTCAAATGTAAAAAATTGTAGTCTTCACTGAGAAATTTCAAATCATCACCAAAGTCATCAAAAAGATAGAAGGAAAGCAAGAATTCTGGAACGCTCGAAAAGCGAATGACCTCTACCATTGGAGGTGTTCTGGAATGCACCGTCGCCCCGGTTCCATCAAAGGTCCCCGCCACTCGTTAAGACTTATTCCCTGTTTTTTTGGTGTAACTGTCCATTAATTTTATGTGTATCATTTCACTTTTGGAGGATTTTAGGTGAAAGTAGATGCTGTGAAGATGTGTCTTGGAGAAATTACTTTTAATTATGAGGTCACCACTCGTTCTTGACGGGATTCTCCAAAGTCGTGAAGTCTCGGTTAAAAACTCTTGAGAGGTTTTACAGCGTTTATTTTAAGTATGAAAATTTACAATTATTACGATATCATGAATGTAAAAATGACGGAATAATTCGAAGTGTTATTGAGCAGAGCTTCCAACGCATCTTGTTGAGGTCGGTGTAGCGAGAGCTGTGTCGAGATACCGACCTCAGTGTTTATATATGTTTCGAGAACAAAGGACGTCTGAGATGTTCCAGCCAGTGATATGCTGTCTGTGTTGCCGGGTCGATGGCCATCTTACTCGTACCTATACTTGGTGAACTTTTATAATGGTGAGTGCAGATGCACCCATACACTCGTTTCCGGTGGCTTCTCCCTGGTGAGAATAATCCATAAAATGAACACACGAACATACAACTACATCCTCACCCAGCAGTGGGTTGGACCTATCAAACGATCAGATCATATGTTATTGGAGGGCAAGGGTCCGGGTGGAGCCAAGCACTGATAAGGAAGAGCTGGATACAAACTTGTTGGAGCAATGTCATCAGAAGAAAAGCGGGTAACATATCAATAAGAAGGACTACAAACAAAATAAATTTGCATACAGATGATAGATAAAGGGTTCAGAAGCAACATTTTTCTTGTTCAATTGACAAAAATAGAGATTTAGGTGGTTAAAATCGATGATATGCCATAAACTGCGTAATTAAAGAACTCGGAACTGAAGTTAAGTTCTTCACGACATGCAAGTAAATAATTATTTATAATTATGCTCTGGACATATTTCTAGAAGACAGGGAGATAATCTGAAGAAATTGATAATGAGTGGTAATGGACAAGAAAATGGAGGAATGAGGCATGATAAGTGGCTTGCTATTCGTCGCTTCAAACTAGGCTCAGGCTTGCAAAGATTGAAGCAAATTAGCGCTGTCTTTTTACTTAAAAGGACTGCAATGGTTAATTATTACCTCACCGACTAAGAGAGAAATGTCAATTTTAAGATAACTTATATTCTGTTAATTGTGTCAAAAATAGGTACTTAATTTTGTCGCTTAGGTCGTAGCGGATTTGTTTTTAAACATCTCATATTTAGAAATAAAGAAATAAAGACAGATGATGATGATGGAATGTCTAATCTAAAATTCAATTTGATATTCTTTTCCAAAATCATTCTACTGAAAATGAGCTGGTCATATCAAAACAGAAAACAAGTAACCAAACTCCCCGGATAATAGTGACTGGATAATTTTCGCTTTAAATTGTTCTTTCCTAGCAGCACTATTGGTATTTTCTTTCGAAAATAAGTATTCCCAGCACTATTGCTGGAGAAGCGTAATAAAGAGTGGGTAATACGAGGCCGGAGCTGTGGGGAAATCCGAGAACCGAACCTCCTCCGATCTTGGCACGAAAACGCCATAACATGTAATCAAATAGATATGTATCAAACCAAACTGTTCGATGGGGTGGCTTTTAAAGGAAAATTCTCGGAATTCGATTCGCGAAATCTAAAAAGGTGCGCCACGAGCATTTTCTTATTAAAGGCGAAATCATTTCATGAATTTACTTCCGCGATTTTGCAACTTTGTACCGACTGGGGCAATCTTTGCCCCGATAAGGAAGTAATTTATGGGTCTTTTCAATGCTTCTGTAAATATTGAAATTTTCAGAGTGGAAAGATGAGCTCGCTATCATCCGTGAACAAGGCCTCCTTTGAAAAAATCTCGTCTCTTTGTGTTACCTTTAATATAATCATGCCATTCGACACGTGCTGAAAGCACCCGTTAAAGCAGTACCTGATGATATATATGTACGGCAGCTTCTGGGAACCACACTGTTTACAAGCAATGCAAGGGCTAGCTGAATTAACTGAAATTGATTAGTAGATCATTTTGATAAACTTCTGGATACCGTTACTATACAACACAAACTCTCACTGGTTAGAGTTTTCTGGGATATTATGCCGTCGTTTTTATATACTTTCAGGCCGATTGGCAATACGTATAGCAGCACGGATACCTTATCCGTGCTGCTCTGAGTATTGATGATGATTAAGTATTGACTTGGAATACGGTGTTGAAATCAGGATGTATTGTTGGCTGTGATTCCGCGATTAGATTGCTTTTGAAGTACCGGATATCATGAGCTTTTCAGTTTGAGACCATTGTCTCTATTGATGTTCACTGGGTGCTTATAGATTTCAAGTATCATAACAAGATGTGCATGATGACTCTTAGGCATTCCTAGGATCTTCGGCTCGAATGCAAAAAACACAAGTGGTATTCTTTAAGTGCTCAGCCGTTGCTGATTTTCTCAAATGTTCAAGTTCACATGCCGTGTACGAAACCCTTTTGGAAATAGGAAGCGCTGTTTTTTGTTGCATGATAAACTTATCCTAGTCTTGGCTGTCGAGTATATAGACACCTTCATTTTTTTAGGCAGTCTTGCTCTTTTACTGATCTCAACAATCCTTACTTAAGCGTTTGTCCGAAATACCGTCTAGATATCTTATTATTTCTCAAGACTTCTGGCAATTCTGTTAGTAACGCTTGGAGAAGGGCAGAAAAGCGGTGCCTTTGACTTCAGTTATGTTTGCCGGGTCGTTCAGAATTTGGTCTTGTAAAATGCTGTATCTATCGTCTTTAGTATCCATTCGCTGAATGTTATCATCTCCTCTTTTTCATATTCATCTTGACAAATTTGTTTTGTCCTCGTTGATAAAGTGTTCGTAAAATCTATTTTCTTTTTTCTTTTCTGTACTAGCTGGTGGTGGGAATTTGCATAGTTACAAAGCAATACAAACCGGTAACGGTTTGTATTATTTTGTAACAAATTCTCATACTTTAATATGTTTTTAATCGAACCTCCTAATTCTCAATTGGGGCAGTCATGAGACTGGAATAGCGGCTATTACGAATGACGGTTACTGCCACTTATTAAACGTCATCCGAAACGCGCCAGAAGGGAAATGGGCATGCATGCGATGCAAAACACAGCTAAACGTTTTTACTTGGCGTGACCATATTAACAATAATACGCAAGCACTCTAGAGTATTAATTAGAATATATAAGGGGGTGGAGAGGTAAGGTCGATTCAGTGAAAAAAAGGAATGTTGTCGAGAATTTTTTTAGGCGATACAGGTAGTGCTAGTTTATTTACTTAATTTCGGTATAATAAAACATTATTAAAACATAATTTTTTTAAATTTTGATTGCAAAATATTTATATTTATACGAGTGGCAGACAATATCCGGAGGCGCCTCATAATAAAGTTGTTTTGCGGTGTACATCATAACTCGCAACAGAATCATCTGAAACAAAAAAATCAAAATGCACTTGTTAAAAAAAATGTTTCTCAAAATAACCCCGTGAGGATTTTTTTTCGAGTTTTTGGTAGCACTAGGAAGCCAAAACACCTATTTTCGCTAAAAAATCGACCAATTCGTAAAATTAATAATTAATAAAAATTAAAGCTCCCGAGGATACCTGGTGAATTATGTGAAAAAGTAGTTTGCAAAATTTTGAAACAATTGGTCCAGTAGATTTTGAGTTATGGCTTACACGGACTTCAAAAATGACAAGTTTCAGAAAAACGCTTTAAAGTTTTGCAAATCATAAAATTCAAAATAAAACTCAACGATTCTTTTATACTCCGTACAACAAAGAGCTTTCATCAAGAAGATCTAGAACATATTTTTATCCTTGTCTACGCAAATCTCTTCCAATACAATAGCGCGTCCGGTAATCATCAGGTACGCGCGTCCCTCAGCTGCCCGAGCTGGTATAGAAAATCAGTCTGAGCAACGCTCAAATGCTCATAACTTCGTCAATTTTGCTCCAATCTATTTTAAATTTTGATTCAATATTTTTGCAATGTTATGCATTAATTTAAAAAATTAAAAATAAAATGCCTAAAAATAAATTCAAAACGTTAGATCCCCTTAATAAATATACTTTTGTCACTTATTTTAACATTGAACATTTCTAGATGCATAGTACCCATGTTTAAAATCACGCGAAAAAATTACTCGTCATCTATTTTAAATCTCTTTTATTAAAATAATTCGGATTGAATGACGTACTCAATAAATGTCAAAAAAATTAAAGAGACCGTTAAGAATTATATAACATTTAACTCGTCCATTATTTTCAGAATAAGGTTATATTTCATTTTTATCTCTTTATTAGTCTGCTTTGGTCTACATCATTTTACCTGCGTTTCTTTCTTGAATACCGGAAGTACACATATTTACCAAGGGTTTATTTTTTGTAACAACCCGCCCCACACGCGATCCTGACCTAGAAAAGGTAAAGAGTTCAAGGGTTGTTTCCAGCGGCACCCTCGTGAATTCCTCGGCCACCTGAGAGCCTCCTCTAAATACCGCCAACTACCCATGGGCAACGAGGGTACATGATAACGGAGATGAATTGTTGGCAAGGAAAAAGATGGCTAAAAACAGGGCTACATTTTTTATGGTTTATAATATAGAATTTCATAAGCAAATGTATTGGAATAAACTACTTGTTATAGTTATATTTCTTTATGTGCAATATTTTTTTATTCTTCTAGTTCAATTTACTTGGGATGCATTTTGCCCTAGTCTAACAATTTTACTCATTCGGAAGTTCTCCTGGTTGGAATTTTTGGGATAATCTATCATATGTATACTAAGATCTTTCTAGCCGGAGTTTCAAATCCCTGTTATAGAGATCTGATGTTTATAAAAGTGTTTTTTTACAATGCACTTAAGAATGGACATTTTGACTCAAGTAACTTGAACTCTCTAACGATGCTCTCTGGACTCAAGTCGTTGATAATTTTTCAGTCAACGTGGCTGTTTCATCCATAACCAGATTTGATCAGAATTACTACAATTGAAGGAGATACTTCTCCCTGATAATTATAATACTTTATCTGGATCTGATAGTACTTCTCTTCGATCACACAAGTGATAGATGAATCGCCAATGATTGTTTTCTCGGATTTGTTGGTCTGCACTGCGCTCTTTTATTTAAAAGAACATCCCGCCAATACACCATCATTGCATCAATACATCATCATCTGGTTGTTGCATTAATGTTTCCTCACATTTAAAATTCAATTGTTTTGTTGTACTTTTTCAACCTCCGAGTGGCAATAAAAGGCCCTCTACTCCCAAGAAAAATTTTCATTCAACATGCCCTTAATTTTTATTTCATAAGGTGCAAATTATAATACTACAAATAATATTACTATCTTTTTATACGTTAATTATGAAAAAAAATTATAAAATTGTTAAAGAGCAATTTTTAATATTCTTTCTTTCTTATTGTGGGATAAGATAATACCACTTAACTTGTTCTAGAGCACATTTCAAAGTGTCAGTTATATATCATAATATTCTGTCAGATGAATATTTAATTTAACTTTTTTTATCAGAATGTATGTTACCGTGCAGTGCATACATCAATGTTGTGGCTGCACGCACCTGGCATACACAAGGTTAAATAATCTTAACATTTTATAAAAATGGATTTTCCATTGTAAAAAAATAGTTTATCAATAGTAGCAAAATAAACTTGAGGTTACAAGAATTAAGTGTTCAAACATGGTGGAAGAAGCACAGACGAACAAAGTAGGTATAGTAGAACTTGAGCGGGAAAAGGATAGTAAAAAATATGGTGATAGTGAAACTGTCTTTAACCCATGTCTTGAAAACAGGTTAATAAATCACTTCGGGTCGTCTCCACGCCCGACAGATAAAGTCGAATAAGAGAAAAAATAATGCAAAAGTTTTAATGTACAAACATACGTAGAAGACACAACGTGAAATAAATACTACCTTGATATATACTTTACTAGAAGTCAGTACCCAGCGTTACATAGTTCAGTGTTTTTAAATATGTTTTCACATGGTTTCTAATTAACTGTTGAACTCCTTTATACTTATTTTTTTATTTTCAATTATGTCTTTACTTCCAATTTTAATTTTATGTATTGTTTTCTTACGTAGAAACCACTGGCCTTCAAACATATATACAATACGAAGTGGTACCAAAAAAAGAGTTCGTTTTCTGATATAAAATATATTAAATTCCTGAATAATGCTGAACAATCAAGGAGCCAGAATCATTTGAATCAATCTAAAATTGCTGAAGAGTCTGGAAACGCCCAAAGGGGCCGAAATGAGTCGTGGACTTTCAAGAGTATTCTAAAATATAGAAGCCCGGTAGCCAGTATATAAGGTATGGCAGGCGGCTCAGCAGCAGTTTTGTGTGTTGACATAACGCAATCTTTAAACGTGATATCTAGCTACATCTGAGAAAGATAGAAGAAGTCAAATCTAGCCTACCGAGTACTTACAAGTATGTTAACGTTGTTGCATTATTTTTTAAGAACTTCAGTTATAATATTTTTTAAATAATTTTTCAAATAATATAGGAAAACAAGAAACAAAAGACATTTCATTCTGATATTTTGAAAGTTATACAATACCCTGATGATGGAGTGGTAATTTCTGAAACATGTTGGTGGAATTACTCATATAAAATTAGATATATGCAAATAAAATATTTTTTTTATTGTTGTATTAATTATTCAAAGGTAAAATTTACCAGTAAGTACATTTAACTTAATTTAAATGAGATTTTTTTGTATAAATGGCATTTTTAATGTAAAACTCAACCGAGTTTTAAAGCACCTCAAATTATAAATCCAGCAATGATTTTTATTGAAAACCGATTAAAGTGGACTTTTTGTGAGTGGAGTTTTTTCGATTTGGCCACTCAAATGATTTACCTTTATTGGAAATGTGTTTTAAGTAGATCGCTCTAGAGAAACACGCTGGACGGCAAAATATTATCGCAATGAGCATAAAAGTAAGAGACTAAGAGGGTGGGTAAAGAGAATATTAATATGGGGGTGCAATAAATGGTTTGGCCACGATCATCAGCAGTCTAGGTCCACATAAGACGTTCATTCAATACGTTAGTGAAATAAATACCTACACTCTTTTCTATTGCAGTAGATAGTATAAGGGACCAACTAGTTTTTTTTAAGAAAAATCTTTCTTACTAGCTGACCATCAGGTTTTTTACTGTGAAGGTAGGCAGAGAGGATGAAAATCCCCATAGCGGTTCTGGCACTAACTCTTATGTATGGAAATGAAGCCAAGAATTGGCAACGAAAATATACCGAATGTCGTGAAAATGCAGTCGATTTGGCTCATGCGTGGAAAAAATGTGTTAAGAATGGACACATTAGTAAAAAATGTTATAATGGCTGTAGCGAACTCAATAGAATAGATAATGGGTCACTTAGACGGTTTAATCGTGTGGAATATCGAGCGAGAAAAGGATGGTAAAGATAATATATGGGGAGTGTGTTCTTTGCAAGAGGAACATTATCAGGTACATAAACAAAATTTCAATTCAAGTAACAGAGAATGTGCATGACGATAAGTATGAAAGTGTACGAGGCAAAGGAGTGTGGCGTTCTCTATTATCTGCCAAAATGGCATGTTAATAGGTTACTTTTTTAATAATCACATTTATTTTCAGTATGGTAATTGGAACCTTTAGTGCTAATGTTCGTAAAGCAGTCAATCAATCAGAGGTCAAGAGCGCAGCGGCAGTGAATAACGAGGTGAAGATTCGTAGGGTCCGTTCACTTATTGAAAGCCACCTGCATTAGTGTGAGTGATATCCTCTGTAACACGTTAATTATGTAGTGATTTTCTTTTTTTAAAGCATCTCCATTGGCCACTTCAGTATCACACTGGCAGTTACGCGGAGCGTTCTTTTCTTCGTTTAATATTTTTTATTTAAAGATACGGTGACTGCAAGATCAAGATACGGTGACCACAGACTGAAATCAATTTAATATAAATTTAGATGATACCGATACAGACGATAATAGTTTATATTATTGATTAAAATTAATAAGAAGATTTTGAAACCATTTAATTAGAATTATATCTGCTTATATATTATTTATTTTAAACTAGCTTATAACCTATCAAAAATGATGTGCTTTTATTGTTTGAGCATTCTGGTATCATTTGTGATGGAAATTGTTGCGTAGAGAATTATATATTTTGATTAATGATTAATACCACTGATATATGCGATACAGTAGATAATGGATTAACATATTAATAAATTTTCAATAAACTGAAATATTAATAAAATCAAATTTAGAGTATTTTAATTAAAAGAGCATTTACTTAGTCAATGTTTTCATTTTAATTTTACGTTTAGAAATTAAAATTATATTTATATTTATTTTTTGCATCTGTTACTTACTCAAAAAAAAATTATGAATTTTAATAAACTTTTTGTAAAAAAACGTAGAGTTTTTGAAAAAAAAACTTAAAAGGGAATACCTACCTACGATGCGTGAAAAAAAGCAATCTTTGGTAATTTTTTTAAGAAAACCTATATGATTAATGGTATTTGTATCATTTTTTCATGAAAGTACATACTTTTAAGAATATGGTAGTTTTTTAATAAAAAATATTCTACTTTGGCAGAAAATTCTTGGGTTCTGTCGACTGCCGAAAAAAGTTCCTCCGCGGTGACCACTTCCATTTCATCTGTTATCATCAGAATAAAAAAAAAGATTATCAAAATGACACTATAATTTACATGAAAATACAGTTTTTTTAACTAAATGGCGGACATTTGAATTGAAAATAGCGTTTTTAAGGAAAAATTCTAGTTAGCAATATCGACAAAAAAAAAGTCACTTAAAAAAATCCTACGACAAAGACTAGATAATTATGTCTATAATGTTCTTGATGGTTATCATAGACATCATATCATAATGGTTACTAGAAATTTCAAGTTGATCGGTTCAGTGGTTTCCGAGATATTTTGGTCGCCAATTTTCAAAACATGGTTTTGAGTAAAACACGTTTGAAAATTAAGCAATGTATAAATCGCGAAGTCTTTCAACTAATATAAAATCATCGATTCCAGGTCCATAACATATCCACCTTGCTTATAATTCCCATATTATCGAACTCTTCGCAAACATAATAGAAACAGGTCTTACGTTTCTATTATGAAAGAGCTCGACTGGTAGCTACCTGCGTGTAGCGCAGCGTCGTGTGGGATGCCACTATATCAGTCTTGTTACTTTTTTAAATTTTTTCTTGAAAATTTTATCAAACATTTTTAAGACCTCGCTTTAAGAAAATGAAAAAAATAAAAATCGTTTTTTTATAAATGTCTAGGTAGGTATTCCCCCTTATGTGAAAAGTTTATGATTGGCATAATTTACTTTTTTATCTCTTATATGTTGATTTAAGATTTGCTTTTGACTTTTCCTAAAATAAATAAAATTAAAATAAAGGCAGCGAAAAATTAACAGACACTTCAAGTCAACGAAAGCGAAGATTAGAGATGGATAAGCGAAAACTATAATTTAATTTTATTAATTTCAGTTAAGCGAGGTAAGAATTAATTACGACATCAAATACGACCAAGACTGAAACGGAGAAAATTATTTTACATTTTGAACAAAAATTTAAAACATGTTTTAATAAAAATACAGAAAAAAGAAAATATATTTATATTAGCCGCGGTATTTCGAGTGATCATAGTGTGTGCATATGTCAATAAAATTGTTTGCTTGCACACTCTTACTTTTAATATATCATTATTTTTTTGCGTAAACAAAAGAAAAGCGACCCACACTATTGACTATATTAACATACGCATACACTGTGATCGCTCTTAGTAATTAGGCTGTTCAAAAATATTTTCACCATTTGATCATATTTTTATTGAAATATAATATTTTAAAGTAAAATATAGTATTATGGCCATACGTGAGGTCACAGTATATTCATGATATATTTTTAAGTAATATAAAATATAGTATTTTTGGCATACAAAAAGTAGAAGCGGAAAAGAGGAAAACCTCCCAAAAGGTGGTCTGATGACATGGTCCAACAATCAGGAAGAACCTGGATACGAAGAGGAAAAAACAGAGATGAGTGGAAGAAAATAGAAGAGGACTGCATCCAGCAGAAGAAGGCTGAGGAAGAAAGAAGAAGAAGAAGAATATTTTAAAGCCTTGGTGTGTTCGTGTATACTTGGTCGTTGAACCCTGTTTTAGAATTAATACTAAAAAAATCGAATAAATAAAATAAACAGAGAAAATAAAATATAGTATATTTTTCCTCAGTTGGTTTCCTTATAACTGTGAATTGTAATAATTCAGTACGTTGGTATAAGTATTAGAAATTTCTTGCTGAAACTTTTTCTTAAATATACATTTTCATTTAAAATGGACCAAAGCTTACTACAATAGGGCAGACGGCAGCAAAAAATATACAATCATGTTAGAAAAAAAATTTCAAAAATATTCCAATAAATTTGACTCGTAATGAATGCGTCAGGGACAATGTGTATGGCGAGAGGCCGAAGTTGTGGGTGGTCGATACGGTGGGAGAAGGGTGGAAAGGGAGAAACGGGAGGAGGGGATGGTGGTTTCGGTGGAAGTCCACTCAGCTTTTCCGCGTCCTTTGCTTCTCGCCCTTAATAAAATCTTTTCGTGCATAAATCTGCGGTATTTAATGCTACAGTGTACAGACAAATTGTGTTAAGTCATTTTTAGGGAGAGTTAGAAAAAATATCTTTACACTGCTTTACATATGAATTAATCAATTTAATTTTTAACAATAGTCGTGTAAGATTACATAGATCATAGATAAATAAGAGATCAACGGCGAGTCAAAATAAAAATATGTATATATAAATGTGTTAACTTACGGAGACTGATAGAGTTGTGAATGTTTCAATTGTGCGAAATCAGATAAGGCTTACGTCAAAATGGGCTAATGATAAGAATGAATAAATTCACTGATCCTAAAACATTCTTTATACAAAACCTAATCAGCAAATGTTGTCATATAATCTGTATACGGACTCGAAAAGGTCTCGAGTGATAGTGCGCTTTGTTAGGTAATTGAATCTTGTAAATCTACTTCAGTAAATTTCAGATAAAGATTACTTGTGTGCCTCATTTACTTTACTTTTCTAATAATCCATATGCCACAAATCCCTCTTCGAAACTCCTTACTCTTTGTTTCACATGGCAAGGCTACCATTCAAACAAAAAACCTTTAACATTAGATAAATTGTATACAGGAATACACTAGGAGCAGTTCACGATCAGAGCAGGTTCAGTTTCAGGTTTCTAGCGCGGCTTCGGAGCGATCGGAGTTTCGTATAGAGCCCCAATCTGCTACATCTAAATCAGCTATCATCATCCTCTCTAGCATCCCTCAATAAATCGCAACTCCAAAGGATGTTCTCCGGCGTCTGTCTCACCCTGCTGCAGGTACACCACTGGTCCGGGGCAAGACCTAAATCGTGGAGCTTGCTTCTAAATTCCCCGTGATCGAGATCATCTGCACCGAGAAACGGTCAAACATCGGGGGAGCTCTCTGGCCTTTCTCTTTAACGCCCACCACCGGTAGAAAAGAAATCATATCAATTAAGATGACTTAGGATACGTGCTTGGCTTGCAAATTTCAAAGGAATAATTTTCAATGTATATCTTCTTGGTAAATACGATTGGAAGGCAGGTCGCACCAGATAAAAATGGGAAAAAAGACTATATGAAAGTTTATTTTTTTATTTTATTTTGTAATACACACACAATAGTTAGTTATTATTTATACCTGATGATGAGAGGGACTGCTCCTCTCGAAACTATAGTAGTAATTTAATAACTCATATTGCGTGTCTGCGTATTACAAAGTAAAGTAAAACATATTTTATATTATAATGATGCAGTATCTGCCAAATCTTTAAATAACTTTATTTTCTCTTTTATTCCCAGTATAACTAGGTTTTTGTAGTATAAAAATATCCATCCATCATGGATATTTTTGATTCGAGATTTTTTTAGGGAGTGTATCCAACTGTTATCCCCCATAATGTGTAAGAAATATAATTAACAATAATATACTTTGCAATCACCACTAATTTGTCGAAATGTCCCTTCATCAGGATACAACGTATATTAAAAATCAAAGTATAGACATTAACAACATAATAATTTAATGTCACCACAAATTCATTTTGCATTTATTGAAGATGTTATAAAATATGTTAAAAGACTCTTTATTTGATTCATTTGAGACCAATCAATTTGAGCTAAATCGTTATTACATTTGGTAAAATCAATTTCACCAAAGTTGTATGCAATGTGATTTGAATTGAGTTGTAAAAAAATTACGCATCGACAAGGTCGTCTGAGCTTTCGTTTTATATATGTATGTGATATGACGAAAGACACAACTTTTTCCAACAAAAAACACTAAATCTCGGTTATAATCACCTAAAAATACGGACCCAATGACACTAAAAAATAATCAATAATAACTAGACGCCCACTAAATACTCTCATTAATATACATTAACAACCCTGTCTGATCACTGAGATCTCCAAGCCTGTGTGTGAATTTTATAAAATGATTAATCTAATTTGTTTGTATTTTCTTGTATTCTCAAGGATTATACCTATGTTGTTTATTTGCAAATTTCTAAAAAATATATTTCATTAATTTATATTTTACTGTCTTTATTTTACTTATGCATCTTTCTTTAACCACCGCGAAAATTATCTTCCACGCTCTGAATACTTAAATGCCGCAAGGAAAAGTAAAACACCCCAAATAAGGTTTTACGAGTAAAACTATATTTAAAAATGTAAATCGATTATACCATCAGTACGACAATGGTTCCTAAATCTTTTATATTTAAATTTTAATGATTTTAAATCGGTTGCAAAAAAAAGATTTACATAAAGACACACTTTTCGGTTTTATCGATTCTCCTTTTTTATGGACGCTATACACTGGTAGTGCTGACAACTATTCTACAAAATATATATCGGTCTTGTAACCTGCACACCTCGTTGTTGAATATTTATTAGCCAAGAGGACTGATACTTTGAGAAATAAATATATTCACAAGTACTCTCTTTTTCATTCAACGAACACTCCGTTCCGAATATCAAAATCAACGAACTTTTTCTTGAACTACAAACTTCTGAAAATAATCCTGTATATTCTTTATATTCTTACTTTTTTTAAATTAAGCAAAACGCTTGTGCTATGAAAATAGGACTAACTTGCCGATTTAGAGTGAGGTTCGAACCCGCGACCAATGGATCAGGAGGCTAGAATCCTAACCACAAGACCAACAAGCTACTACTGACTAAAACATCATAATATTGGTTGTAATTTATGAAATATTTGTGTTGTTTTTTTTTAATATGGGTCGCATAAATATTCTTATCGTTTTCAATCAAAGCTAAAAAATAAAATACTCACTGGTTTAAATAGGGTATGTCAAAGCGAATTTACAATGGTTTAAAATTTTAAATGTTATTTTTATTTTAAATTTATACAAAACACACAATATGACTGATTAATTTCGAAAGAAGTAGTCCCTCTCTTTAATTTATAGTAGTAAATAATTACTTATAATGTATGCGTTCCTACTACGAAGTGAAAATGAAAATGGCGTTCTAGTGTCAAGTCTGATGTATGGAAGTGAATCCTGGAATTGGCAAAAAAGGAATTAAAGTAGACTGAATGCGGTGGAAATGCGGTCACTAAGGCGTTTGTGTGGAAAATCTTTGGTCGATAGAGTAAGGAATGAACAAATTAGAAGTGTAATGTAATGGTAAACAGAATAAAGAAAGAAATGCTGAGATGTTAGTTAGTTAGTAGCTGTCAAATCTTTAGATGCTATTACAATGGTTTCTATAAAGTTGTTACTTTGATAGAGCGCTGCCGTAAATGCCATTGTCGAAAAGGGAATGCTGAAATGGAAGAATGAGTTCGCTCCTTTCTTGTTAACATGTTTTATTTTTATTTAAAAACTTTTTTCAAAAATAGATGGAACCTGCACCACTTGAATTCTCTAAAAATATATACAATATATTTTTAGAGAATTTAATCTACCTCCTATTTATTGTTAACATTATGGTATGTAGTAATACAATACAGATAAAATTAAAAGAAAATGGTAAAAAAAAACACAAAAAAATATATATCCACCCTGACCTACACCTTTTTAGTCCTGTAATCCTTGTTACATGATCATTTAAGGGAAACATTTACTATTTCTCTCCTTTTTATGGTTCCAGAAGAAATCCTGAAAATATCCTTGCATGGTTTCAGATAGATGGAATCCTTTTCAACACCATGTACTTATACTCAGTTGAAATTAATCTCAATAAGTATAATATTTTAATTTCTTTGATTTCTTATGACCTCAACAATAACAAAACTTTAATAGATAATTTACATTTAGATATTTGTGATTAAATTTCAAGAAATGAAATATCTTTGTTTGGTTTTAATTACAATATAATGAAGATTTGATAACAACTTAGTAGAATAATATAATTATTCTTAAAGATTAATTTAAGAGTGATTAATAATTTTATTTGGCATTTAAAAACGGTGTAAATTCATTAATTACTTAAAATCTAGTATAATTTACTTTGCGTTATTACGTTTAGTTTTTATTTTTAACAACGGGCCATCAACATTTAATTTTTCATCGTGATAGAAAATCTTAGTGTGACATTAGTATACACAGTAAAGTCGTTTTATGCAAATTATAATGATAATATTTTGATAAAAGACACTTAAATGACAGTGAAATTAGAGAAAGAATTCAGTTCTAAAAAATTAAGAGTTTCGTATATAAACAAATACAATTTAGAATAGTTTTCGTCGTAATTCAATGAGTTATTTGTGAAACATTATCACCGCGCATGTGTGGTGTGAGCTGTTTCCACGGTCAACATTATCCTAGTTCTAACTACTTTGGGGGTAACCCGAGTCGAATTCTGGTCGTCAGGACCAGTCGATGAACTACTTTTCCGAAAAACGCACAACCATTCGGGTCCGGAGTTCACCGTCAAGTCCGGACCCGAACGGTTTGCTGAACGGAAAGCCAATACTTAACCACAACACCAACATTCACAGTAACACATCAGTCTGATGATAGACTCTGCAATGAGATCCAAAACGTTGGACAGAAAGGTCGTAAAATACGGCATAATACCCCAGAAGACACAAACCAGAAGATATCGTACATCGTTAACCATGAAAATAATTAACTTTTTCATTTAACTCAAATTTTGGCGACATAATAATCTTCACCAGCTGCGCGCATCACGGAGAAGAATCTTTACTGGATAGCTCATAACTTTGTCATTTTGAAATTTTGAAAATAATTTGTTTTCAAAAAATATTAACCGATGTACGCCGTAAAAATCATAATAAAATGTATTTTGTATGTGCAAACGTTTAGCAAACGTCAATAAGAATTTTGAATTTGAATCTGTATCTAAAGTTATTAATTCGCATTTAAATTTCTCAAACTTTTACGGTAATATGAGTTGACAGTATGACTGCGTGGGGATATTTTCTATCGCGGTGTGGTGAGGGTTAAAAAGATTCCAATAGATGTCTCCAATTTGCGATGAATGCTTCTCGACTACATGACAGTCCCATCTAGCGGACAGCACTCTTTGCTGAGCGACGTTCGAATTACTTAATTTAAGCTTCGCGGTGAGGATTTTCTGGTTTCTGGTCACTTCCGTGGTTGGCATTTCTGCAATGGTGCACGAATCGTCACCCTAGCTCATTATTCGGCGAAATTTCAAGTCGTTCTCGATTTCCAATACGCGGACCAATCGTTTTAGGATGTATTATTATATATTTAATATTTTAAACATTAACTTCTGTGTATAGTTTTCTGGGATATTCTGCCATGTATATGTGACCTCTCTGGCCAACGTTTCGGATCCCATCGCAGGGTCCATCATCAGGGGTGATGTAATGAGTGTGTGTTGAAGTGCAGGTTAACTATTGCAAGGCAATACCTAGTGACTACGGTACGGTATTTCAAGGCAATACTTAACTTATACTTCAACACACACTCATCATCAGCCCTGATGATGAAACCTGCAATGAGATCCGAAACGTCGGCCAGAGAGGTCACATATACACGGCAGAATATCCCAGAAAACTATATACAGAAGATTCTGAACGGCCGTCAAATATGAGAATATTTTTAAAACATTAACTTTGTGGTTTATATTATAACATGGTGTTAGTTAAATTAGTATAAACCACTACCAGATTTTAGGTCCACCGGTTTCGAGACGTGTCCGTCTCTTCGTCAGGACGAAGAGACGGACACCCAGCGAATTCTAGCCGTAAGAGGAAACGAGTTCCCCCAATCAGAAGCAAGAAACCGACAGCGGGTTCCCGCTGTCCTTTTGCCGTGTATCCATCACTATTCCATCAGCGATCGTTGAACCATTAGCAAACAATATTTTTGTTAACTATATAAGTTAACTAACTAGCCTAAGAGCTGTAGCCCCCACGCGTAATTTTCCAAAATCATAACTCCTGGGAAAAAACAGTAATTGCATATCTACAATACTATCATTAAACCACTAATAACATAATCGAGCAGAGTCTTGGTTGATGTTCCTTAAAGAATAAAGGAGGCTCTTCTGGTTTGAAAGAAGACATAAACCCAGACTCGGTGTAGCAGTAGGCATGTCGAGGCACAGAGGCAATACAGACTTTGGTCTTTGTCGTAACAACCTTTCAGAACCAGCACCATCAGATTTAGCAAACTATCTTGGTCAAAACATGTATATCGGACAAGTTGTAAAATAGCCATTAAAATAAAACCACGCGAGGCAAAACCAACTGGCGAATCGCTGGGCAGACCCTTTAGAGACAAAAAATGTACGGCTGAACTGGAGGAGCTATGGGAGAAGAAGGGATGGAAGCACAAAGCAATGGCAAACAACTTTTCATAACCAGCACCATCTGATCTAGCTGACTAGCTTGAATAATACACGAGGCTAAACCAACTGCGCAACCACTCAAATAGTAGACGAGGCTAAACCAACTGCGCAACCACTCAAATAGTACACGAGGCTAAACCAACTGCGCAACCACTCAAATAGTACACGAGGCTAAACCAACTGCGCAACCACTCAAATAGTACACGAGGCTAAACCAACTGCGCAACCACTCAAATAGTACACGAGGCTAAACCAACTGCGCAACCACTCAAATAGTACATGAGGCTAAACCAACTGCGCAACCACTCAAATAGTACACGAGGCTAAACCAACTGCGCAACCACTTAACTAGTACACGAGGCTAAACTAACTGCGCAACCACTCAAATAGTACACGAGGCTAAACTAACTGCGCAACCACTCAAATAATACACGAGGCTAAAACCGACAACTAAAAAAAGTGCGCAGTTTACAGCAACGCCAGGAAAGGTTAAAGGTTATTTAATCTAATTTGTGTTTATTTTTTTAAGTCATGTTCAATTTGAGGGGGTAGCCGATATTAAAATCGGTATTTATTTTCGCGTTAAATACCTAATTATTCCCCTTTTCGGGACAAAAACTCACGTTTTTGCGTGTTATTTTTTTGCTCGATACCAGCTGTGTTATTCTTTGTTAATACCGTGAACTTATTAATTTTCAAATTTCCATAACCATTTTTTATATTTTTGTAAAATAAATATTCCGTTCCGTATTCTGAACTAGCTTGAATTATTATTTAACTTTTAGCAGTATTTAATAGTAATTATTTTAATATTTTTTTCTTTCATTATATTAATTTTCTCTGACGGAGACTGGCACTCACATACATTAAGTGAAAATAGGAATAAAATGAAATTGATAATATGTAAAAAAATTCCCATATTGGTCCTGCGCATTCGCCGTCAGGTTGACATTTATTCAATGCTAAGAGGCCGAATCTTGCTACAATCTACAATACAGTGCAGTACGGCCGCCAACTAAAACCATTCACTGTCCATATCAGTACATTAAAGGACAATAAGAGACATTTTTTTAAAGCGAACGAACGGCTTACATAGACATGAAAATATATAAATAAAAATTAAAATCCAACGGGAAAGATTAATAAAAATAAAATTTTATATGGAACACTGACTATCTAATATCATCACATCACACTGTTCTCCACAGATTTAAGCACAGAGGATAAAACGTCACACTGTTCTCCACAGATTTAAGCACAGAGGATAAAACGTCACACTTTTCTGTTCTGGCATACCACATATTATACAATATTCTTTTCATACATCTTCTCGTGCATGCTCTTCGGTTATTGAAATTTTTAACAGGGCCATCCTCCAATGTTTGGTTTTCTGGTCTAGCTACGTCTAACACTCACCTCATGAATTTCCTTTACTATCCTTTCCTAGCTCGTCCTTTCTATCTACTACTACTTCCGTACTGCTACTACTACTACTACTAATACTACAGCCGACATTAAATTCACTTCTTATTTGATAATATATGTTCGGTAGGACAATGAACGAATTAGAAGTGAATTTTATGCCGGGCATAGCGTGGTAATTATGGAATAAAGAAAGGATCGCTGAGATGGTTTGACCACGTGAAATGTATATGAAGAAAATATAATATATCATATTATGATGCGAATCAAATCAAGCAAGTTTCCATATTGAAAATATGCAAAACCTAACAGAAAACGACGAATATTTCAAGCTTATAAGAAATGGAAACCATTTTATAATGCCTAAATTTAAAACAACCCAAATGGCGAACCACTATATTTATAAAGCCATTAACTACTCCAATAACTTACCTATCGAGATACGCTGCATCAGTAACCTCTCAGAGCAAATAAAAAAATTAACGACTTGAATTATTCATTATCAAATTTCTTTTATTACCGTATTATTAAATGACTAGCATGTGTACCTAACCTATATATAATAAAAAGAACTAAGGCTCCCTCATCAGACTCAAGAGCTTCTCTTCACTGAAGAGGTCTACATGACTACAAAGTATTTAAAAAAATGTCAATTTGATATGTAAATATATAAGAATTGAATTTGTACCATATACTAAAGGAAATTAATAAATAAATGTTGAAGGCAGTAGAAACGAGAAGTAGGTAAATAAGGGCATCCATGAAAGACCTGGCATTCCAGATAAACGTAATATTGGAGGATGAGTCTGATTCAACAACCGAAAAGCGTGCATGATAAGAGTATGAAAGTAGATGAGGCAAAGTGATGTCCAAAGTCAAAGAACACAAGAGTATTTTATTCAATCACCGACTACCCTACTACCCTACTTCGATCTACCCCTGTTTGTTAATTATTTAAATTGTTTAGTAACTCATATATATAAACCGCGATGTATGTACTTATTTTTTACACTTCGAATGTTAGAGGACTTCGTAAATTCTAATACAGGTATTCTAATACATTTTCATCAGAGATTCTACTCATTTTAATCCCACAAATATGAAAAATTTATAAGCCAATATTGATGTTGATGTGGCAATATAACAATATAATATTTTTCGATAGATAATTTTTTTGTGTAGCTTTCTCGCTCTTCTAATCTGTTTTAATTTATTTATTACGGGGCGTAATAATCGTTGGGTAGATGAGGTACTTCGAGGTAATGAACGAGTAGAGGGGGGTATTATCCTCTATTTGAAATACTTAATTGGATTTCATTTTAAATTTGTTACGAATTAATTAAAAATTAATTTGCATTGCTTTGTTTGACATTAATTTCGTTCGTTTAAAAGGCTTTCACTCAAAAATGTCCAGGGGAGTTGGCGTAACGAGATTGGAAAGGATCGAGTGCCTAAAAGCCTTCGTTCATCCTTACTTTAAATGGTTGAATTGAATTTTTTTTAGTAAAATCGATAAAAAGTTATGTTTAGATTTATACACTATACGAGGGGAGGTCTAAAAGTTCACAGAATATAAGCGTTATAAATGAAATATAACAATGAGACTTTTTTCTTTTTCTACGTAATCTCCTTCAAGCTCTATACTTTTTCAGATATCAAAATTGGCTTTGGAACAGTGGAATGGTACCCACTGGTTACCCAGGACCGTTCAAAGAGAAAAACCTTTCATATCGGTCCTACTCAATTGTCTCCAGGTTGATATTTTTTTCAACTAACAAGCAGGACCGTGTTGCACCGCACCGGTCGTATAAACCGTTGCGAAGTGGCACGGTCGCTCGAACAAAGCCATTCTCTGTTCCCGCCTTTAGATATGTCTTTATTTAAAAGTGAAAATACATGAATACACAATCATTATACATAAATAAAAATAATAATAATAATATACAAAAGAAGACAAGAAGAAAAATCTTCGAGTGACAGTTTAATATAATGGTAAACATTGAATGCTTAGAACACGTGAACGAGTTTGTATATTTGAGAAGCGTTTTAAGTAGAGACGGCAAGGCTGAGAATAATATCGATAGGAGAGTGACTGCGGGAATCAAAGTAAATGGTGCTTTGAATGCAATTATGGCCAAAAATAAAACAAGCAGTATATAATGGAGTTCTGGTACAAAATCTGATGTTTTAGAATGGTGATATATTTGTTTAGCGTAGAGTACTGTATGTTCTTCTATCTGCTAAATTATTCTTATTTAGTAAGTAATTTAAATAAAAAATCTTTCTGTTGGTGATAATAATTTATTAAAATACAAATATATCTAAGTTCTGTGTAAATAGGTTAAACATCATTGAAATATACTTCTTTCCAGAGTTATATAATTTCACGATTCTTCAGGCGTAAGGGTTGTTTCTAGCAACCCCTGAGCGTAGGGTCCCAGCCCTAATGGTTCTTGCAGGTGCAGGTCCCGCCCCGACAGAAGCCGGTGGAGAATCCCTTGGACCTGCAGTGCACCTCGCAGGCGCTGGGGAACCAGGGACACGTGGCCCGCTTGGCTCGGGACAGGACCTCGGCTTCTGGAAGAAAGATATCATTTCAAGGATAAGATAAAAGGCCACACAGGAATGGACGCAAAACAAAATATCGCATCGGCCTAATCTGGTAATAGTTAGACAACCGTTGCTTTGAAAAATGTCATAAATCACATATTTATATATATATTTTCTATTTATAATAATATATATAGTTATTTTTATATATTATTAAAATAATATTAAGATACATTAATGTGTATACATAAATAATAACCCTTCCGAGGTAAAACTCACTAACCAAAATATTGGCCAGAATAAGCTATTTTTTTATTATTAAGGTTTTTAATATTTTAAGCATTAACTTTAAGGTTAGACATTATTACAGAGTGTTAGTTAAATTAGTATAAACCACTACCAGATTTCAGGCCTAGCGGTTTCGAGACGTACCCGTCTCTTCGTCAGGACCAAAACTACACTACTATGTTGACAACACTATACTTCGCAACCATAGTACTGTTATCCTCTCACCAATATTTATCAAATGCTTATTAATCTTGTCAAAGACAAGCATGCTCTCGCTTGTCTACAGAATATCAGGAATCTACGAGGGAGAGGGAGTGAGAGTGGGCGGGGTCTAAAGTGAAAGTTAAATTGAACAAAAGGCTGTATGGAAAATTGATTTGGTTATTTATTAAAGACTTATTCACTTAATAACAGGGATGAAAATATTAAATACCAATGATGAAGGTTTAAATTTAAATAATTGAGTCATTTTTTACATTAGGGAAGCGATGAATAATAAAGGAGTACTAATTAACTCTAGTCTTTGACGTGCAAGTGCATACTAGTCTTTGACAAGATTACATTACACAGTTCTATGGTTGTGGTATATAGTGTTATGAACATAATAGTGTAGTGTTGGTCCTGACGAAGAGACGGGTACGTTTCGAAACCGGTAGACCTGGTACCTAAAATCTGGTAGTGGTTTATTCATAATTTTTCCATTTATTTTCCAGGTAAAAATTAGTAATGTCAATTTATAGTTATTTAGTGTTAAAAAAACCTTTAATATCATATGTTGAATGTTTAAAACTCATTATCTCAAAAATACTCCTATGTCACTTAGTTAGTTACTCGAAATGAACGATATATGCATTATTTAACATTCGAGTCGCTTAAGGCGATAAACGCTGATATATTTATTTTCTTACGTCAATTTTATTTTTTCTGCTGGCAATTATATTTATTACCTTATATTTTTAAGTTAAAATATACCTTCGTTTGATTGGAAATGCGTCAATAATTTATCTGTATTATGATTGCTTTAAAAACGCAGTATGCGGTGCGTGTTTTTGCCATTACCAGTTTCAAAAAATAACAAATCATAAGAAAAGCTATAGGCAATGGGCGATGGTTGTAGTAGCGGCTAATAGCCGCGCAGTGGCCACTATCGATCGCGCGTGTCAGATATATTTCCAGATAATTCAGATCATTACAAATGTTCATTGATTGATAACTTTCTTTTGGTATCCACATTGTATAAAATTAAACGTAAACGTTAAAATGTACTAATAAAGAACTCATTCTTAAATTGCATTTATAATTTTACATCAGTCTTTATTTTGCTCTGAATATATTTACATTATCATTAAGACATTATCTGTTATTAATTCATTATAAAACAAATGTTTTACGTAATTATATCACATTCAAAATGTTCCTAAAATATTTATACTTTGTAAACTATTGTCAATCTAAGACCATCTGTTAGGATCAATAATGATCTATTGACGATCATTCCGTTAAAAAAAAACGAAGCGCATTTGAAATATTCCTTTCGCATAACTATTTTATAAGATATATGTTACCTGCTGGTTGCACTTGTTCGACATGCAAAGTCTGCTCTTCCACGGGAGAAGCTGAGCTGAGGAAGTCCACCAGCAGGAAGGAGACGAAGAAGAACAAGAACACGAACTTCATGATGAGAGTTGACTAGAGATTGCTGATTCACTTCACGAGACAGGTCGTCGCTGACTGATGCCTCAGAAAGGTTTCAGCTTCAATTTATACTCTGAAGAATTAAAATAAATTGTATCTTAGTCATCGGGGAGCCCCATTGGGTTTTCGGAGAGAAAATCTCCCGAAGAGGTCGTGACCCTGTTATCGACTGAGTAACGTCAGTCGTATCACTGAATATTTTATAAACAGTTCATGAAGAAATATTTTTTATTAGTAAGGTATTTAGAATTTTTTATAAAGGTAATAACAATTAATTGAAATTATGTACTTTATGTAATGCTAACGATAAAAAATCTATAGGTTGCATATACACGAGAGAAAGTAGGTGCATGCAGCTACTCCATTGATGCGTGAGTTGTACTAAACGTATATATTGTTAAAAAAAATAAAAAATATATACAATATATATTATATCTATATATATCATATAATATATATTAATATATTTATATCATATATATATATATTTGTTACAGAGGATTATAAGATTTATTAAAATATGAATACTATATTCAAGTTCTTGAATATAGTATCTTATGAATGTTGTATCAAACGTGTCCAATAATTAAAAATGAATCAAAACGATTAATTATATTCATGAACACATTCTTATTGTGAAATTGCATTTTTTTCAGAACAAAGTCTTGTGAAATTCAAAACCAAATTAATTTTTCAATTAGAAAGACATACAGAAAAATCAAATCCACGAAAAAATATTTGGCTGCTACCGGGATTCGAACCACAGACCTCCTCCTTTCCGAGGCAGGCGCGTTATCCAATTACTCCATAGAAGCCTTGTATATTTCCATGAATATATCGACCTTGTCTGTAAGTCACATTTATCAATTTATTTACATTTTACTATCCATTTTTAGAGAAATCCACTTTCTCTGATATGGTAGACCCAAATTACTCTAAAAATGGATATTAAAATGTTAATCAATTAAAAAATTAGACTTATAGTTAAGGTCGATATATTCACGGAAATATACAAGGCTTCCATTAGTGATTGGATAACGCGCCTACCCCGAAAAGGAGGAAATCCGTGGTTCGAATCCCGGTAGCAGCCAAATATTTTTTCTTGGATTTGATTTTTCTGTATGTCTTTCTAATTGATTAATTAATTTGGTTTACAAACGATTAATCCTGTTGTCCCCTAGCGGCAGTTATACAAAGTAATTTGTGCCTACCGTACCAGAAAAAGTGGGTTGTTCTAAAAATGGATAATATATGTATATCAATTAATAAATGAGATTAACAGATAAGGTCTATATATTCACGAAAACGTACAAGGACCCAATAGCGTAGGTGTTTAACTCACCTGCCCCGGATAAGAGGAGATTCGTGGCTCGAATCCGTATATACTTTTTCGTTGTTTTTTTTCTGTATGTCTTTATAGTTGATCAATAAATTTGATATTATACTATTACAATAATTGTGATAAGAATGTTACTAGATACATATCTTATTTCAGAGAAATTCTAGTTAATTATAGCATATTTTAACTAAATAAAATGAAATTAATAAAATCCGGAATTATATTGAAATCATGTGAATTTTTGAATATTTTTTAACTAATACGTGCCTGAATTTCAAGCATGTTGTCAGGAAACACTAAAACGATTAAAAATATACATAATCGAAGGTTTCCGGAATAGTCTGGATGTTTTATTATAGATTGTTATAGAAAATACCGAAATTGATAGGAAATCGAATGATTACACAACTGTGCGTTAGTCTGGAATAATTTAATTACATTGAATGCGCGAAAATATACATGAAGATTCAAGAATAATATTCTTGTAAGAACAAGAACAGTCTTTTTTTGACAGCAGCAAAGACATATTAACCAACGAATATAAAGGGAACTGCAATCCAAATGAACAAGGACATCCAATAAATAAAAAATACATGAATATTATAGTGAGCGAAACGGCGCGAATTACGAAATAGTATTTTGTCTGTGTCTAATGAACTTGTGCATTGAATAAAATATTAATTTATTTTGTTGTGTTGTATTTGGATCTCGCCGCTGCAAAATAATGCCAGTTCAGGTGATTTGGGGGATCCTCATCTACAAATGCGGTGAAACTTGAACTAACCAGCCAAAGTCACTACAATGAGTCACAAATTGAACATTTTCCCGCATGTCCCGCAGAGACGAACAAGAGCACCACGCCTTTTCCACTTAAATCATTGGAGAACAAACTAGGGTAAAAACTATATTATTAACAGAGTTCTAGATACCTATGACACGGCCTTTGCAGATTTCGATATTTTATATTTAAGTTTTGAACAGTTTACAAAATCCCTTACGTATAAACTCGCGCGATGACATTTTTCTTCCAATACATGTGAACACACATACGAACACATAAAAACGCATACACACATGGACACATAAAAACACACAAATACACACACTCACACAAACTCACTATTTGACATATTGTTTTCTCTTTTTTTCATAGATCTTGGTTTAATATTCTTGTATATATGTGGTTTTTTTGTAATTGGCCCAAGGCTCTGTACATCAATAATTGTTTTTTTTTCAAGATTTATTAATTATATGGCTGTAAGAAAACCAATAAATGAAAAATAAAATAAAATAAGTATTGTTAATGTTTCTACTTTCAACAGTTTATTGCTTCAACTTAAGAACAATATAAAAGTGTGCCAACAGAGCGCTAGGTGTCGCCTCATATAGATGTCACTGGGGCGACACCCGCTAGATGTCGCACCATCACTGAGAAAGTAAAAATGTTACTTAATTCCTACCGCGCCATGTCTAACGCGTTTTGAGTGACGAATTTCACAGGGGGACATGAATATTTTATGACGGAAAGATGCGATCTCGATGTTCACACGTATTACGTTAAAAATTTTATTTAGCATCTCAAAGGAAAGTTTATAAAACACTCTGAAGTTACACAAAGCGAAAAATAGCATTTATGCTTTTAAAAGGGTTCCAAAATGAGTTGCTCTCAATTTAAATTCCCCGCACGAGTGTGACGTTGCAGAGTTGTGACGTAATTTTCGTTTCGAATAATGCCACAAATAAACAACCCTCCTTGATTTGAATATTTAGGTACATATGACAAGAATGTTTGTTTTTTAACAATGTTTTTATATGTTTATTCTAAGAACAAAAAAATAGGATTTCGTCCACAGAGGTACTATCATCAAATAAGATAAATTGGACGCAGTTACGCGGAAAGGATCCAATCCACACAAATTCACTTTAGAGTTATTGACGTATGAAGTTTATAAGATATTATTTCTTCATTGGTATTCGTTTTAAATTAAATTGAAAATATGATTTTCTGTGTAGAATATTATTTTTTTGCTCCAAATATTTAAAAGAAGATAAGTACAGAACGTTTGTACAACTTTTAAAATTTTGATAATGTGTGGATGTTCTTGCGGTTGAATTGTGAACGTTGCACGGTGTAAAGTGATACTCGAGTCAGCTAATACAGGTAATAAGCCCTGTAGCCACCCTAAAAAAGACTTTCAACATATGTTTTCCATATTAATAGATTCGTTTCTATGAGACTTTAATTAATTTATGTGTAATTATTTATTTGTTTATTAACGAAGAATGATTTTTATTTTATTGTCAGTCAGTTTCCAGTGATATTTTCACAGCATTTTATGTAATTCTATGAAAATAATCCCTTATTATTTATTATTACTGTAAAAAAAGTGCAAGTGCGACGTCATTTTTTTTTATTTTAATATATTTTTTGATGCCTCAAGAAAGTATAATCTACACTTATATTATAAAGAGGTAAGGTTTCTAATTTTGGATGTAAGAAGTAATTTCCGAAACTACTCATCCAATTTCAAAAAAATTTTCTTCAATATTTAGAATTCAAATAAAGGGACTTTTCGTAGAGACCAATTTCGCAACGTAAGTCGACGAAAAAACGGTTGATCGAATGCATATCTTACTAATGCTGCCTTAACGGTGAGAGATAGATATATGAAAGTTTTCTGTAAAAAAAATGTAGAAGCTCAACATTTTTTAAGCTAAAAAGGCCCGTTAAAAAATCCGCAACGACATATATCTCTATTTTAAAATAATTTCAAAAATTGATAAAAAATGACTAAAGGATTTTTATAAAGGAGGACATTTAAAATTAATTATAATCTGTCGGGGGTTATTTAAGAAGGTAATGTTAAATTATAATCAAAGTAAATTTTCTCATCGTCATGAAAATTTTATATAAATAAAAATTGCCACGTACACAACATTGTTTTGACTAATATTTTAGATTTGACGATCGTGTTTTTGCATAAATAAAATAAAATACGCACCTGAGTGAACATTTGCTTATTTGACGCTTAAAATAATTAATAAATTTTAAATACAATGACACCAATGACGGCGCAGCGGTCACATCCAGCCTCGAAGCCATATTCGACAATACTGTCAAGCAGCAAGCAAATAGCAATCAGCAAAAAACAGCAATCAAATGTCGGCGTTTGATTGCTGTTTTTCGCTGACAGCCGCCCGCAGGGCCTAGCAGCTAGCAATATATAAAGTTTACCGTTCCCTATATATAAACAGTTAAACCAAAGACAATTACAAGTGTTGCTTACTTGAACAATAAAGCAGAAGCTTACTAGTTTCCACGGGAGAGAAAACTTCCAAATCTATATTAACAGAACACAAAGTTAAATCGAATTGTCATCTATGGTACTAATACGTGATTGCTTGATTCACGCAAACACTCAGATTAATAAATTAAATAAGTAAAAAAAATATATATTGAAGCAAACGGGAGAAAACGGGGCAAAACGGAAAAAAGTGTACCCGTACATAAGTTGAACAATAGTGACAATTCAAGTGTACAAAAAAATATATTTAAAAAAATAATAAAAACACACTATTATAAAAAATTACATGAAGTTAGTAAATATTTCTTAACAGCTACACTTCTAAGAAAAATCACAGTATATCCATTTGTCGATAAAACCAAATGCGCGAGGCGTTTTCTTTTTGTTCACACGAAGAGATATAATACCCAAAATCGAAATCTCCCGAATATTACGAAACACTATAGAACGCTCTATAACACTCTGGAAACGCCTGGGACAATCTCTAAAAAGGTGGATTAGTCGAGAAAATACAATAAATGTATTGATGTCTCGAAGATTAAAAAACCAATATGTTTGGTGTAAAAGATCGAGCGCAAATGCGGCGAATGGAGTTTTATTATTTTGACGTTTAACGTCAGCAATATAACACCGTAGCACAGGCGGTATAACCAGCGTGTTGTACACCGAGCAAAATATCGGAGGAGTACTTACCGGCAAGTGGGCGATTTAAATAACGTGCGGAAGTTAGGCGGAATTTTCTAGAAAGTGATCGAAGCTATAAAAACAGCGTGAATTAGTGCAACTACAGAAATAGTGTAATAAAAAGGGTGTGAATTGTAACAGCGCCCCGATTGAATTTGTGTCCAGGGACTTTTTTGGTAAATTAATAAAAACTTTAAATTGTTTTAGTGTTTTCATTTCCCTCCCAAAGCCACGCCCCGTGATAATACAAAAAAATGTAGGATTGCCTCAGATATTTTTGGTGTATATGAGAAAAAATAAAGAATAAAGTTTGCTTGAACACTACTTGCTTTGCATGCATTATTGTTCATAAACGTGTTCCTGTATAAATGATTAAAATTTATTGATCTCCCCTCTTCACCGGAACATGGTGTCTCAGCAAGTAAGTACTTAATGAACTACTGAAAGCGCGGCCCGTTGTTGTTTCGCAGAGTCTACTATTCCTTCTTGTGGAATTCTCCACCTACACGAAGAATATTTTCTGGAGGTCTTTGTTCCTAAGCAAACAAAAGTTCCTGTTGGCTCCCGCAATGATCTATCAACAGCCTGAGTCATCGCTGATTAGTTTCGATTGAATAACCTAACTGCTTTCATTTATTCTCTCGCCGTTCTTCTCTGTTTTTTCGCTTCCTTTTATTGCACTTTATTAAATATTTATTTTAATATAACTACACTAGGTGTATAAACATAATCCGTCAATAATGTCGGGCAATTTATACTATTTGTAACATTGATTAATTTAAATATAATTAAATAAAAATATTCTCAGGGTCTCAAAACCATCCAGAAACTTTTGTTTAGAGTTTTGTGGGATATTCTGCCTTTTGTATACATGAATATATTCCACAAAAACGTAAAGATCCCATTAAAACTCAGAGATTCCCGGTGCTCATAATTGCGTGTTTTTGTGATATGTTTCAGATCAGTAATTGGGCTTCTTGTCCTGTTGAAAAGTAAAAAATAGTTCGAACATGTCACTGCCGACTGAGTCAAAGGAGAGGAGAGAATGAGTGCCTTATATAGCACTTTCATATGCATACGCATACTCAATAGTACCGATAGGAGATTCACCGTAGATAATCCCGTTGACTGACCAATCACAAGACCTTTATAAACGAATTTATCAAGAGCGCAAGTGGGTTCACGCTCAAGCCAAGCTCTCACATTACCGTATTTATTTTAATTTACCTGATGTACCTTGCTTAGATGTTTGCCATTTAATTTATTTTACTTTTATTAAGACTAACAGAATGCTAGGTACATTACTTTTTGAAACTTAATGCAATGCCTCTGTTTGTGCAAATAATTATTGTACTGTTTTTTCTGTCATGTCAATCGTGATATTTATTCGGCCGGAGACCATCTGGAGTGACTCTCCCCTGGCTAGATGGCTTGGGATGCGACGACAGATGTCGCATTGGTATGACAGCTAACTTCGTATTCTGACCTTGAAGCGTGAGCAGTGACGTTTTTTTGAACGCATCGAATACCCTTTTTTATATAAGTTATAAACCTCGCCATCACACTGTGATTTATATTGGAATATGTACTCTATATATCGCGCCACTTTGTTTTGGTCCACTCGTTCCAGCACGCGGTATATAATATAATATATAAAATCAGCGCCGCAACATACCTACCTACAAGTGTAAGACATGACTATCGAATTCTATGAAACATTATCGCACGGCAGGAGATCCAGGAACCAGCCATCTGGTGAGTTAGTAGATGTTTTTCTTGGCTGGTTTTGGGTCTGAAATTTATCCTGATTGAATTGTTATTTGCACAGCCGATTTATCTCCCTGAAGCTGTGCCTATTTACACGGCATAGCTCCAATACTCGCCTTTATCATTCAACCTCTATTACAAGCATCTCAATTATCGAAAATAGTCGTTGGTACATTCGCTTTTTTTCTTCTTCGTATGAAGAGTGGCGTCCACATACCATCAAGTCATTCTCTAGGAGCTAAGGTAAATTTTGCGAAACGTTATATTTGCTTTCGACAGTTTTTTAATTAGCAAACGATATCTCCCTCAGACGATGACAAAACTCAGCCACCGGGACGTTCGTGGGGGTGTTTTATTAATGAAGGAAGCCGAGATTCTAGCAACCCCCGCGTGTGGGGGGAGGGGCGGGACTTAATTATGACCCAAGTTGTGTCTCCTGGCGAACAAAGGTTCCGCAGCGCCGGGGCCCGTATTACACACATTAGAGTACTTTCGGTACAAGTGCTCCCTTTGTGTCTGTCGCGCCGAGGACTTTTGTCTGGAGGCGGGAGTGTGTAATGTCGCTTCGTTATGAGACGAGATCCTCCCCGCCTCAGTCCTCCGCAGGAGAGGACCGCCAGGTGAGGCTGCGATGACGTCAGCGCCAATTAAACATAAAAAATTCCGAATTAAACTTCTTTCCTTCAAAACATTAAAAAAATATCAGATCGATTAAGCGCAGGTTCACGCTTAACAAGGACACCAAGCTCATCAAAATTGTCACATTTATCATAAATAAAAAAACTAACCCGTAAAAAACAAGTTTTTATTATACCCACTTTCTCATTGAATCAAGTTTCGTGCCTAAACACGCTCCGGGCTAATTACTCAGTTGTATTGATTCCAATTTGAAAAAACATTAAAATATCTAAAAATTCAAAATAATACTAAATATATATTAAAAAATTTTAAACGAAAATTTGTTATATCATTACCACGAGTCTGCTTGCTGAGTTTGAGCTCGATTGGATCACGGGAAAAGGGTTAAAAATCGATCCGAAGTTTTTTCATTAGACAAGCAAGCAGACGCTACGAGTTAAAAGAAAGGGAGTAAAAACTTTTTCACGTAGAAATGACCGGTGATACATTAACTGTTTACTCTTCATGCGATTTTTCAAATTATTTTTCTTACGGTTTAAAAAATTATTACTTAAACTTTCACCTTAAAACACTTTAGAGTATTTAAATACTACATTTTGCGCATGTCTGCTTTTAGTTGATACGACTGCAGTCACGTGTGTAAAACTTGATCTCGATCGCGTCTTTTTCCTTCCGGCTATTACAGTGTAAAGACATCCGCAATGGATGCCTACAAGCCTCCATCAAGGACGACATGATTCAGCAAGCTCCAGATGGTTCTCACTAATGGGCGAGTAAACAACGGTAGCAACTTCTTTGAAAATCAGTCATGGTTCTGCCCATCATGTCATCTACGACGACCTTGGCTTCCATCTGCACGCGATGGGTACTGGTATAAATGTGGCTAAGTAACCAACTAAAAACCTTATTTTTGGAAAGACAAGGAAGATAGCATGTAAAAAAAATATGAACATGTTGAAATCGCGGTGGTTCAGAGTCGTCAGAGCAACTCTAGCCTCACGCAACGTGAGATTTCCACCAATCAGGGGCTCGATGCAGTTAACCATGTCCCGGTCACCTATAGGTACATTACTCTATCACCAACCGCCGTAGCACTCGTAAGTAATATTTCTGTACTCAAAGCCACATCTGTAAACTGTTGCCAATAAAATACTACAATTAATCGTGAGTATAATTTACCCCCAGTATCCATCTATTCATCCTAACCCTACTGAATCATCTCACACATACCACACGCCACTCACACAATACACGTCACGTACCGACACAAGACGATGCCTTTCGACGGGTGGGATTTTCTTCCAAAACAATTACAAATACTATTCCGCCAAAAACCCATACTTTTGTTTAAATAAATTGTAAAATGATAAATTAACTGAATTTTTGACTTTAATGAATCGCACCCTGTATAATAAAATGGAATTAATATTATTTTCCCGTGACGAGGTTTGTGGTCAGAGGTCAGCGGTACGCCAACAATTTGGATTTTCCGTATTCCCACAATAACATCGCATGCTCGATTAAATTGTTGAATTGAAAGATATTTTTGTACATAGTTTTAACCCATCATCGACTTGTGGGAACACGCAAACCCAATATTTAAAAATTACCCATTTTTTTTATATTGACGTCCAGTGACATTTATTGGCATCACAGAATACCTCGTGCTTACTCGGGTCTACCCTAATTTTTTTGCAGTATTATAACTTCGCTCCCATCTCAGATAGGATCGTATTCATAAAGCTTCATGGTCAACTATGTGAAATTAACATCAAACATGTGTACGAATCAATAGCTGAGACGAGATATGATGACGCGGTTGAAAAGTTCTACGAATCACTTACAAATACTATGAATATTTTTAAGGGAGGTGAGTTTAATTAAACTCAATTTAGTAATTGGTGACATTAATGCAGTATGGACTGAGACAGAGTAATGAAATGGGTGAACTATGAATTCTGCCAGGAAAAGGATATGAGAATAATGAACACTTTAGTCAAATTAGCTAAGCACAAACTACTTGTACACACATGAAAGTCACTCCAAGATGTAACATCGCCAAACGTTGTCAGAAACCAAATTTATTATGTTCTTACCAATCACAGATTTAGAAATTGCATCAAAAGTGTTACCATCTATTCTGGAGTTGATGTCGGATCCGAACATAATCGACTTGCTGCAAATCTCTCTCATAAACTAATACCTAAGAAGAAATAGAATTGAAACCGCAAATCTGGATTCCATTATCATAAGGAATTTTGATGGGATGGATATTACATAAAACACATATTGTCACGGGATGAAGAGACAAATGAAACACTTTGGATTACCTAATTAATGTTCTATTTAATACAAAAGAAAGTCACTGATCACAAAGTTAACTATAGAAGTATAATGTAATCTGGACTTATTGTCAGTATCATGGAACTTCTAGAATGTTTGCGCGTCTATTGAACACTTTATTCAACGTTTCTCGTCACGCTGATTGCTATCGAAAACTTCTCGAACGCCCGGTAAGTACTCTCGTAAATTATTTCGCTGGTTGATTAATGTGTACCGGATGGCTTATCGTTTTTTATCTAAATGTTTAGTGAAATGCTGTCACGTATTTCTAGACTCGATGTTTTTGATGTTTCTGTATAGTAAAGTGCAACAGTAATTAATTTGAGAGACATTTTTGCATTGTACAATTTTGCAAGATTTTGTTTCGATAAATCTTCGGATTCTTGAAAGTGAAATTCTGTTTTCTATCATTTTTGTTACGTATTTAGTGTTTAGAGAAAAATATAGTTTATAGGTCTATGATTACTCCTTACAAAACAAGGAACTCGAGTAAAAAGTCTGTGGGCGCTGCGGAGGTCCGCCCGGTCCGGTGATGGAGACACGACTAAAACGCCACATCGCGTCATCGCCTTTGGACACGTACTGGAACTTCTTTGGTTTTCAGGCGGTCACTAGTCAGCAGTTTATTTTGAGAGGTAAAAGAGACTGCACCATCTATTTGGTTTGGGCAGCACATCCGTTGTGAAGTATGCAGGTAGCCAAAAAAGTATAAAATATTTATATATATATTACTTTCCATGGAAAGTATTTCACTTGAAAAGCGGAATTAAATTTATATAAGAGAATGTGTTTTTAGCACAAAAATGATATTTTTTAACCTTTAATTTTTATTCCATTAGAATTTTTCGTTATTTAAAAAGATCTTTTAATATTATTCTGTAACGAAATTTTTTTATAAATTTTACTTATTCTTAAATAAATATCATCTTTAAAATAATTTGTCATGAAATTCATACTAACGCAGCTGAACAAATTTAACTAAATGAAGACTTTTTATGTACAAAAATGCAATAATAAATTGATATCAAAACAGCCTAATTTTTCTGATGATATATTTTTTAAGAAGAAAGAAATGTGAACATTATATAAAGAAGAATATCTAAAAAAATATGTGTAGGATGTTATCACGAGGATGAAATTGAAATAGTAATCGGCTACTAAGTTTACCATTATGTATTCTTGCAAGTGTCGCTATGTGGATTATTGTCTATCTGGATTATTCGTCTATGTGGATTATTGTGTGAGATGACGGCAGACAGTAATGGCAGAGAAGGTTAATATACACGATGTAATCTTTGAGGCATGCATTATGCTCCCACAAAAGTTTTAAGCTGAACTGCAAATGCATTTTTCGGCGTTTTTTTTCGAAAATGTGGGTTTTTATTATTATTTGTTTCAAAATGTAAATGAAAATAATTCCCACTGTCGTTTAACTTTTCAGAATAAATAGTTGTAGTTATCGAGTCAGGTTTAAGAAATCGAGAAGAACATAAAACTGATATTAAGAATGACGTCATAACATAATTGCGTTACCTAGAAATTCCGGACGGAATAATCTATGCAAATATCATGACGTCAGAGCGCAGAGTTTGAGAGTTTTTTCAGTTGCGCAGAAACAAATTTTCCGCTTTATAATTAAGATCCTATGAAAAAATGTAACAAAAAGTCGAGTACTGTGCAATTTAAAGGCTTAGTGATACAAAAATAATTTTTTGTATGGAGGTTTATTAACCTTTCTCCTTCCATGTCTACCAAATCAGTTAAACTTGTAATATTTTCGTTTACACGTGCAACATAAACTTCATATTTCAGCTATTCTTAACAACAATATAATTTTAAAAAATTAACTTATTTTATAAAAAAATATTGATTATATTATATACTTTTTTATTTAATTATATACACCAACGATGGAAAGGTTTTTCTGAAACATGTTGGTCTAAATAATTAAATAAAAAAATAGATATATAAAAATAATATAATCAATATTTTTCTTAAATGTCAATCTACAATGTTGCTGAATCAATTAAAAAAAAAGAAAAATTACAGTTTATCACCACTTTATTTTTGGTGGTGTCCTGCACCTGAATGGGGCTCGTACCACCAATCACCAGGTCACTAGGCGAGCGTCTTGACCACTACACCAACAAGCTACTTAAAGAGAATCTTTTGGGAGATGGACTAATGCATGTCTCCGATTACGCAAATAAATATATTCTTATGTTATCAATTAGATAAAGAGAAATGAGTAGGAAGGTAACGTTGGATGAGAACTGATAAAATAATTAGATTTAAATAATAATGAAAACTTTCAAAAATATATTAATAATCGCAAAAGTCTCCAGAACGATAAAAAAATACTAGCAAAAGCTCTTTAAAATGCTTTCTCAATAACTGTATAAATCAGTTTTGTTTCCTTCATTAATACATATTAATAAATTATCAGTATTTGAAAACTATTCTTTCTTTTCTGCAAAAAGCCATTCCTTTGTTTTTTCAGGATAAATTTTGTTCTTTGTAATTTTAAGTCTTTTTTATCACATTGAATAATGTTGTATTTCTTGGAATGTTTTTTAACTCATTGGGAATAAAATATTTAAAAAGTAGTTTGTAATAATATAGAAACAACAATGAATTTAAAAATTAAGGAAAATGATAAAAAATTCAACCCAATGCGGTAAAACACGGTCTCTCAGTCGCTTGAGCGAATAATCTTTTTACAATAGAATAAATAATGAACAAACTAGAAGGGAATGTAATGATCGCTGTAGCGTAGTAGATCGCCGAAAGAGTAAAAAAAGGATCGCCTGGATGAGTTGGCCACGTGGAACGGATGAACGAGAAAAGGAAGGTAAAGAAAATACATGAGGTGAGTGTTACAGGAAGAAGGAACAGAGGGGATGAGCGTGCATGAGATGTATGAAACTGGACGAGGCTAAAATTCCCTCGAGCGCGATTGGTCCATTTGGCATGCTCGAGGGACTAGAGTCCAGGCAGGTCTGGCTCACCACAGAGGTATCTACCTGAAAAGAAGTGTGTGACGTTCTATCTCTGTAATTGTTTTTTAAATTTTTTTATATAATGGTCGCATTTCGATACTATATTTATTTACCTTTTTTACACTCTTGTAACTCAATATTTGTAATAATTCCTCGATATTTACTATTTAAGCTAATAAAACATTTTTTCATTTAAAATGCTTAGTTAAAGCTTCATAGTTTATATAGTTTCATACGGAGCATCAAGTTTAACACAAAAATATTCGTTTTGTTTAACTTAACATTCTATGTATAGAAAAAAATTGCAGTTTATTAGTATTAAAATTTAGTTCGTTTTGAGTTACCTAACCTAACTAGACCTAGGGCGTGCATTGAGAACAAGAAGTATGACTCTTTCTTTAAAAAAAAATATATTTATCTGGCAGAATATTATGAAATATTAAAATCTGAGTAATATATTTATTAAAAAATAATTGCATTTTTTGTTTTAATCTACATATATATTTATTAATTATACCTATATTTCATTAAATAATTTAGAAAACCAAAACAAAAGACGTCATTCATTTGGATATATTGACAATTAATTAATAAACGTAATTAATAAATATATAAGTAGATTAAAACAAACAATAAAATAATATTTTTTAAATGTCTGTTTACAAAGTGGCTCACCCAATTGAAAAAAATAAAATAAATTATTGTGATTGGAATATTAAAAGATATTTTCAAACTATATAATAATACTAAATATATTTCTCAATAATTGTTTTATAGCTGTTTTCTGATGAATATGTTTTGAGGAATAGTCTTAATAAAAGTGACGTAGGCCATTTTCTTTCTGCAGATTTTTAAATGTTGTTTTCGAGATCATTAAATATTTTGGAAGGCGATTACTGTGAACTTTTGTATGAAAGCGGCTTGGCTGGTTTCAATAGAACATAGCATCGACCTTTTCCATCCGATGACATTAATATTAACCAAAATTGTGGCCTGGCGCTTTTCTGCATAACTACGTTCAATTTTATCTACTGGCGTTTCTTAAGCAGGTACTGTAGTACAACATTAACAATAAGAACGCGGAACTAAATATTACATGACAAGGAATATAAATGATGAAATAAAATTGTAATATTTAAAATTTGTCTGATAACTTAATGAAGCCGATTACCCCGAGTCATCCCTCTTCATTACCGAGACGCCGCCCATGATTAAACGTTCCCTAGAAACACATTTCCCGGTACATTATTGAATCGCTAAATTAAAAATACTCCTCAAATGTAACGGTAAAAGGCAGGCCTATCCGTGCCCACCCCATCTGTTCCAAGTTACCTGGACTTACGCAAATCTACTTTATCTCCCATAATTAATGACTCTCTGTTAGGTAAAAAAAAGGAATCTGCCGCCTTCGAAAGGGAATTTTAATAAAACGCACAATGTAAATGCGGGGGGGAAGAGGGGAATTTGTAAGGATGAAATATTTTATTATTTGAATATTTAATGGCTTAAGAGGAATATTTATATGGACGTTTTAAAAGGTTTGAACATTTAAATATTGTGTCAGAAAGTGGATTTTCGGCCGGACGCAATTTTTTCGCCTAAGCTTTTAAATGTAAATTTCGATTTCCTTTGGTAAAACAAAGCTGCCGACCTTTTTGCATGTATGTGTGTGCTCACCTACACGTTTTTCTACCTTTACGTACATTCTTTTTAACTGAAATTCACTTGCAATAGGTAAGGGTTATAATATTTAAATACTGCTTAGAAGGCGCGTGCAGTCAGAACATTGAGGTGTTAGTTGTATATATAAATACATTTCTAAAAACAAACTTATTTAATATGTTAATAATTATTATGATAGGAATATTTTTTTAAATATTTTATTTTTATATATCGATTGTTGCGCGGTTTGATCGATAATCCTGAAATTATGCGGAACATTGGTTTGTATGTTCCTGATAACTACCTTAGACAGCCTTAGATTGGATAGATTGCTTCATATTTTAATTAACAGGTTATGCCTGTTGGAAGAACTACCGCTGTGCTGAACGTTCCATATCGCTGAGAGAGTTTTTTGAAGCAGGATTCTCCTACAGCTTTGATATGAATCATTTTATATATGTTTTATATAATAATATTAAATAAAGGTTTATAAAATTAGCATTTTTGTTAATAGCATAGTTAATTCAGAAATATAACATATACGAGCATAAATATATATTTTTTTAACTCACCTTTTTTTATAATTAATATTTCTAATAATATTTTTACTCTATATTTTTTTCATTGAATTAATATTTATCGTTTTATTTTTTCTTCTATAATTTATTAGATTGCCTACTGAATTGCATATTATATAGTATTACCATTTTGTATTTAATTTCATTTATTAATATTGTGTAAAATAATTATTTATATTTATAATTTCATCGAATTACTGTTAATGTTTTATTGTCTCCTTTAATTCTACATTTATATTGTTCTTGATTATGTTTCTAAATAATTTATGTTAACATTTTTTTAATATATATTGTATTCCTATTGTCTATTGTTTTCTAACATTGTACAAATTTTAGAGTAAAAGGCTTTAAAGCTGTATATATATGTAAGTAAATAATTAATATTTATAACATTTACGATTTAAATGTTTGTTATTATGTAAATGTTATATACAAAAACTAGCTGTGCCCGCGCGGCTTCGCATGCGTAGATTTTCAGTACACTGTTTGGATCGTCATAGAACTTTCGCGAACCTTCTAGAACACGCTCCTTCCAGAACTTTCAAGAAATTTATTGAATGTACAGAAACCTTCTAGTCTCACCGACACATTCCGCCACTCAGTTTAGAACTTTATAGAACTTTCTTCTTCCAAAACTTTCTAGAGCAGGTTTTTCCGGAACCTTCTAGACTCACCGACACAGTCGTCGTGCCTATTTTGAAACAATCTGAATCATTTGCGGCCTTCCCATAACAAAACAATGTGCTAGAAAAAATATTTTCGTCACCCACTCCCACCTACGCTCAGCCACCCCCACCAAACTCGCACATTTTAAATGGGACACTAAGGGCTATCGACCAGTATAACCACCAAGGGGTGGTGGTATCTGGTTGTGAAGAAAACTTGGCGGATAGGGAAACACGGGTTTCTTTTGTTATATTATATATATATATATATAATATATATATATATAATATATATATATTGATTAAATAAATTCAATTTAAATCCTAGTGAAGTAATGTTTTTTTTTCTAATAAACATGTATTAAGTTCAAGAAAAATTGAATCCTGATGTGATGACACTTTATAACGTGTTATTTTACAGTTATTTTTATTCAACAGTAAGTGGTTCGCGCTCTCGGGACTTGAGGATAAACTTTGATTGTGCGTGTAGAAATTGTGTTTTGAGTTTCTGTGATGCTCTTGCTCGGTGTAAGAAGTTTTTTGTGCACAGAACATAAAATAATTCCATGTTCTGTGGTTTTGAGTATTCCTTTTTACTAAGAATCCTCCCTATACATCCACCTCCTGGGTTCGGATATGGCGTGGCGGTGTGCAATGTCCGTCCGTTCCGAAGGAACTTCTCGAGGCTACCTCGGACCTGCTGACGCGGAACGTACCGCCACCTATATCTCTCCGAGAGGGAAAATTTGGTCAGCGAGAATACGAATCCTTGTTTTCCTGCCGCGGTGGCTCAGGAGGAGAACAGTTCCTTCAAACTCTCAGATGATGGCGTAGATTAGCTGCGGTGATTGATATATTGAGCAAAGAAGAGACAGATATATTATATATATCTGTCTCTTCTTTATATATTATATATTTATATATATAATTATATTATATATATTATATATATATTATACTGAACAAAGCTTATTTATTATAAAAACCAAGTTTTTACAATACTCCCTTCCGCTTTGAATCAGGTTTCGTGTGTATACACGCGTCGGGCTAATTACTAAAATAGAATGATTCCAATTTGAAAAAACCATTAAAATTTCGAAAAATTCAAAATCATACCATAATTATTTATTTTTTTTAAACAAAAATTTGTTAGATTTTTCTTATCGCGCCACGAGCCTGTCTGCAAAGTTTCAGCTCAATTGGATCACGGAAAAAGGGTTAAAAATCGATGCAAAGTTTTTTCGACAGACAAGCAAGCTGACGCTTCAAGTTAAAAGAAGGGGAGTAAAAAAAAAGAATATTAAAAAATGACCAATCAAGCATTAAATGTTTGAAAGAATCTAAAATTAATTACAAAAGGGGTACCATCGTTTGAATGAATTTATTATTGTTTTTAATTATGGAGAGAGACCGTATGAAGGCTCTGAATTGGCATTTTTGGAATGTTTAAAGTGGGAAAAGAATTAAATAATTATTTATATGGATTAAAACTTCTGTGACGACATTTTGTCGTCACACCGGCCTTGCCCGTGAAGTGTTCTTTTCTTCTTCTACTCCCGGGAATTCCGGATCTTTTTATCCAATATGAAACGCCCGAATTCATTAACAGGTTTATTGTGAACTCGACATAATACAATAATATTTGATGGCAAGGTATTTTGCGTGGAGGTGCGTCTTTCCTCTGAATGTCTGCTATCTGGAAGGGCCACGCCCCGTACTCGACGCGGGCACATTCACACATCTTCCGTCTCTTGCTATCATCATCGTCATCCCCATTCGTGAAAATTTATCATATATCTGAAAAAGTATTACAAAATACAAATCATATTTCGATTTATTTCTCAAGAGTTCTAGTTAAAGCGATCATCCTGCAAATTTGACCATTTTTCTCATACCTTCTCTTACGTTTTTTATCACATTTTTGTTCAGAAATATATCATTTAAAAAATTATTCATCAGGTTTTCACTCTCATCATACAACCCTTGATGGGTCTTAGCCTCCTCGATAATCTTCCTCCACTCATCTCGGACTAGTGCCAGCTCTCTCCAGTTCCAAAGCTCTAAGGCAGAGATGTCTTTGAGGACGTTGTCACTCCATCTTAATTTTGGCCTTCCTAAGCTCCTTCGCCCTATTGGCCTTGAGATCAGCAGGGACTTTGGTGCTTGATGCTTGGACATTCTCTCCACATGACCCAGCCACCGAAGTCTTCCCAGTTTTATAAATTTTGTTACCTTTGGCTCATAATTAAACAGAGTATAAAGTTCATTGTTGTAACGTTTGCGCTAAAGTCCATTTTCTAGAATTCATCAGGTCATCTTTTTAAAATGACATAAATTAAATTATTTAATCAATTAATAAATTATCAAACCTACGCTGTTTTAAAAATGAAGAAAATTACTTCACTTTGTGGCCCTTTTATGACTGAATGGCCTCGTGAGATGACTTTTTCAATAATATTACAAAGTAATCGATTATCCTAAATTTAATAAAATTATTGCAAAATCCGTCAGTTTGCTTACTTTAACACATTGTTTTTTAAATATTTTTTTTTGTGTAGTCTTTATCCACGGCTTATTTCAAAGTAATGACTGCAAGTCGCTGCCACTAGTTAAATGTATTATATGGTAGGGAACTTCGGTGTAGTTGATAACTTATACTTCCCTCGGAGCAAATGTCAACAACTCGAACATAACGAAAACAGACTTAACCTTTACATAGCCAGTAACACAAGTCTACCATTAATTCTGATGTATTTACAAACATAAATATGTTATGTTTGTATAAATTTAATATGCATATTCTTTAATGCATATTTATTTTATTTAATATGTTTTAAAAAGTTTTAAAATTATTCTTCTTTGTGCCCATTGATAGTGATATTTTAGGATGCAACGAAATGCTCCCGCATCATGCAACAGATTATTTTCACACCGGGAAATCACGACTCCCCAATTAAAAGGTAAGATGGCTGGTTTCCGAGTTATATTTAACCAATAGCGATTCTTGACAAAGATGACATCAAGTCGTTTGGAAATTGTGTTATGAAAATTGTATATGCTCCGACCGTGATTATTGGTATTTATTTTCTATTTGATGATGTGTTTTTAAAAATGTTATTGCGATCAAATTCATAATGTGTTTTTATGTTGCTTGAATTATGTGCTTCTCTCTTTTATAAAAAAAAATATGCATTGATGGAGAACTATCATAAATAGAAATTCAAGTTTGTATTTAACGCAGCATGTGGTTTATTTATGCCATAGATGTAAAAATTCTAACGCGCGTACACGCACCCAATTTTTATTTTATTATTTTCCATACGTAATTATGCATATTTTCTTATGCACCTAATATTATTATGTTTTTTAAATAACCGCTTACGTATGTAAATCAAAGTTTAAAAAAAAATTTTGACGTGGATAGTTTGAAAAAAAATCGTAATGAAAAATAAACAATTTACGACTCCAAGAAAAATTAATAATTTTAAATCAATATTTGGTTGAAGTGAATATATGCAGGTTTCTGCTGGAGAAGATGGTCGTGTTTTATATGAACATATCTATTAATATTTTACTTAAATTTCTCGATATTTTGAGGAAATCCGTAGTAAGAAAAGGATTTTCACGATATGTAAGGAAAAAATTCATTACGTTCATTGTGTAAAGACATCGAACATTCTCGCGTAGTCGAGAAAGAGAAAAAACATGATCTTAATTTTCCGGAAGTCTATGGAAACGCTTAGAAGGGCCGAGGTGGGTCGCGCACTCTAGAAAACAGGTGCGCCGGCGGTAGCCAGTGTGTAAATAGGAGTTTTCTGTTTTGACAGAACGAAATCCCTCAACGCCACATCTGTGAGCAGCAGCAGCGATTTATGCAGTGATTGTGAGAGGGAGAGAGGCAACCTCAAGAGATTGGTCATCACTGGGAATGAACAAGTACGGAGGGAAAGAAAATCATCTCCAATAAAAGTGCCCGAGAAGCTCGCTACTCTTCACCCACGAAGAGTAACGGAAAGTAGTTCCAGTAGACTTGGAAGTTCCATCATCGTGAACGTCAATGACTAAGAAGAAGATATATTTTAACAATTCGAGTTTATTAAATCGGGAGTAAAATATTTGAGCAATTTTGTCCCGCTGTATTTACAGCTGTTAAACAATATTCTCATTTCTCCAAACGCCTGTTTAAGTGGAACTACAAATAAAGAACAATTTATTGTTTCCTCCAGCAGCCGACAGAGGTGTAAGCAGACAATTTGTATCCGGTAACAAATTGCCGAGCAGTTAAATCTTTACCTTCAATACAAACGTAAGCGTTTAACTCTTAAATTAAACTAAGCTTTACAGATTAGCCGATCCGCGTTAAAATATAAATCGATAGGATTAGGGCTGTGCCGTTGGGGCAACAATGCTAGCAAATTTGCCAGCCCCGGTTCGAACAAATGAGGAGATTGCGCCCTAACCATGTTAGATAACATAACGTAAATTTTATTGACGTATAATCAGCAATTTATATGATAGATTAACTATTACGTGATCACATAATAATAACAAAATATAGTGTTTTATGCATTAAATTTGCTTAGAAATATTGGAAAGTGTTTTTTTTCTTCTGATTTTGACTTTACTGAATCCAGCCATTTGAATCATATGTTATGTTACTCTAGAGTCATCTATTAGGGTCACTAATGACCTATTGACGGTCTGCTTATTCTTCTTCTTTATCAGCTTTCATCTCTCCACCGCTGGATTCAGGCCTCTTCCATACCCTTCTATCCTTCCTTGTTGTTTGCTAACTGTAGCCATTTCTTTCCCCCCATAGCGGCTATATCGTCGGCCCATCTCTTTTGAGGTCTTTCGTTTATTCTCCCAAGATATCCATTTCAGAACTCTGGGAGGCCATCTTGTAGCATCCTGCCTTGCAACATGTCCTGCCTATTGCCATTTTAGCTTCGCTACACGATCCGTGATATCCTACATTGCTATTCTGCACCTAATTTCGTCATCTCTTAGGCTTACTCCAAGCATGGATCTCTCCATGGATCGTTGCGTGCATTTGAGCTTTTCTACACTTTTCTCTGTAAGGGCCATAGTCTCCACTCCATAAGTCATCACTGGCAGTATGCATGATTGAAAGGGTTTTCTTTTTAGGCTAATTGGGATCTCTTTGTTCTCAAAGATATGTTTGAGTTTGCCAAAAGCAGCCCAGATCATTCCTATTCGTCTTGACAATTCCGCTGTTTATTAAAAAATAAATATGTATAATTATATTGTAATCGCTCTCTGTAAATTTCGAATCATAAGTAATATACTAAATTTTTAAGTGACACTTTTATTCAAATCAATTTTAAAAATTCAATGTCAAACTATCTTAAACAACGATTGAAAACCACGCCTCTTCTATTTAACCTTCACGTGATTACTCCGGCCTTATGTGCTCGTAATTGAAAATCTTCGTTTCATCTCATTTCTGAATTTGATGGATTCAGGGTTCTAAGGGATTTTGTTAGAACCCAGGCGACAACCGATGAATGGGTTTACTTGCGCCTGTCAATACTTGACCGTGGGTTGAGCGGTCAGGTTGACAAACTTGATTTTGTGGATTTGGGTGGCATGGAAAGGCATACATTATTAATGAATTAATTACATATATAATATAATAACCCCCTATGTGTCGCGCTTAAACAACTTGCTATATGATTTTGGATTGAAGTGTTATTTTTTTTATTTTTTAACAAACAGACCGTCAACAGGTTCTTAATGACCCTAACAGATGGTTCTAAAATGACATAAGAGTACAATATAATAATATTTTGTGAACTTTTTGAAAATTAGATAATTACAATGAACATTTTGAATATGACATAATTACACAATACACTTTTATGATAAATTGATAATAATCAATGAATAAATAACACATAACAAATAAGTTTTTATACAATACGTAATATACTTTTTGTGATAAATAAAAAATAAATAATAAGTGTTAACCGGATGAATTACGAACTGAGTGTTAAGTCCAATTCAGAATCAATATACTATACTAGAGCAGTCCCTCTCATCATCAGGTATACTTAACTATATTACAAAGTTAAAATAAAACGTATTTTATATTAAGACTTTGAACCGTTTTACCCATATAAAATGCCATTGCAATTGAGTTTATGTATACCGGAATAATTTAACGGGTCCATTTTGTTTTTGAAGTTTATAATGAGATTCTCTTATATTATTTGGTAAGCTTTTAGTCTTTTTTAACTGAAATTTTATTTTTGTATAATGGCATAAAACATTACACAACAATAACACACATCATTCAAAAAAATTCCGTAATTTGCATGAATATTTCCTAAATAATATTTGGATACTGAATACTTATTGAATACACATCATGGATAAAGGTGAAACCTGGAATTGGAAAAATAAGAATGAAAGTATGTTTATGAATATCTTAGTATAATAGAGTCAAGAATGTACAAATTAGAACTAATTGTAATACTGACGTTGTACTTAAGCGTAGTACTAGAGACGGTTTGGCCATGTGGAACGAATGAGTGAGGAAAGGATAGCAGAGAAAATATACTAGGCAGTATTGATGGCAGCAGGAAAGGGAACATCCAAAAATGATCTGGCATAACCAGATAAACAAATATTGGATGATGGCTCTGTTTGAAGCTACAACATCTAAGAAGCGTGCGTGAGAATATATAAAAAAGTGGATGAGACAAAATAAGTGTATCATATAATTATAATCAATATAACGCTCAATTCTCTCTTCCTAATCCTACGGACGAACAGTAATGTGGTTAATTAATCTTTGTTATTTGAGGTTAAATTACAGGTTGTAACATACCTGCAGATTATTTTCTGGTTTGAGTTTTCCCGGGATATTCTGAGTTTTCTTACGATCTTTCTGGCTGACGCTTCGGATCCCATCGCAGGGTCTATCATTAGGGATGTGTTGTAAGAATGATGTATTGTTGGCAAAAAGGTCGTCAAACACAGCAAAACATCCCAGAAAACTCAAACCGGCCATTAAAGCCTAATAACAATTTTAAACTTTTTTACTGATTATTCAAACCAAGGTGAACACAGAAGTACACGAATGATATGCAGCAGACATTTGGAGTTGCATTGTTCTGTGATTCTTAGTCGAAGACTTCTGGCGATAAGATATTATATTATAACAACATTAAATGCGCGACTGTAGATCTCAATACATATCATTAACTTCAATATGAGGTACGATTTAAATAAAATGAGCATAATTGTATTAAAATGTAAAATAAATATCCTCTTTCTATCGCCATTACACCAGCGCGATGCGGAATATATCTGGCACTTAAAACTTCCATCCGAATTGGAGCGCCCTCTGTTATTAATATGAAATAGCGCCAGATATCCGATATCTAAGTTTCAAAGTGGAAGTGTGATATACAACAGATTGGACCAGCATAAAGAATGTATATCGCACGCTACTTTCTTCGCTTTGACAAATAATTTTGCTTATTTATTTATAAAATATAATATTCATTATTCTTGATTATTATCTTCTTTGATTATTCTGAAAACTAATTAAAACTATATTTTTGAGCGGCAACAAGATAAAAGCCGACACAAGCAGTACACTTAAAAAAATCTGTGTGTGTGTGTATATAAGACCATGCACGACATATAGACATCGTATGTCAATGAAATTCGTTTTTCTTTTCAATGTTGATGAAAAAAAAGCATTAAATATGTGTGCTAAAAATATATTTACAGCGTACAAAAGACTGTTCATACTGGAAGTAATTAATGAATATGGTATAAGGACGTAGATATGTGTCATTCCGAAAATATTAAATAAATTTTCACAAAATTTTATAAAATCAAATATTTAGAACGGGCTTAAGGAAAAATTAATGGAATTACTTATCAATAAGAATGATTTATACTGATTAAGTGCGTTATTTTTTTGGTAGTGATTTTTTTATTTTTTTATGATCATTAATTAAACTGTTTCCCTTTCTTTTAAGCAGTGTGATATTTCGTTTTTGCCAAAGAGCCACATTGTGCCCCATATAATTATAGCGGTACCTACCCGGATCGGTTTAACTATGCCACACGCGCTCGCCCTTGTCTATGGGAAGCCGTCATAGTTTCTCTATGCATCGACAGACCATTTTTTTGTGCATAGAGTGTCCGTCCGAGATGGTTGAGTGAGTATTCCGGCGGGGTATATTAGCGACCCCTTATGGGTGTTTATTGTTTTAAACAACTTTATTTTTACTGATATCTTAGGGAAAGTATTATCTTATTTGTAAGCTTATACTAGTGTGTAATTTATATTATTTTTACATAGGGCCCCAACCTTGAAGTTTTTATGAAAATTGACAAATTGCTACCCACAAGATCTGTTGATTTCTAAAATGCTGTAAGTCAGAGGATTGCCTGTCTAAAAAAATGGGTCATCTGTTTGATTTGGAGAAGTAATTCTGGATTGAAATTTGTCTACAAGCAGTTTTTCAACAATGTTCGACTCCACAAGAGTATTGCCATCTAACGTAACCTAGAAAGAAATTCGTGGTAGTTTCATCCAACCAAAGTAAAATGTAATCTTTTATATATTAATTGCTACATTTTTCATCATCGGAAGATGATAGTCTTCAGACATTTTTTTTTATTTAATATCTTCTACAAAAGATTTGCAAGCAACACGAGGCGAAATTACTCATGAGATGTAAAGTTATAATAATTTACCTTTCAAATTGAATATTCAATAATCCTGGAATATGAACCATTTTTGTGTTAAAAGTTAAACTTGTGATCCATTTAAATGATAATTTTTGAGTGTTATATTATGTGCAAATTAAGTTTGCCAATTATAATTTTTTTTTGATAAAATAAATTGTAATTTCATATCAACTGACATTTTTTTAATTTTCACAGTATTCCCACATCACCACAGAGCTAATATGTTTCATTAAATGTCTGTTGATAGTTATATTTTCGAGCTTATTTGCTAGTACACATACACACAATTGTAGAACCCATATTTTTCATTTTTTTATTGCTGGCTAGTCGAAATACTAGTGGAGCTTCGGTACTGGTTACATTCTAATATGAAGGATAGAAGCCAGAACTGAGTTCCATGTCGTAGCATATACGCTTTTGTTACTTTGTTATTTTACCTTGTTCTTAAAAAAAGCTACTGATTACCCGATTTCATGAATTAATGGATTTTCTTTTTTAAAAAAATATCCTGTAAATTATCAAATATTTAAAAATAAAAAATACTAGAATTTATATTATAAGAGTTGTCGATTTTTTGACAACAAATGACAGAATATAGATTTATTTAATAATTGAATTGTATATTTAGTGCTTTTCCAAAAGCCAGAATGGTGAAATTCTGCCGCGCTCTTTGCGTCCAAGTCTTGTAATGAAAGCGATTTACAAGTTGTGTATTCTTGTCTCTCGTAATGGAATATGAGAAATCGCAACATCAACATCTTTCTTTATATTTTTCTTTCAAATCGCGGGTTCCTCTTCTAATCAATCCCATCCGAGTCGCAGGGGCACTTGAATCGGGAGTGCTCCAGAAGGAATTACTGTTTCCCGGTAAGCACTGTTAAGTAGGTAGATTAGTCCCGTTCAATCTTATACGTGACGTGTTTACTTAAACTGGAACATATTCGATACACCACAAAAGAAGAATTCTTTTAACATCTCGAACGGAGATCGGTGACGAATTTTAACGGGAATTAACGAAGAGTTTAAAAGTGATATGAAAATTTGAGGCTCATGGAATAAATAAGCTTTTACGAGTAGATGTTTATTTTTTACCGCTGAGAAGCTTTGAGAGCATGAACAAATATATGAGAATTATTACAAAATAGTGTGCGTGGGCGCGGCGGAGGTCCGTCCGAACCAATAATGGAGATACTACTAAAGCCACTGCAGCGTCGCCTCATATCTCTTCCAATTTTTCTCGGTCATCACCTTTCGCACGTACTGGAACATCCTTTGTTTCGACGCAAGTTATGTTAAGATTAGATTAACTGTATACTGTAGCGAAATGTGAGTACTAACCCCAGCAGAAAAAAGTATGCTGAACCTCTGAAAGAGAAAAATACTGCAAAAATGGGCACAAAGTAATCAGGTGGAGTCGTTAACTGCAAGATTTGTGTGTTAAACGAAATTTCATATCTGCGCTGAAGAACAAAAGACCACGCAGGGCCTTTTTGAGAGATTTGTGTGTTAGACGTCTAAAAATGCCGTAACCTCAACCATGGGGAAGACGTCGATGAAAACGTAGCAATCATGTTGAGAAAATTGCTGCAAAACTTGGAGGAAGCTTTGAGAACTTTTTGTGATGATAGATAACAGTAGAAATAATTACTTTATAAGAATAAGATCCTTAACAGACTACGTTGCTACGCGCGAGACAATCATTTGATAGATGCCTTTGAAATGTATTGCTAAAGAAAGATATTACAAACAACTTCGTGGATGGACACGAACGCCTAAATCCAGCATCAAATTCAACCACAACAAATAATTCTTCCAATTTTTCGACCACGTTATGCGTCATAATTATGACCTAATAATGAAAATCATTGTAGATGCAAAAGGTAATGGATGCATTGCATCTGGCTGGAGAGATTCTGAAATCAATTGTGAGGGAGATAGGGGGTCTAAACTTCTGGAGGTATAGAATAAGCTATGTCGCGTCTGATTGTGGCTACTATGTATATGTATTATAAAAATAAGGCACAAAAATTCAGTAGAACGCACGTGATATACCCAATTTTTCTTCATTGCGGAACGAATCATTCGCAAACACTCGAGCCGCTTCCATTTTTCGGTAAACCGGCGTTTGATTGATTTCCTCGGATATTTTAATAAAACTGTTTGCACACTAATTTTCAGCGGAAGTTGTCAAATCAATTTCCGTTTCCCGAGAGCCTTCGTCGTTTCTTTTCCCGTCGTCTTCTTTACATTTGAATGTTTGTTCGATTCAGCGATGCAAATTGCGAACAAATAGTATGCGTGTTTGTACAAAACGGCTGAACATGAAATTCAATCTCAGTATTTTGTTAACGCAATCAGATATCGGGGGAGAATTTGAAAATTCTACGCGGCTTCCAGCCAAACACGTTTAATTGATTTTGTTCAGATAGTGTTTTCTTTGCGCACACTTTTCAGGAAAAGGAAACCATGACGCCTTTTGAATATTCAGCAATTTGTAAATTTTTGCTAAATTACAATGAATAATGATAAAAAATTCAAACAAATTGAATTACATATTTTGAATATGTCCAAATTTTTCAGAACAGAACTGGATTGTTATCACAGGGACATATTCTGAATGAAAATACTGGTAAAAAAAAGGAGTTTAATATATTGAAATAATATTTCTGGCGTATACTAGTGTAATGATAGAAATTCGGATGAATTCCATTAGACAAGACAAAGTATATAGCTAAAAAACCCCAAAATCAAATACAGATGTCTCATTTAGCGACATCTGTGGTCATTCAAGGGGAAGAAAAAAGCTTTTTGGCCGGCCGCGGTGAGGATCCTTGCAACTCACATGTGAAACGCGGCGTATAATTGAAAAATATACAACTTCCAAAAATTAATAGACATGGTATTCTATCTATATATATATGGTATGGGTGGAAATGGCATACGTTACATATGTGTAAAGTGATCACTTAAGCCAACCGTACGATAGGTTGTAAGTCCTATGTACACCCATAAAAACTTATATATCTACTCTCCCTTAATAAAAAAAAATATATACAGTTTCGTCTCTGTGAGATATCTATAATATACATTAATTGAAATTTAATTGACTTACATGAGGAAATGGAATCTGCAAAAAAAAAGGAACCAACTTACCATTGAGAATTTTTAATCTTAACCGATGTTATATTCCCATAGATTTTTGCTTGATATATACTGACATGACATGACTTGTGGATGAAATAAAAATTATGATTTTCTGATGATTTTTGAGAGCCCAGAATAATGTCTAGTAGTGTTTAGATCACCCCAAAGCACAGGCCATCTCGGAACAAACTTGTAACGCTAAAACTTGAAGTCATACTGCCGCCAGTACCATTAATCATTCAAAGAAAGCTCGATTTTAATAATTACAGGGAAAACTTTCTCCCGAAATAAACACTTTGTTGTAAATCCACCGGAGTGAAAAGGTTTCCCGAAATGTTGAAAGCCAAAAGAAAAATGTTTTATTTGAACTTGACCGGCGAACAATAATACGTCACCAAAGTTATTTACTCAAACAAAACAAACAATATGAAAGTTTATTGGAAAATATTCTCCCGCCCGCGAGCAGGCTCAGAGCGTACTTTCACGAAATGGTGAATTTCAGGCAAAACAAAATGTACACATTTATCCCGATATTGCGGCAAATACTATAGCGGCACCACGGGGTCGTTTTTATAAAAATAAAATACATTTCTATTTCATTGGCATTTTTCTTCTGCGGCTAACTAGACTAACAGAAAACAAAGGCTTTGGAAACGCCAAAAATAAAATGTAGCAACATTTTTTTTCAATTACATATCTGTTTTAGAAATAAAGGACTGGAAGTAAATGGCTTGTAATGTGTATCAATGTTGGAAAATTCTTTGCGAGGATAAGCCCCAAAAAGTGAAGTGATTTGGTTTCTCACTAATGAGGATAGCCACCTCCTGCCAATTTGAAAGCTCATCGATGAAAATAAAAGGGCGCTTCTTCACTTCTTCTCCAGGACAGTTCTAGTGTTGGTGGTGGTTTAAGATAGACCTTCGTTGACATCTAGTGTCGAGGTGGCAAAACAAAGCACGCCTAACAAAGCGTGCCTCACACGGGAATATATATAACAGGGGTCCATTGTTAGAGCCACGCTGCCACCGAAGGCAAAAAGATCGTCAAACACGGCATTATATCCCGGATGATACAAACCAGAAGATTTTGAGTGGCCGTGAAAACCTAAGAACATTCTTAAATAACGCAGGATTAAAATAGATAAATTAGAAGTTTAAGAAATTAGTAGTAAAGTGGTAATAAACAAATAAATATTAAAAATATCCGAATCTTTTTTGCTAGTAGTTGACTTATATGTTTATTTTAACAACATATTTTTTTTGCTATATCGTGTTCAAATTAGTGTTTCCACTCCTTTTTATTTATTTTTGATTATTGTTAATGCCTGTATTTCCCATTTCAATTTTTTAGTTAGCGTTGTATCTTGATGAAGGGACCATTGTCCCAAAAGAATGTTTAGATTATCTCTTATTTACAACGTCGATAAAAACTTTTTTTTAGAAATTTTTAGGTGGCGCGTGACTTTCAATCCATTTAATATGTTAATAAGTTCAGGTTTAGAGTCCAGCTGATGGCAACATTATCATAAATTATCAATAGACTTTTTTAGTGCAAATGTCATCTTTGTAAATGGTCCATCTTATTTTAAACTATTTATTACAATAATTTGTAAGTGGTTCTCGATTATAAGGCGCAGTGTTCGAGATAAGTAAACAAAAAGCACTCTGAATCCAAGGAAATCACTTTTCAATGATATTAAAGTGCCCTTCAATTTCTATCTAAATATCTGTCTTGGAAATTATGATGAACAAAAAAGGAATTTAAATCACATTGTTTTACACAGTTATATTGTTAATGTTGACTTGGTATTGTATTTTGTATAGGTATACAATATATATTCAATGTATTTTGCAATTCAAATCTATTGGAGCAAAGTCCCAAAATAAAGAAATATGTTGCAAAACCAACAATAAACCTCTCAGTTTTTTTAATTGGGTCACTTTTGTCATAATTTGAATTTGATAATTTCAAAAAAAGTCAAAATATATTATTTAACTGACATTGTACAGCACTCACACAAATATTAAGAGATCATAATCATCTTCATCCCCTTTTCCTAGTGGGTGAAGAGTTATTATTTTATTTTTGATGTTCATAAAATGCGTGGTTGGACATTATTATTAATTTTAATAAAAAAACTTTGTATAAGCTACTTGGAGTAACTTTACGTCTACCGGTTTCGATACCACTATATCTTCGTCCTAAAAGACGCATACTAATTATCTATTACCCATTTTGGTAAACAGGTTAATTATATTATTGAACTGGGGCGTAGCCACAGTTATGGTGATAATCGACAAGTAGGCACTGAAATTTTATATAAGTAAAACGGCACACATAATTTTAATGCAATATTTAAGAGGTCTAAATCATAATTACTTCTGAGAGGTCGCGAAACATTTTTTGGAAACGGGCTACACATTTAAAAAAGAAGACGGTATTGAGATTCTCCAAATACATAATAATGGCCTTAGATTGGATAACTTTGAAATATCAGAAATCAAAAAATTTCCGAACACCAAAGCCAATACAATTAATAACCAACTGAATTTCACGATCAACCCATTGTTTGATATATTCCCCGTTTTGGTGGTATCGAAACCGTTGACGTAAAGTTACTCCAAGTGGTTCATTCAAAGTTTTTATTAATTAAAATTAATAGTTGTTCGCCAGTATTCCGAAAATAGCCATAATGGGATCTAAGATCTTACCCCAACACTTAATAGTTATAAATAAAAACAAAAAAATAACGAGTCGTAGATATTTATTTATTTTAGGAAAAGTTAACAGCAAATCTTTAAATAACATACAAGAGATAAAAACAGTAAATTGTGCCAATCATAAACATTCCACTTAAAATTGATTATTAAAGATATTAGCAAAGTGTGACATTATGACAATTTATAGTTTGATTATATATTGATAAAGTGAGGGAGGAAGGCGGAGTGGGATGTAGGATTAGGATAAAGGAAAGAAGTATGGGAGTATATGGGAATATAAATTATAAATTAAGTCAACTAGTTAGGGTACGGTTGTGAAGTTAATTTAAAGTCCCAAATACTTGAGTTTAAAATGTCTATGTGGTTGTAATTTACATTAAATGAATATGTCGGTGTTCGATGTTCGATGTTCGTCGTATAAGTACTTATTTAAGAATAAGAAAATTTGTATACTTTCACGTATTTCTCTCAAAATAAATACCTCTATATATGCTTTTCGATTTCTCCATTGCCTTCTTATCCGGACGGTCTGGTCTGACAGTTTCGCTCTGCTGCAAACTTAACCTCACGATTAAAACTACGTGAAATATGTACTAATGCTGAATTTAAAGCCTATAGAAGAAAGATTACTTCATATGCACTTATTAATTTGCTCTCCCACAGCGTCCTGATGTAAAATTATGGCAAACTTATCATTATCGCATTGGACCATACAAAAGAGATATATCGTTGGACTGCTTTTGTATTTGGCGTTTGATGGGTACTTTTTTCTCCCTCTGACCACACCACCGACGTATATCTACGTCTCGTTTATTTTCGGAAAACGGGCGATTATTGTTTCACGACTAGTTTCGGGAAGATTAGAACTAGCTGACGAATACCCAACCATCTATTGGACTAAATAACAAACTCCCTTATAACGGATCTTATTAATGAATCAACCAATTTTTCTAATAGTCAGCAGCAATTTCGTCACGAGAGGATCAAGTAGGAAATCTGTTGGACCTGCAGTGGATGTGAAGGGGTCAGAGATCCAGGGACACGCGGCTTGGTACGACTTCAATATCTGGAAAAGCAAAGATCATATTAAAGAACAAATAATGAAACAAAATATTGAAAATCTGGTTCAGCTAAGATTCTTTTTGCACGGAGGATGTGGTTCAAGGACGTTTTAAAAAGATACAGTGGACATTATATTGATAAACTTGGTTGACGGTCCCTGAAGCGTGTAATACATGCTCGTCATAGACAAACGATGTTGACCTTGGGACACGTGCACTCGCCGGAAACTTGTTAATCTAGAAATCATTGCTTAAATTTATTCGATTTGAGATACCTAGTCTTTATGTTATACTTAATATTATTTAAAATTTATTTTTCTTTAAGATCCTTTTTATTCTTAATTTATTTATTTATTTATATCATTAATTTAACATTATAAAAAACTTACATTTATTGGTTTGCGATATTTTTAAATATTATATACAATTCATTATTTTATTTAAACATTAATTATTTTTATTTATCATAAAAAAATATTTGTCTAAAAACTTATTCCTAAATTGTATTTAAATTATACTGTTTGCGTCAGTCTGAATATTATTCTAAATTTATTTTATCTTTTATTATTCTTCATTATTAATAATTAATTAATCGTTAAAAAGGGTATTGTGTAAATATGTATATCAAATTCAAATGTTCACAAAATATTCATACTTTGTATTTTAATGTCACTCTAGGACCATATATTAGGGACATTAATGACTTGTTGACGGTTTGTTTGTTAAAAAATAAAATATAATAAAATAATTTAAAATCAACTCTTTATTTAAAAGAACTTTAGATATATTTTTAGCGATGGAAAGTTACACTTAGGTGCCTGAACCATAGTGACAAGTGAACTTTTCAAAAAGTACAGTTCCTTCAAGAATACTAGTATTATATAAATAAACAGATGTAGTTTCTTAAGTTATATATAAAACTTTATTATTATACATACTGATTTCACTTGTAAGCGAAAATATTCTACATTTAAGTTGTAATATGAATAAAAAATTGTTTTTTTAATTGAATATTATATGTATTTATTTAGTTAGTCTTTATTTTGTTAAAAATACAATTTAAAAATTTATTTATACGAACCACGCACACATTTATTTTTTATACATAAATTCTATTTTTTTTATGTGATGTGACATCTGCGTTCCTTCTTGAACAATTTAATATAGCTCTGCTTTTTTTTACATTCTCGGATAGATTATTGTATTCCTTTAGTCCTTTCTAATATTCTAATATGACATTTATTTGTGTGATTCTTTGCGCTGTATGGAACATTCTTTTTAAGAATATTAGTATCCTAAAATTTTAAATTTTGTGTATAAAAATAAATATATTTAGCTCCAGCTCTTGTTTTACGGTGGGCCAATTACATTTATTAACATCTTTTTTAATTTAATTAAAAGTATGATTCTAAGAGAAATATGTACACGAAAAATCGTTTTTCTAGCGTTTCGAGCAAATGATCACTCCGCTGTACTATATGCCGGGGACTAATAGGTCATTGCCCATCCGAGGTCCAGTAATAAGTGACTGACTACTTTTAATGCTCACAGCTACCAATACTCTGACTCAAACTGCGAATTAGTCATAGTTATACTCATACTAACCCAGAAATAATTTGTACGTACTATTGTACGATTGTAAGGGTTATTACCCTTGCAATATTCGGTAAAAGACACAGTTCTGCATCAAAGTTAGGTTAGGACTTGTCATTGGAAAAAAGGGGTTGTATACGCTAGCGGCTATCGAAACAGCTCTATCCCCTGACTTACGCAGTTTGTATAATATTCAAAAAATACTAGTTTAACCCTCAAAATACCGTCACAAATAATTCTCGTACACAGACAAGATATCCAATCGTGTTTATGTAAAGAATTCGTAATTTTTAAGGTATTTTATTGAAAAAACATTAAGCCATTTTACCTAGTTACAACGGCTTAAAAATAGTTATATCGTCTTCAATCAAGATATATTTAAGACGTGTCTAAGGGACGAAGCTATTTTGTATGAGAAAGTAGATACGGAAGGCTTTGGGTGTTTACCTGTTGTTAATTTTTACCTCCTGGAGACAAATCTCTTTGTTTTCAGAAGAGAAAATACTTACTTATTATTATTAATTGTTAAGGGATTTCCGTAAAGCAACGTAATTATTAGAAATTTAAGAATAAATTAAATACTATGTTTTAAACGACTTTATTGCTATATAGGTTGAGTCCAACCGAAACTAGTTGACAAATATATAGCAATAAAGTCGTTTAAAAAGTATTTAATTTATTCTTAAATTTCTTATAATGTCAAGCCACAAACTGTTTTCTTGCTTTGGAAAGTTAACGTAATTATTGTTTCCTGGTGTTTATTTCTTGAGGTATATCACAATTTTTCATCACATTTGTTTCCATATATTTATACTATTCTACCTATTTTTGGATTTTGGGTTTTGTTTTTAGAATTCCATATCTATTCTCTATGAAATTTAAAATAAATTAAATTTTAATTAATATTATTAATAGGTTCTGCAGGTTAAGTACTATTTTAATTGTGACAGGTGTTTCGGCTTATCAGTCAAACAGTGGATATACCACGTATAATCAACTTATTTATTAGATTTAAGTTACACCTTCCCCTATAGAAATGACAATAATAATAATAATAATAACAATAATAATAATAATAATAATAATAAGTCGATTATAATTATTAATAAGATGTTTTCTGTAAGTGATTAACTGAATTACTTTGAATTTTATTTACATTCATGAGATTATTATATTACATATTATTTTAATTTAAGCTCTTAATTTTTCATTTCTTAAAAATATTAAGAAGTGGAGAAAAGATCATTCTTGGTTGACTATTTAGTTCGTTATATTTGGATCTTTGGGAGTTTATTGATTTCAAGTAAATTCATTCTAAATCCTTTGGTTTCTATATGTACAGGTATTATATAACTATCCATTGGAGAAGGGGTAACTTAATCTTATAATAATGTCGACTGTACGTGGTATATCCACTGTTTGATAATGGACTTACAAGCCGAAACAGCTGTCACATTTAAAATAACTTTTCACACAAAGTAAACACATTGTAGTGAGACAAAATATCCTTAAATAAAATAAATCTTTGCTTAACACCACTTTATTGAGTTTAAACCAACTTGTTTCAGCTCACAGCTGAGTCTTCATCAAGGTTCAGTATTACCTAAAACAGAATTACAAAGAATCAAAAAGGCATTAAGGGAAGAAAGAGACAGAACGTCAACTGTGGGGAGGGGGGGGGTTGGGTAAAAGATGTGGTGTATGCATCTGATTTAAATGGTATATTTCCTTTAAATATTAACTGTTTTATATCAAAGATATGGTCATATTATTCCGTGCATTCAAAAATAATTATTTTTGTGGGTTTTCCTTTAAACATTTCAATCCCAAATAATCATTTCTAGGACCGAATATTTTTTTAGGATCATTCAAAACATCCATTTAATATTGCGGGTATTTGCAGAAATATTATAGATTTATTGGGTTCGCTGGACCCGTGGCTCCGGAAGAGTTAATATTGTTTGTAAATCGGACCAATGTTGACAAGAGATATTTTCAGTTTTGCCTGTATATTTATTTAAAAAAATTCTGCCTCGGAGCGCAGAAGTCATATTTTTTTAACAAGAAACATAAATATTTACAGATTTAAATTTAAAACTACCCCAAAGGTCATGGATAAACGACACGTGAATAAATTATTGAAAGGGTGGTAAAACCATTTAATACGCAACCCTACTCGGGTTAATTCCCCTTTCTAGTTAGTTCCATCGTTGCTTAGGATTTTGAACCCTAGAGTGCGCCTTGTAGGTGTCCTTGTTTTCAACTTTCTCTGTAAATCACATCGAATCAGTTTTTTTTATAAATATTGTATGCAGTTTGCTATATTACACTTTAAATATGACTAATTACAATTATGGAAATAATTTCTCGTGTTTGAAATGGGGGGCATTGTAATTGTGATATTGCATTTCAATTGCAGAATGGCGTCACAAACATAACTAACAACAGGTAATTTTGTATGTGACATGAGAAATAACTGTAAACTAAACAGATATTTCTCTAAAGAGTTACCCAGCGATAGAAAGAGTTTATAGACGAGTGAAAAATTATAAAATAGTGGGATTTAAGGAATATTATATTACTTTTTCTTCAAGCACAGCAAAATTATTTTGTGGTGATATTTAATTTAATATTAAATTAATTTTATTGCTATTTTAACATTTAAGGTGTTTAAATAGCAATAATTATTCAGAATTTTCTATCCATCTTTTGGCAATGGATCATTCTTTTGATATTAATAAGGGTTTACAAATTTTACATACAAATTATACGGAATCACAGTTTGATTAATTAGAAATTTTGGAAATAAGAAAAAGTGTTAATAGTAAATTTAATATTATAAATAACCAGGTCCTTTTTACAAATAGTTATCTTTTAAATTTATTTTCATGTTATGTAGGTACTTTATTATTATTCATCTTCCATATATAACTCATATTATAATTTTTTGATTGTCTATGCTTAGATTTTTTAATTTAATTTTGTTAGTATATAATTGTATCCTGATGAAAGGGCCATGGACTCTGAATCATGTCGAATTTTTTTCAACAAAAAATGGGAACAAAGTTTATTTCTATAAAATGTAATATTATATGAATTTAATTCGTGTTTCGTGTCTTTGTTAATTAAAAAATGAATTAATCATTAACTAATACATATATATTTTTTTAAGTGTGTAAAGACATTGAAAGTACTTTATTGCACTTTTGTCAGAAGCAAACTTGAGTACGCAACGCAAGTATGGAATCCCCAGTATGTGATCTATGTAAATCGCTTGGATAAATTCAAAAAAAAAATTTCGCTTTCTCAACTTCAAATTTCATTTCTGACGATTATGACAGTTCATGCAAAAAATATCACATCCTACCATTATACGAACGTCGGTAAATAAGTGACTTGATGTACCTACTAAAAATTGTATCGGGCAACATTGTATCCTTTTAAAAAATCCAAAAATTGTATCCTGAACTATTAAATAGACTAAAATTCCATGTTCCCTGTAGGTCTCGTAGACACAGCCCAGTCTTTCACATTGATTTTACCTCATACAACTATCGTCGTAATTCATATTTCTTGAGGGTATGCGATGCATTTAATAAACTGATAAGATTATTGGATATTGATCTGTTCGAATGCAGCCACACAAGATTAAGAAAAATTTTGAGTGCAGAATTTTTTTCTACTTAATAATTAAGTCTCTTTTTCTCTTGTTCATTCTTTTTATACTATTTTTAACATGCCTATGTTTTTCTGCTTATACTTAAGTCTCTTTTTCTTTTGTTTAAATTTTTAATTCTTCCTTTGTTATATAATTCTTATTATGGTTTTTATTCTTTCTTTGTTATATAATTCTTAACATGTCTAAGTTTAATTCGTGATATATTTATCATTACTAACATATTTCTAAATGTGGAGACCTGTAATTGGCCATCTATATTATATTAATGTTTTCTATGCTTCTTTGTTGTGCTGTTGGTCTTCCATGATTATTAAATAAATAAATAAACAATATAATATTTACTGAAAAAATACGTATATAGTATAATATTATTTTAAAAGGAATGATAAATAAATCCAATTATTCAATAAATTTTTGGAAAGCTTAGGAACAAAAGAAAGAGTCTTGAAAAAGAAAGGAGATGATTATATGTATTTACTGTATATTTATTACGCTTCATATTTCACTAGGTATCGATTATACCTATTCCATAGTAAATTAAATGTTATTTATATAAAAGATAAACTACTTTAGCATTTTACTTCTGCGTTGTATTTTTTAGAGTATTTTTTTAAAGATAATCTGAGAAATAATAAATAAAATTAATGTAAAACATTGAAATGACTTGGTATATAGGAAAGAGTTACACAAATTGATCAGGTTAATTGCTTTTAGAGTTGTTATTTTATTCAACAATTTTTATTATATAAGAACGTGCGAATGGAAAAACAAATACATCAATCTAAAATATAATTTAGTAAAATGTAAATAATGAAAACAAATACATCAATCTAAAATATAATTTAGTAAAATGTAAATAATGAATTATATCATTGAGTTAAACTATTTTTTACACTTATACAGTAGATTTTTTATTGTAATTTGCATTATTTAAAAATTTAACATTTTTAAATGAAGTTAAATGTATAACGAGCGGCAAGAGATAAAATAAGGTTATTAGATAATGTTTTATTGTATGTTTTTAATCAATGTATCAAATTGCTGTCTTACTCATTAGCCATTCTGTAAGCTGTTCCCTGAATTAATACAGGATTTATTAGTTATCTCTTTCACGCAAACCATTCCTTCTGTATATATATTCAGCAAACCTCGGAGCATTGCTGCGAGTATTATTCAATTACCATATTTACTCTGCCTGTTTTGCTTCCTTTTGACATACAATACGTTTGAACAAGAGGAAAATTCTCCTGGTAGTGTGGGAATATTCCTTTCACTCTTGAGGATCGCATTGAGGATCTTCAACCTACCAACGCCGTTAACCATTCTAAACTATCCAAAAGCACTTATAATCTTACCTGAATATTCTAGGACCTCCTCGCGGCATCGTCCAGGTCGTGTGAAACCCTAATCGAGAAGCCAAGCTCACGAAGCCTACCAGCAGAAGAGACACGAAGCAGAATAAGAATAAGGACTTCATGATTGGACGGAGTAAGGTCATCGGACTAACTCTTCCTAGCACCATGTATAGCTGATTGGTCGTCATCGTAGAGTCGCAGAACAGTCGAGGAACAATGCACATTTCCTGACCTTATATGCGCTGTTAGTTTACCTCATCGGCTTAGGGGAATAACTCTTTCTGAAATATCTCATGGTACGCGATTTGTTGTCAGATCATCACGTATTCGTGCGAGAGTTCGTGACCTGCTTATCAAGTTGTTTATAATTCAAATAACCTAATTGAAATTTTAATCAACACCAGCTCAATTCTTCCTTACACATCGTATTAATAATCAAGGTCAGTGGTTCCGCAACCAATGTGCCATTAAAAATTGCTCATAATAATCTTGAATTGAATTCACTAGCCGTGATGCCAAATAGGTTTAGAAACACTGATCTAGCTACTTAACATTTTATCAATAAGACTATTTTTGTGTTGTGAAAAAAATCGCAAATGAAGCATTTGTTTGTCAAAAAAAATATACATAAACAGTTATTAATCATCATAATATTTGCATGTTTATATAACATACTGATAAATATTTATGTAAAATAATTTATTTATTGACATATTGTGTTGACGACAAATCAGTCATTTATCTTTATAAGAAGTTTTAGGAAGCAAGTTTTTGCATGGGGTAGTGACAAAGTCTGCTGCAAGCCATAACATCTTTTAAGATAAATTAATCAAGGTGATATTTCTTTCCTTCTTTATTTTTCAAAAAATATATTTTTTTAATGGTATTTTCTTCGAACCACATGAATAAATAAATAAAATTAAATTTTTATTATGTTTATACCATCCAGATTTCAAAAATAGTAGATTTGAAACCTTGTGTTGGAAATATTGCTTAGGATGTTTGGTCATGTTGAACCATGATTTATTTATTTAATATTTTTACATAAAGTGGAATCTAAGACATTTAAAATAACATAAAGGAGTATTCATTTTTACTATTCCTTTTAATTTTCTTTATTTTTTTCATTAGTTTTCTTCTTTTCCTATCCTTATTTTCTTTCTTAACTCTGTTTTTTTTAATCAATTTCTATTTTTTTTATTTCTTTATTTAATTTAGTATTTCTTTTCTTCATTTTTACCCTTTTTTTCTTAATTTTAAAAATATTATTTTTGGTTAGGGGTCGTGATTAGCACGATAAAAAAGGTATATATGATAAAGTAATGAGACATTTTGTTGTAAAATTAAATATTTATTGTATTATATTATATTAACATTGGCTTGGAATTAACACTTCATAAGAAAAATTGTGTTTGTTGGTGTTGGTGTTGGTGTGTCCACCTTTAGTAGTTCTTGCAGGTGCAGGTCCCGCCCCGACAGAAGCCGGTGGAGAATCCCTTGGACCTGCAGTGCACCTCGCACGCGCTGGGGAACCAGGGACACGTGGCCCGCTTGGCTCGGGACAGGACCTCGGCACCTGAAGATGGAGCAAAACAATTATTTAGTAAGAGAGAATTACATAATAGATGTTTCAAATAATTAAATGGGGTTTATATTTTAATTGTAATGTAGCATGTCCTTGTCACTGAACAAATTAATGAAAAGAGATTTGTAAGAAAGGTTCTTGGGTTTTGTATAAGTCGACCATAATATATATATTTTTTTTAAATATCTTAAGTAACACAATGTAACCTGAATGTTCCAGAGGCTCCTCATGGTAGGTCGCAGGTTCCGATAGGCTTTCTTCTCGCGGAAAACCCGAGCTCATGAAGTCCACTAGGAGGAATGACACGAAGAAGAAGAGGAATAGGAACTTCATGGTTGGACGGAGTATTTACCTTTTGTTAATGTCACAAGACTAACTCTTCAAAGCACAAAATGCGACTGATGATGGACAGAGAGTACCGTGGAAGTATATATAGTTATTGCTAGGGGAATAACTATTTCTGTAACTCCTCACCGTACGGGATTTTCTCTAAGGCGTACAGATCACGACCTTATTATCAAACCATTTGTAATTCGCTCGAAAATTGAATGTTTTCGTCAACAATCACTTAATTTTATTTACTGTAATTTAGACACGTCACATGAGGAATTTGTGATTCAAATTAAAAAATATTCTAGAACATCTCTATATCTACACATTAAATAATTATGACATGATTTCACCAAAATTACATACGAACATGAAACAAATCCTTGAAATATATTTTTGGGGGTGAAGTGAACGTTGGAGTCACCATTTTTGTTTTTAGTGGCGTAGTGTGTAAATAATTATAGTTGTTGATATCGATGGAAATGAGGGAAGTTGTTTTATGGTCACCCGTGTTAAACGGGAATTTCCCGAAGTCGTGGAAAGTTAGATGATTTTATTTACTCGATAAAACAATTACAAGTTATACAGAATTACAATAATAAAGACATTGACAAAGACTCGACAGAACAAGGCCTCCGGCCGACGCCGGAGGTGGTTAAGAGACTGATATGTCCCTGCAAGGCTTTGGCTATTTTTATATGTTTTGGTAATAAAGAACTCTCTTGAAGTCTGGTGGTACTCGTGTTGGATAGCCGCTGATGGTGCTTGGCTGTTGATAGTGTTGATCCGCGTTTCCATGCACCGGTGTTTTGTCTGCGCAGCATACTCGCTACGTTTGTGTGTGTGTGCGCCCTTCGTTTCGTCAAGGAGTAAGCGCTCCTTCATTCATGCGCGCGTGTGTCGTGACCTAAATTGGTGGTTACGCATTTATGTGGAGAAACGCCATACATATTACATAAAACAAAAGACACTAATAAAAAAATAATCAAACTATATTTGGGATCACTTTGACAGCTCTGCATAATTCAAATGTATTATTTTTTGTAATTTTCCAATAAGGTTTCGAAAGTGTATTTAATTAATCTTTAAAACAATTTTTTTAAATATTTTAATAATCTCAACAATGAGTACAGTCCAATTTACGAGTTAGTCATATGATAACAAATTTATACTCAAGCGAAGATTATTATTCTGAAAACCCAGGAGGATTTTCTAAAAATTAGATAAAATTTGTCGAGTTTTTTCTTCAGTGATGCATCAGTCAGCAGCGACCTGTCTTGTGGAGTGAATCAACAATCTCTCACCAACTCTTCAACATGAAGTGGTGGGCTTCTTGAGCTTGGCTTCCACAGTGGAATAACAGACAATGCATGTCGAACAAAATCAATCAGAAGGTAAGATTCTTGTAATCCTAGACAGTTTTTTATGCTATGCCTAAACTAAGCCAGACTTAAAAATATATTACCATCTTTTCCGAAATGATACATACTCATTATAGTTTTAAGCTGGCGGCTAAGCGGCTGTTTAAGCTTGTTTAAATTAATTTAAAATACTAATTCATACTGTATTATTCAATTATCTTTCTTGATGTCTATTTTTGAGCTGGTCTCTCCAATCCTAATGCTCCTAAAGGTAGAAAAATAAACACTTATAAATTAAACACGTAATAATTATTTGCTTTTGGCATCAATTTCATAAATTTAAAGACTATAAGTTAACGTCTAAATTTAAATTAAAAATATCATTCAATACACCTACGCAATACGAATATAAATATCAGATATTATTTTATTAAATAGAATTAAATATTAATAAAGTAATTTATTTGTAACATATTAAATGAGCATTCATATCTTAATTAATTAATCATTATTGAGTTTTGTAATAACAATTGAATTAGATGACTTCATTAAAGACTATGATAAAAATAATTTTTTCTTAATAAAGTACCAATAATAAACTCATCTGAACTCATAAATTATTGCGCCAAAGACAAGACCGGACCTAATTAAGAAGTAATTTGATCTTTACATATTCCTACCCGATTTTGGTGGTAAAATCAATACAATAATTCAATCATAAATAAAATGTTATTTAATGTTCGGCCTATAAATGGAAACATAAAACTGCTCCGTAAAGGCAAAAAAAATATTTACATGTGTGCCGCACACGCGCACACCTTGAATTGATTACGTCAACGCGTTATTTTTGGTTTTGTTTTTAGGCATTCTTGTGCGGCTACTGTTCCCTGTTCCCACCATGATGTAGTTTTTCTTATTTCAGGAGTTGAGGATCTGATCAGGGGTTGGTGAAGCCGGTTCCTTGGCGCGTGGTCCACGTCCACTGCACGTCCAAGGGATTCTCCATCGGCTCCCCTCGGGACTCGTGAGAACTTTGAGAATTATGAACCTAGTAAATATTTGGAAGGCAATTGTTGTGAAATTATCAAAATTAAAGATAAAGTATATTCCAGCGATTTATGCTAGTTCTGACATAATGCTATTTTAGGCTTTTTCTACTTCTATTGTATAATATAATAAATAAATTTTAATGTACGATTAAAAACTTGTCAATTTTACTAAGTGTTGTCCATTTGTATTCCTTTTCAACTAAACAAAGAAGAATTACAAGGCAAAAGTGAACAAAGGTCCGATACGTAACCCAGACATACTCTTAACTTATAAAATATAAAATACGACTGTTAAGAGGGTACCCAATAAAATTAAATATCAAAATAATACAAAAAATTTAGCATACATCGCATTAGAATTTTTTTTGTATATTATTGTTTTATCAAGCATTAGAATTCGATATGGATAATGTATAAATAATAATGTTTATCAAATATATATGCTCCACAAATTTATTCACAAAAATCTATATATAAAAATAATCCGACACCTCCTACAGTATGTTAGAATATTCCATAACGGCGCCGCCCAAAAGCTTAAAGATTTCATAAAGGTTTTCGAAGCTCTTGGTATTTATCCCGGTACTATCACGTTTTCAGTGAGTCGTCTTACATAAATAAGATATTATCTTATATTTTAAAATAATTTCCTCATATTATCAAAAAAATATCCTGTTAATAATGCAATAGAAAAATTCACTGTCCGGAGATAAAAATTCAGGTATGAGGTAACACAACGGAGAATGCTTTCGTTAGCCAAATTTATAAGGCAGAAACCCATGAATATTAGATAACTCATTAAAGCATATTATAAATATATTAACCTATTTAATATATATTTTAAATATTTATTTGTGTTTAGTAAATTATAATTTAAAAAAAAGACTTTAGGGCCAAAAATATTATTTTTTGACATCAATAAAATTTATTCTCCAAAATAGTGGATGATGACTCATGCAGTCATATTCAGAATCGAGACTCTTTATTTAGAATTTTTCGTTCAAGTTTTAATTTTAAATAAATATAGCGAAACAACTTTCGTACTCACCAGTGCCCATATTATTCAAAATATATCTATACCAATAAAACTCAATGTCTATCTGTCTGTTCTCTATACAAATCCACACCGTTTGTCCGATTCGATTCAAATTTTGCATACTAATGCATTGGGACCCGGCGCGTAACATATGCAACATTCCTCTCCTATTCTCATACCCCTTCCCCTCCCCTGACACATTTTCGATGCAAATCTGTACCATTTGACCGATCGAACTCAAAATTTGCAAACTTATTCCTTAGGACTTGGCGGGTAACATATGCAACATTCCTCTCCTATTCTCATACCCTTCCCGTCCCCCTGATATATTTTCTGGGTAAATCTGAACCTTTCGACCGATTGGACTCAAAATTTTGAAAATTATTCTTTAGCACCCGGCAGGTAACATATTTGACATTTTCCCCCTATTATTTCAACCCTTCCCCTCCGCTGATATATTTTCGATACAAATCTGTACCATTTGTCCGATAGGACTCAAAATTTGGAAACTTATTAAGAACTCGGCGAGTAACATATGCGACATTTCCCTCTTATTCTTTTAACCCTTCCCCTCACCTGATATATTTTCTAGGTAAATCTGTACCAAAATTTGGAAACTTATTCGTTAGGACTCGGCCGGTAATATATGCGACATTTCCCCCCTATTTTTTTAACCCTTCCGCTCCACTTATATATTTTCGATGCAAATATATACCATTCGGAACGAACCTTTGTTTACCCTCACAAATTTATTTTAAACTTAATCCTCAACCCGTGCAACGCCGGGTAAGGACAGCTAATTTCTCAATAAATTGTTTTCTCTTCTTTTATTTCGAAATTATTTAAAGATTATGCAAGTACCCATTGGTAATTTCGTGCAATTAAAATAATCTAGCAGTTAAGCAATCGGCTATCACCTGCCATATATGGGCCGGACCATATATATAGACTAAGCGGGCGGCTGTCTGGGTCGCCGCGCCGCCGACATTGATTTGAGAGCAACTTTCCTATAGTGACATATTTGTTCCTTATGCCATTGTTCTTTATGTCCACAAATTATTAATGCTCTGTAAAATATTAAATAAAAATAAACATAAGCAATGTCTAAAACACGAAATTCTAACCTGAAAGACATGAATATAACAGTTATCGAGTATATCATAGACAATGTTTTAACTGCACGTGCTTCCATAATATAAAGTCTGTGATTTGATTCAAACTGTAATATAACATTTTTCAATCTAAAAGTAGCTTTTAAAAGCAATAAACAGTATAAAAAGAAATCATAAATATTTTTTCAGTTGATTGAGCAACATTGTAAATTGACATTTAAAAAAAATATTGATTATTTTATTTGTATATATCTACTATTATGTGAGTTTTTTTTCACCAACATGTTTCAGAAATTACAATTCTATCATCAGGGTGCTGTATAACTGATGATGGAATGGTAATTTCTGAAACATGTTGGTGAAAAAAACTCACATAAAAGTAGATATATACAATTAAAATAATCAATATTTTTTAAATCATAAGTAGTTCCATATTTCACAATGATAAACCGGCGCATGCGCGCCGCGCGGTATATCTTTGGGCTTCACAGACAATTTTAAAACACATATATGTTTATTATAAATTTATAAACGTGTATAATATAAGATACATTATTTTTATAAGTGACAATTTAGAATTTATGTTTATAATGTTTTTACACATTAAATATTATCTGCATGTATTTTGAAACATTCCGTACTTTTCGCTGCTTTAAACGATTTCGCCATTTGTTTTTTTTTAGGCCGGCAATGGACATATATACAATACTTACACCATTTGTAGCGCATTCGTATTATAAGATTATTCTGATGTATATATAACAAAATTTTGTTTAAATTGATTTTAATAAATATTTTGTCTTATGTCACTACAATTGAGAAAACTATTATGTGAAAAATAATATATAAAATATTATGAAAAAAGGCAAAACATCTCTATCACTAGCTAGCTCTATACACTATTATTTATAAATAATGGCGAGTCTCCATCCGAAAAAACTGTTAAAAAGCATTCGGATAAATCGTCTTAATATTTTTGGTACTTTTTTTAAAATTAATATATAGCACATAAATTATTGCCTCAATACAGGTTATGTCGAAGACATATAGGATATAAAGGAATTAACGGACGCCTTATAATCATAGAAACAGGCTTTAAAGAGGTTTTTTAATACAAAAGTAATATGAAATAGTAATTTTGCAAGATTCAACAAAAGTGGATGATAGAAAAAAACGAACCCATAACAACCAAGTTTTTATTATACTCCCTTTCTCATTTACTAATGGAAACTGGTTTGACGCTTAACCTACGCGTTGGGCTTCAGTTGGGCGACGCTACGAAAGGAAGTAATAAAAAATTTCCAAAAATCCAAAATTATACTATAATCAGGTTCTGTGTCTACCAGACGCCTCGCAGTCTCTTACTCAGTTGTATGAAAAATCCATTAAAAATTTGAAAAATACAAAATTATACTATAATTATTATTTTTTTTAACGAAATTTTGATAGATCTTTTTGATCGTCGCCACGAGTCTGTTTGCGCAGTTTCAGTTCGATTGGATCATGGGAAAAGGGTTAAAAATCGACCCAAATTTTCGCGTCAAAAAAACAAACAGACAGACGCCACGAGTTAATATAAAGGGAGTAAAAAAATCTAATTGCCATCGTGAATAGAAATTCACCAAGGGATGGCCAGAAATTCTACGTACCCCGGTCTATAAACAAGAATTTTTCGCACTAGAAAGAATAACTTGTATGTAAAGCAGTTTGATTAATTAACTCCTGCGTGTCGGTGATGTAACGTAGGTCTACCTGTCATAGAAAATATGAAATATCTACCTTATTTACGAAACCTAAAACGTCACATTTTTTGTAATCATCGAATAGACATTTTCACACCAAAATGACTAAATTAAACTGTTAGGAATGTACGGATTTTTTAATTAAATAATATTTATTCATTACTCTCGTATTTTCGGCCAGTGTACAAAAAGAGAAGAATATTGCACATCGCAGTTAAATCGAGCAAGAAAGATCACGACAATACCACACATTTTATGTAGGACAGAGATGGCGGTTGCTTGGGTTTCGGCGAAAGCGAAAATAATACAGAAAGAGTACGGTAGACTCGGGTAACACGTGTTAGACAAGGACGGAGTTCAGGCGACTGATGCGAGCTGGCGACCGCGTCGCTGAATTCAGTTGCTAATGATACGTCAGCGGAAGCCCACGCAAATTCGATATGCCGTGATTTGATAATAATTTACTAAAATAATGCAAATATGTAGGTTTACCTTACATTATTATATAAAGGGACCTTTAAAAAGTCTTATCTTATATATGTATATTTTATCACATATTAAAAACTATGCCGATTTTAATCAGGTAACGGTGTGTTACACCACCGTCTCCGAAGGTATTTTTTAGCACAGTCTTTTAAGAGCAAAAGATATTCTTCTACCTTAAGACCAAAGAGCTCATTTTTCAGAAAACAATATTCAAGATTTTTTCCCCCAGCTTTCTAACTAACGCTATCAAGACACTTCACCGAATGGCCAAGATTTTTTCGCTAGTTTTTTCTAATTTTTTCATTTTGTATCTTAAACTAGTTATATTTTCATAATGTACCTACTCATATGTTTGTTTTGACTCTAAAAATTTTACTGGTCATCTGATTTAAGTAATAAGATTAAGAAAAGTAACAGATTTGATCAGAAAAAAGTGATAGCCAGAATTCTTATTTGTATTTGTTTTAGCTCAAAATTAAAATATACTTAGAACATGATTTTTTCTTATATCTATATATAAGGTTATATCGTTATAACTATATATACGTAGTTATCTATAAGGAATATGAATAACAAGGGAGTACGGTGTCTTATGAACATAAATGCAATGCAAAGTAATTTTACCCAACAATGTATTTAAGACATATTGGCTTTCAGGTACAGATTTATAAAAAAATATTGAATGCTTTGAGAAATATAGCATCTTAATATGTTGGATACTAGTTGGAATTTACAATTCATGACATAAATTAAATGTTACGCAAATGAAGAAATTATTTCTTTGCTAAAATAATGAAAGAAAATATTTTTATAAATTAATTTTTATTGTGTTTTAATATTAAACATACAAGCAGAATAAGAATTGACACATTAGAATAAGCACGCGTGTTTTGGTGTTTCCACCTTTAATAGAAAGAGAATTTTTAGTCATACATAAGACAATAATTTATTAAAATAAAAATACATGTTGGTTTATGGAAAGATCTACGCAAAAAAAGGTATCTCATTATTGAAATAAACATTCGTTAAGAGTTATATAATTTCACGATACTACTTCATGCGTTATAGATATTTCTAGCAAGCGTAGGGTCCTAGCGTAGGGTCCCAGCCCTAATAGTTCTGGCAGGTGCAGGTCCCGCCCCTACAGAAGCCGGTGGAGAATCCCTTGGACCTGCAGTGCACCTCGCACGCGCTGGGGAACCAGGGACACGTGGCCCGCTTGGCTCGGGACAGGACCTCGGCTTCTGAAGATGGAGCAAAACAATTATTTAGTAAGGGAGAATAACACAACAAATTATAAAAAGAACCTTTAAAGCACAATCAGTAATAATTTTTCTGAATTTTCTAATCTTATAATACAGTCAATTCAAAACATTTGCTGATGGTTGTGATTATTATTAACAAAAGGATTCCTTAGGAGGTTTGGTCATTTAGATTAACAAATACGAACAAGGAAAAGAGATAGCATTAAAGATATGTGACGCAACTTCCGCGGACCAAATAAACCTACGAAAAATGATCATATTTGAAGCCTCAGCAGTCGAATTAGCATAATAATAGGTATTAATATGAATATGGTGCGTTGGGTATCGGAACAGAGCACTCCATCCTCTCTGTCTAACACTACGGAGAAACGGCTTGATGATAAGTTCGTAAATAGCTTAATTTTTCTCTCGGTTGAGACAACCTAGAGACGTAAAAGATGAATAAATCAGCCAAAAAAATTTAATTACTTTTTTAATAAGTGCAAAATATATTTGTGGAAACATTATTACCAATATAATTAACAAGAATATACATTGTATATTGTTTTTTTAACATAAACGATGATCTGTTTTTTATTGTTCTAATGTAGCTCATTAAAATGTAATATTTAATTTTTGACAAAAGTTTTGAATATTTTTGCGTCAATTTTACGTCGTCACCTTAATATTTTAAAAATATTGATTGTATTATTTGTATGTATCTACTTAGATTATTCGATTAATTACACCAACGTGTTGGTGTAATTAATCAAATAATAATACAACAATATTTTTTTTAAATGTCAATATATGATGTTGCTGAATCAATTGAAAAAACCTAAATATTAATAAAAATAGAAACTAAGCAACAAAAATCTAACCTGAATGTTCCAGGAGCTCATCACGGTAGAGCACAGGATCCGGAAGGCTGTCTTCTAGCGGAGAAGCCGAGCTCATGAAGTCCACCAGGAGGAAGGACACGAAGAAGAAGAGGAATAGGAACTTCATGGTTGGACGGAGTTATTATTTATTTGTGTTAATGTTACAGAACTGACTCTTCAAAGCACGAAATGCGACTGTTGAATGACAGAGAGTATCGTTGGAGTATATATACCTAGTTATTGACCGAATTGGTTTAGGGGAATAACTATTTCTGTAACTCCTCACCGTACGGGATTTTCAATGATACATATGTGATCGGTACGAGAGATCATGACTTTGTTATCAAATCATTTTTAATTCGGTCAAATCAATTGAATGGTTTCGTAAACAAACATTGCATTCTTAAATCAGGATATAAGTTATCTACATGTATTTAATTTTATTTATTTTTAAAATCTTTTATTTTATTTATTATTAAAATCAATATTACACGTCTTATAATGATGTTATGTTTTAAATTAACTAAAAAACCTTCTAGAATAATGCTATCTGGACGTCAAAAAATTATAAAATAACTTAACGAAAATAACATCAGTATGACCTATTTTATTTTTTTAAACTTTATTTCTATGTGTATGTATGTTAGGAAATAAGTTAAAATGTTAATTACTTACTATTTACACTCTCATATATTTATGCATATTATTTTCTTATATCTGTTAATATTTCTAAATAAACAAATAAACAAAACTACAAATTTATGTTTATATTTTTAATATCGCATTGACAACATTAACAAAATATCGACTAATCAAAGTGAAACACACGTTAGGGTTACTTTCACAGGCCGGCATATTTAATGTACATGAAGTATTTCAACAGAGCGTCAATTTGAATACAATCATATTTTGAATTGATGAACTACTTATAAAAAGACAAAGCAGAAATAAAAGCTGCCTATAATCAATTAGTGAAATACTTAAACCAGTTAAACAATAAACTTTACTCGAGGTTTAAAGCTGATTATATCGAAGAATGGAAAATTGATTTTTCGCGGGCAATCATCGACACTAGACAACAGTTAAAGCTTAAATATCAATCGTCTATATAGTCGGATAGTAACATTTGTGTTGGTTTAAACAACAGTTTGACTATCTGTTTGGTTAATATAATTTTCTGATTCGATTCCCGATCATAGATTTTTTCTATTTATTATTATAAGTTATATTAGATGTTTCTACGTTAATTAACTTAAACGTAACTCACAATTAAAATCATAATTAAATTTAACTAATATAGGTACCAAGTAGTATTATTTTTTTGTAAAAAGAATCAATTTGTAATTCTGGAGGCATCTAACAAGTCCAACTTAAAGGTTTTTAAGTTAAGTTAATTGTAAGTCAAAACATGATCGTTTTTAACGGGAATAAACACATTTCTCAGTTATTATGAGCCGTATTATATGGTACCTAACTACATTTTATCTCTAAATGTTACCACAACTAAATTATTGTTTTATTAGCTTGTTGGTCTTGTGGTTAAGATTCTCGCCTCGTGATCCAAAGGTCGCGGGTTCGAACCTCACTCCAAACCAACAAGTTAGTCCTTTTTTCATAGCAAAAGCGTTTAGCTTAGTTTGAAAATAGTGAGAACATTGATGTGACGCGTATCCCGTGTTCGCATCTCTATTTAAAAACCTTAATTGTTTATATTATCTCTAAGTTTGTACATGATTTTTTATACTGAATATTTCATTAAATATGTTTTAATTTTAATAATGCAATCGATAGAACTCTACTCTTTCTGTCTTCTTTTTTCATAGTTGCACAAAAATGTATTTTATAATTACAATAAACCCTACGCCAGCCAATCAACAAAAAGCTATCAATAAATGAAAGTATCAAAACAGAAAAGCCATAAAATGATAAAAAAGTAATAATAAGATGTTCACAACAATTCAACTCAAGTATTAAAAATCATCTCCACTTTAAATTATGTTTAACATCGATTTCAATACTAAATTGTTTATATATATACATAACTGACATTTTCTGGTTTGGAAGAATCCTAACATAAAGTCTGCGTTTAATAATTTTACCTGAGCCTAAATCGAAAATAAATATTTAAGACAGTGCTGCTTGTATGGATTCATGAAAGTGTTTTTTTGCGATCTGCTACTAGGTTTCTGCTTATATCAACGCAGTGCATTTGTATAAAACAAAATATCAATATTTCCTTAGTACCACATACCCAAATTAGCTTCTTCATTGTTTATTCAATAGTGGCCAAATATTTTTCATTTGAAAAATGATATTTTGAGAGATAGACAAATATTTCAATTTTATCGTTTGAAATTAAAGATTAATAACCTTACATGTGAAATAACAAGATATTCTTACATTTTGCCAAAACACGATAATTACCAAAGAACTTCACTAATCTACAAAAGTACTGTCAACCATAGACCATAGGTTCATATATTATTTCAATAATTCAACGATTTAAAAATCTGTACATAACATTATTCCCTTAACTTTGTAAAGTAAGAGAAAGTGAATCAAAATAGTCACATATAACGGTATTGACATTATATTTAAGTCAGGTACGTAAACATGTGAAAAAAAATGCAAATGAAGCACTCACTCGCTTATCAAAATTTTTGTAATCAATTCAAATTGACAACAATTCGTAAATAAATTGTATTTACAAATTACTGATGAAGCTAACCAATTAACATGTACAATTTTTATAATATTGAAAGAAAACAGATACCTTATCTCGCTAAATGCAACCAAAAATACTACAATATATCAATATTTCTGTATTTTCATAACTCAGTCGGTTTTGCAACTTCACATTAATAATGTGTTTTCTTTAATAAAATCATAAATACGTCATAACAACATACATCTTTGTGACCACATTATTTATATTAATATAAAGAAAACACAGTAATAAACAACTATTTATTAAATTATAAACATTGGTCCTTCTTCAGGTTACAACGTTTACTAATCAATAAAATTCCAAATATAAGCATTATTTTATGAAGAACCTCGTCCTTTTTGCAAATAGCTACATTTTAATTTTGTTTTCATATAATAGTTCTTAATTGGTTATACAGCTCTCAACAAGTATTTTTTTTATTTAAGTCTATACTTAAAATTTTTATTTTTAGTATATCTTGTAGCCCGATGAAGGGATCATTGGCCCCGAAACATGTTGATTATCCAATTAATAGTGAGGTGTTTTTTTTAAATATAAATTGATATTATTATGTTTCACCACAAAGAATTGCCATAAAAATCTTTTTTTTTTTCTTATATGTATGAACACATAATTTTTTTAGATCTAACGCTATCACGAACTTAAAAAATGATGGCGTAAACTTATTTTCAAGGCTAATAACATAATGTTTACACAATATAAAAAAATAATGTTTTTATCTTCTTCAATAAAACTGCAAAATTACTTTGTGGAAACTAACTAACTAACAATCACGCCGTTTCCCCGTAAGGGTAGGCAGAGAGGATAGAACTCTACATTCCCCCATCCTGGCACACCACTTTTGCTTCTGATACATTCATACATCTTGTCATGCATGCTCTACAGTTGTTAAGGCTTTTAACAGGGCCATCCTCCAATACTTGTAGTACCTGATCAATCCAGGACTTTGTGGTGACATGAACAATATTATTAACAAGAATGTATAGAACTTTGTATTAATATATTCTTGTTAATGATATTTAAATATCATCATTTTTAACAAATTAGCTCACTTACAGATTACATAAGAAATTTGATTGATCATGGGTATGACCTGAGATATTTTTTTATTTATTTAAAAAAATTAGATTTTATAAATCACTTAAAAATAATCAAAGTCGGAAGGTAAACAGTAAATATAATATTCAATCATAGCGTATTTTTCAATTTTGTATTTGCCAATTTCAACAATACTTAATTTGATAACAGGGTCACGAACTCTTTGAGAGATTCTACACCGAAAACCCGAGAGGATTCCCCGATAAAGTAGATACACTTTCGATTAATTCTTCGGAGTATAAATTGAAGCCGAAACGTTGGTGCGGCATCAGTCAGCGACGACCTGTCTCGTGAAGTGAATCAGCAATCTCTAGTCAACTCTCATCATGAAGTTCGTGTTCTTGTTCTTCTTCGTCTCCTTCCTGCTGGTGGACTTCCTCAGCTCAGCTTCTCCCGTGGAAGAGCAGACTTTGCACGTCGAACAAGCGCAACCAGCAGGTAACATATTTTTCTGATACCGAATATTATAATTTCAAAGACTACACGTGCCTACGCTTTACGCCGCACAATTAACTCAAATTCATATTTTGACGTTTTTTATGAAAATTGTATTTTTATTTTTCATGTATACGTTTATAAGTCAGATAACAACTTTTTAAGATGATAACTTAGATAGTACTTTTTGTATGTAAATTTTTTTTATTGAACTATTAATTGATTAGCGATTTTTTTTTCTGAGTATTATCTACAATTCATTTTAGAATTAAATCATTTTTTTATTTCTATTAATCATAAAAGTGTATTGTCTAAAAACTTACGGGTATTTATTCTCAAAATTGTATTTAGTGATTTGCGTCAGTCTGAATAGTATTCTCAATTTATTTTATCATTTCTTATTTTCCATTATTAATTAATCGTAAAAAGTGTATTGTGTAATTATATCATATTCAATTCATTATTAATTATTAATTAATCTTAAAAAGTGTATTTTTTAGCTATATCATATTCAAATGTTCACAAAATATTCATACGTAGTAATTTAATGTCACTGTAGGACGATCTATTAGGGTCATTAACGACCTGTTGACGGTCTGTTTGTTAAAAAAATTAAGTAAAATACTGAACATTATTTACATTTATTAAGAAAATGTTAGCATTAACTGAAAGGCCACGGCCATAAAATTCGTTTTCTGTCTAATAAATCCTTACGCAATACTTACGTATAAGCACACAGAATATGCTTTTTTTCTGCAAAGCCAACATTATGCAGATCAAACTGCACTAGAATAATCAAGAAATATTAAATATTAATAAACTTATAAATTTTTGAATCAGCAAAAAGAAGAGTGGTAATTATATCCTCGTCCTTTTCTATCATAACTTCACACTCTTGCAATATATACACAAAAAAAACATTGATGTCGCACTGTGTTTAACTATTAGACTCATATTGATAAAGACGATCAAATCACGGAATATCTTTATTTTCAAACTTGTAAAGGAAATGTCCAGTCTTAACATAAAATAGCATAGTACACTTAATTCAAAAATACAATCAGTTTTCAGTGAAGACTTAAAAATAAAACTAATAAAATTGAAAATTAAAATTTTTATAATAAATATTTATTTGACATAGGTAAATTTTTAAATAAATGAATCGTTATGAAGTATTGCAAGAATGCTCAAATTAAAAAAAATCTATGCATAATGGAAATGACTTATGGAAATTTAATGATATCTCGCAATGGTATTGTCTTACAATGATCCGATTATAGTTAGTGGTAGTCAAACCGTTACTTTAACTGATTACACATGTTACAGTTATTTGTTTTCTATTATATTGAACTTTAACTGTTATTTAGTACCGACGGTTGCCGGTCGAATCGCAAAAAAAAACTGTTACCAATCATCATACAATCAGACACAGATCCCAAATATCAGTTATTGTGCAATTAGTTAAAATACCATCACTTAATTATACAGAAGCAATATTTCTATTTTGTTTTTGGGCATTGTCCTAACTCACTTAATTAGAGGCCTAACATGATTATCTTCTTCCAGAAGCCGAGGTCCTGTCCCGAGCCAAGCGGGCCACGTGTCCCTGGTTCCCCAGCGCGTGCGAGGTGCACTGCAGGTCCAAGGGATTCTCCACCGGCTTCTGTCGGGGCGGGACCTGCACCTGCAAGAACCATTAGGGCTGGGACCCTACGCTCGGGGGTTGCTAGAAACATCCCTAACGCATGAAGCAGTATCGTGAAATTATATAACTGTAATTGATGTTTATTTCAATAATGATATACCTTTTTTGCGTAGATCTTTCCATAAACCAAAATGTATTTGTATTTTAATAAATTATTATCTTATGTATGACAAAAAATTTCTTAATTATTCATTTTCATTCCTTTTGAACTCACATTAATCGCATAATAATATAAATATTTTCGATGAAAATTAATTTTGATCGTCTTCACACGATTTTAGAAGATATCGTTGGGTAACTTTTAACCCCACATAAGTTAAGTCTGCTAAAATTTTCAGGGCAGAGATCAAATTTAAAATTTATTTCCCATTATGGTGGTGGTATAACTTTTGTAGAGTTCAAGCCTTCTTTTTGATGCCTTTTCAATTCTTCCCATCGATTGTCTTCTGCTCCCATCCTTATTCATCCTTAACTTCTCCAGAACAGCCGCACATTGTCCATGGGGTGCTGTCTGGGTCTGCCCAGCGATCTGCGCCCAGTTGGTTTAGCTTCAAATTTTGTTGCGATAGGGGCCGAATTTCAACATTGCTCCAGTGACTCCAATAATTTAATACAATACATTATATTCAAACTAAAATATCTTCAATTGCCTTTAAGGGTCATCATTATGTTATTATTGGTTATTGTAATATTGTAAACACTCAGTTAGTTCATGTCTACAATTCATTTGAAACAGTGGAACAATTCGCATACCTTGGTTCCATCGTTACTAACAATAATGACACTTATGAAGAGATTGCAAAAGAATCTTTGCAGCAAACCAGATTAACTATGGTCTCATTAGACAAGTGAGCTCACGCCTACTGTCCAGAAAAACTAAAGCCATGCTCTACAAGACATTAGTAAGACCAGTCTCAACATACGCTTCGGAGACCTGGACATTAACTAAGCACGGCGAAACAGACTAGACACATTTGAAAGAAAAATCTTACGCCAAATATATGGACCTATTAATAACAATTAAACATGGCGTAACCGAGCTCTATGATATTTACCAGGACGTCAGAGTAGTCAAGTTCATTAAGATTAACAGACTGCTTTGGCTGGGACATTTACACCGTATGGGCAATCTGGAGTCCCCAAAGCGGTTGTTGTTTAATGATCCAATGGGTAGAAGAAGTGTCGGAAGACCAAAACTGCGGTGGTTAGATGGCATCGTTGCGGACTGCCAGTCCCTGGGGCAGCAAAACTGGGAAACGGCAGCCAGCGACAGAGCAGCATGGAGGACTTTCATGGAGGCAGCTAGGACCCACCAAGGGTTTTATCATTGACGATGGATAGCAATTAGTGCTTATAACCAAGAGTTTTGATTTTCGAAAATTGTTCGCGGAGGCTATAGCTCTTAAACTTTTGGGGATAAGATTCTTAATTTGAAAGTAAATTATTTATATTAATCATATTGTAGTGTTACCTGCCTACCTACCGGTGTATAAACGTGGTCGCCCCTTTCTCGCACGACCGAAGCTGCCAACTAAAAATTTCGTTTTTATAAATTATTTAATACAAATTCTATTTCTAATATGAGGAGCTTAACTATCCTTCACCGCGCTCTTACTGTCCTGAAACCGCTCGCATAAATAGCTGACATAACTAGAAGCATGTCTACGTAAATAAATATCTAAATAACCCTTTTTTTATTTCGAAAGAATTGAATTGAAAATGATAGAATTGATCCCTAACATCGCGACACCTTCGTAATGTAGTTTATCGATGTTTAATTAATATCAGGACTCTAATATGTTTACGTAAATATCATTCTAGACGCTGATACTATATATTGGCTCGTGATGTCGTTTAACCTAATCTATTAAAATGTATATTTACACGTATTTACCTATGAAAATGGCTCATGATGTCGTTTAACCTAATCTATTAAAATGTATACTTATACGTAATTATCTATAAAATTGGCTCGTGATGTCGTCTAGTACCCATATTGTGACGTAAAGCAACCCGAAGTTCTTTGAGAAAACGTGTTGTATTTCCAGTGATCAAACCATACGAGAGAGAACAAATTTACGCTACATAATTTAATTCGGACGGGTGAGAAAAACATATATGGAAACAAATTTATCAAAAACTTAAAAAAATTCAGTTATTTGGATAAATTTCCTACCTACAAAAAATAAATAAATCAGTTTAACTGAAATACCCTTTTTGACGTCTCTGCTCGGTTCAAAGTATTCCACTTTTATTTATTTGTTTTCCTTGCTCCTTGTTCCCTGTTCCCTTATTTTGTCTTCCTTCTTAATTCGTCTCCAATAGGTTATATAGATAGATTATTTATACCAAAATGGACAGCGCTACTGCACTGCTTCACGGTTTAAAAATTACTACCAGTCTCCCCGTGCGTCCCGCGTTTTATACACTTCCAGTTGACCTCAATACTTCTGCTGACGTCACTTGTTTACAACATACCGCACGAAATTTCCAGGAATTTTCCCCTCCCTCATACCTCCCCTGGCCTAGAGGTCATTAACATGGTGATTTTTAGAGTAAACAAGTCTAAAAATAGAATACGCATTGTACGTACCCAAGGCTTTCAGTGATGCAACGAATACGAACGATTTTTTTGAATACGAATATAATATTCATATTTTCTCTCTGAATTAAGATAGTTTATCACCGCTTCTTTATCATCCCATTGTAATAAGGTATACATTTGGTTCATCACAATATTTTGAAAATATAGATTTAACGACAAATTTTATATTACAATTTATTTTTCTGTATGCCATTGTTTTCAAATTTTTAATGCAAAATAAAATGAGAAATGCACACTCCTTAGATCAGACATCCTAGTGAAGGGCATTGCAGATCACATGCACTTTTGTGATATTACTGCATCATCTGGATGTGGTGTCGCAATTGTGATGGAATCCATGACTGGTATTTCAAGAGTCGGTACAATAAATGGGATGAAGGAAAAAATTGGGAGAGGTAGGTAGGTGTCCGTAGCCTATTAATTATTTTATGAATTCAGCGCTTGCGTAAAAAGCACGCCGAGTATTTTTGTGTTAATTTTATTCCTATTATAAGATGTACCGCAGTTTCTGACAGGAGGCTCACAAAGTTTATTTCATTAAAAGTTACCGCAAAACCTTGATAGACATCAAGCATCAAATTGGCTCTGTTTAAAATAATTATACAAGTGAACATCAAAAACATTTTCCGATATAAATTTGTGCGATCAAAAATCATAAGTTTTAACAAAAAAAAGTATTTTTTGTTAAAAAATGTATTTTAATAGAAAAAACACAAAAAAATTAACAATAAGTGCGTAGTTTTTTTTAAATATACTATCGTATATACATGTAATAAGGCTGGAGATTCACTGTTCGAGAATGTGGGTTTTGATTATTTATTTATATCAGAATGTGTATGCTTCACTACAAAAGCTTAGATTAAAGCTTAGCTTTGTTCTTATACAAAAATCATTTCTGATCAAGTTAATAGATTCTGACTATTTATACGTACGTATAGTATGTTCCTAAAAACAACAACTCTGATACAAATGAAGAAAATGAAAATAAAAATAAAAACAAAAAACGAAACGCCTACAACCCTAATGGGTAAATCCAACTATTATAAGAGTACAATTAGTCAAACTACCACTAATCAAAAAAATGAAAGTAATTAGCCGCCATTACCACTAACCCTGCGGCAAAGTCTAAAAAACCGAATAGTTATCTCTCAACCATCAGAACTTGATACTGTTTATACTTCGCCCTACGTTTTTGACAGATAGCACATTTCCATTTCAAAGGGATTTTCGCCTTATATTTTGAATTCTGTTTTGAATTGGTGGCGAGCACACCTGTTCACTCCAGAAGTCGAGATAAAAGTGAAGCTAACTGCTTAATTTACTTTTTGTACCTATCTATGAAATTTGACTGCCGACGCTAACATCTGTCTTTTTTTAAACAACCATTACTACACCGAGTTCTGTTAAAATCTGCGTCTTGTTTTCTTCTCGTTTTATCTTTGACACGCCACATCTCGAATTGAAAGTGTTTATTCAACATAGTGAAGAAGGCATACATCATGTCAATGCAGTCCAATTCAGAGTGACAAGTTTATACAAATCGGAGAAAACTGAGGGTTTTGCATTGTCTCCTTTATGTGCAGGCCTTTTCGCATCGTAATGGACAATTAACTTGCCTGGAAGTCTCTGAGTAACTACGATCATTTATATGTATAAATTTACACGAAAAAAATAAATGAATTTAAAAAAAAAGCATTGAAAAGTAATAATTTTACCCAACAATTTATTTGGGTAAAATTTTCTAACTAACCCTTCAACTAACAATCTAACATGTTAGTATGTTGGATACTAGTGGAAATTTACAATTCATGACATAAATCTTACGTTACGCAAATGAAGGAATTAGTTGTAAAAAACAATATTTTTAATAAATTAATTTTTATTGTGTTTTAATATTGAACATACAAGCAGAATAAGAATTGACACATTATAAAAAGCCCGCGTGTTTTGGTGTGTCCACCTTTAATAGTTCTTGCAGGTGCAGGTCCCGCCCCGACAGAAGCCGGTGGAGAATCCCTTGGACCTGCAGTGCACCTCGCACGCGCTGGGGAACCAGGGACACGTGGCCCGCTTGGCTCGGGACAGAACCTCGGCTTCTGAAGATGGAGCAAAACAATTATTTAGTAAGAGAGAATTACACAACAAATTATTAAAAGAGCCTTTAAAGCACAATCAGTAATAATTTTTCTGAATTTTCTAATCATAATATAATGCAATCTATTTAATAACATTTGCTGATGGTTGTGATTATGATCAACATAAGGATTCCTTAGGAGGTTTGGTCATGTTGCACTTACAAATACTAACAAGGAAAAGAGATAGCAATAAAGTTACATGACGCAACTTCCACGGAGTCAATAAACCAGGTACTGAAAGATGATCATGTTTGAAGCCTCAGCAATCGATGATTTTGCATGAAAATAATGTGAATATGGTGCGTTGGGTATTAGAACAGAGCAATCCATCCTCTCTGTCTACCACCACGGAGAAACGGCGTGATGTAAATAGCTTAATTTTTTTTTTCTCGGTTAAGAGAAGATGAATAAATCAGCCAAAAAATGTAATTACTTTTTTAATATGTGCAAAATATCCTTGTGATAATATTATTATCAATATAATCAACAATAATATTTAATTTTTGCCAGAGACTTAATATTTTCGCATATTATGGATGTCTCACAGACACGAGTTTGTATATATTTTGTAAGAAAATATATTTATTTTTACTATGGGAAAGTACGTATAGAAGTTATTTATGGTGTCATCAGACTTACGACCGATCTTTGGTAGGCTTAAGTGATCACTTTACACATCACTTAAGCCTACCAAAGATTGTCCGATACCTAAGTCCGATATACACCATAAATAACTTACATACCTACTTCCCATACTAAAAATAAATACAGTTTCGTCTCTGTGAGACATCCATAATACACATTAATTGATTATTGATGTCTCTGTGACAAGAAATCCAGCACTACCGTTCTGAAAGATTTGAACAAACTCAAAAATATTCTGAATAATATTTTCGTTTTAATTTTACGTCAACTCACCTAAATATTTATAAAAATAGAGCCTTAGTAACAAAAATCTAACCTGAATGTTCCAAGAGCTCGTCATGGTAGAGCACAGGATCCGGAAGGCTGTCTTCTAGCGGAGAAGCCGAGCTGATGAAGTCCACCAGGAGGAAGGACACGAAGAAGAAGAGAAACAGGAACTTCATGGTTGGACGGAGTTATTATTTATTTGTGTTAATGTTACAGAACTGACTCTTCAAAGCACGAAATGCGACTGATGAATGACAGAGAGTATCGTTGGAGTATATATACCTAGTTATTGGCCGAATTGGTTTAGGGTAATAACTATTTCTGTAACTCCTCACCGTACGGGATTTTCAATGAGACACATGTGATCGGTACGAGAGATCATGACCTTCTTATCAAATCATTTTTAATTCGGTCAATTCAATTGAATGGTTTCGTAAACAAACTTTGCATTCTTAAATCAGGGTATAAGTAATCTACATTTATTTAATTTTATTTAGTATTTTATTTTATTTATTATTAAAATCAATATAACACGTCTTATAATGATGTTTTGTTTTAAATTAACAAAAAAACGTTCTAGAATAATGCTATCTGGACGTCAAAAAAATTATAAAATAACTTAATGAAAAGAATATCAGTATGAACTATTTTATTTTTTTAAACTGTATTTCTATGTGAGATATGTTAGGAAATAAGTTAAAATGTTAATTGCTAACTATTTACACTCTCATATATTTATGTATATCATTTTCTTATATCTGTTAATATTTCTAAATAAACAAATAAACAAAAACTACAAATGAATGTTTATATTTTTAATATCGCATTGATAACATTAACAAAATATCGACTAATCAAAGTGAAACACACGTTAGGGTTACTTTAACAGGCCGGCATATTTAATTTATATGTTGTAGTATTTCAAAAATGCGTTAATTTGAACAGAATCATATTTTGAATAAATAAACTACTTAGAAAAAGACAAAGCAAAAATAAAAGCTGCCTATAATCAATTAGTGAAATACTTAAACCAGTTAAACATTAAACTTAATTCGAGATTTAAAGCTGATTATATCGGAGAATAGAAAATTGATTTTTCGCGGGCAATTATCGACACTAGAAAACAGTTAAATCTTAATAATCAATCATCGATATAATTGGATACAAATATCCAATAATAGTAACATTTGTGACTGATTTAAACAACAGTTTGACTATCTGTTTGGTTAATATAATTTTCTGGTTCGATTCCCGATCTTGGATTTTTTCTATTTACTATTATAAGCTGGTTTTTATTAGCTGTTTCTACGTTAATTAACATAAACGTAACTCACAATTAAAATCATAATTAAATTTAATTAATATAGGTACCAAATAGTATCATTTTTTTGTAAAAAGAATCAATTTTTAATCCTAGAGGCATCTAACAAGTCCAACTTAAAGGTTTTTAAGTTAAGTTAATTGTAAGTCAAGACATGATCGTTTTTAACGTGAATAAACATATGTCTTAGTTATTATTAACCGTATTATATGGTACCTAACTAAATTTTATCTCTAAATGTTACTACAACTAAATTATTGTTTTATTAGCTTGTTGGTCTTATAGTTAGGACTCTCGCCTTGTGATCCAAAGGTCGCGGGTTCGAAGCTCATTTAGCTTAGTCATTTTTTCATAGCACAAGCGTTTAGCTTAGTTTGAAAATAGTGAGAACATTGATGTGACACGTATTCCGTGTTCGCATCTTTATTTTAAAAAAAGAAAAATTTATATCGACAATATTATCTATATGTTATCTATCTATTATTCTATCTATCTATCTATTATTATTATCTAATTATCTTATTTGGAAAACTACTGTTAGACTAATGTATTAATTTATATAATGTATTTATCTAATTTAACTTTTTATTGTATTAATTTAATTAAAATATTTGTATTGTTTCAATCTAATTTCAATTTTTATAATGTACTAATTTACTTGAACTTTAAATCATTAATTAATTATATATACTAATGAGTACCTTTTTTCGAATATTGTATCTTAAAATGAAATATATAACTTGCTCCAAAACAGGCCAGCCTAGTTGGGTAGTTACATATTTTATTATATGATTGTACTTTAAATTATTATCATATAATTATATTTGTAATGTAATTTAATGTAATGTTATGTTAAATAAATAAATAAAAATAAATAAAAATTTGAAAAATAACGTTTCGAGGTTCGAGCCTTCGTGGTGACCAGATTTTTTTATTTGGGTATATTATCGTTCATACGTGATTTTTTATACTATATAATTCATAAAATATGTTTTAATTTTAATAATGCAATCTATAGAACATTACTCTTTCTATCATCCTTTTTCAGAGGTGCACAAAAATGTATTTTATAATTATAATAAACCCTACGCTAGCCAATCAAAAAAATAAACTATTAATAAATTAAAGTATCAAAACAGAAAAGTTATAAAATGATTCAAAAGTCATAAGATGCTCACAACAATTCAACTCAAGTATGAAAACAATCTCCACCTTAAATTATGTTTAACATTACCAAAGAACTTCACTAATCTCAAAAGTACTGTCAACCATATACCATAGGTTCATATATTATTTAAATAATACACTGATTTAAAAATCTTTACAAAACATTATTCTCTTATCTTTGAAAAGTAAGAGAAAGTGAATCAAAATAGCCACATATAACGGTATTGCAATTATTATTGACATTATATTTAAGTCATGCACGTAAACATGTGGAAAAATTCAAATGAAGCACTCACTAGCTTATCAAATTTTTTGTAATCAATTCAAATTGACATCAATTCATAAATAAATTGTATTTACGAATTACTGATGAAGGTATCCGATAACATGTTCAATGTTTATAATATTGAAAGAATACAGATACCTTATCTCGCTAAATGCAACCAAAAATACTACAAATACTATATATCAATTTTTCTGTATTTTCATAACTGTTTTGCAACTTCACAATAATAATGTGTTTTCTTTAATAAAATAATAAATACTTTTTCCGTCATATCAACGTATATCTTTGTGACCACATTATTTATATAAATATAAATAAATCACAGTAATAAACAACTATTTATTAAATTATAAACATGTTTTGGTGCCAATGGTACTTCTTCGGTTACAACGTACACTAATCAATAAAATTCCAAATATAGACATAATTTTATGAATAACCTGGTCCTTTTTGGAAATAGCTACTTTTTAATTTTGTTTTCATATAATAGTTCTTAATTGGTTATACAGCTCTCAAAAAGTATTTTTTTATTTAAGTCTATACTTAAAATTTTAATTTTTAGTAAATCATGTAGCCCGATGAAGGGACCAATTAATAGTAAAACACCAAGTGTTTTTTTTTTTAGTATAAATTTAAATTATTATGTTGCACCACAAAGAATTGCCATATAAATCAATTTTATTTATTATTTTACTTATATACAGGGTTATTTGTAAAACATTAATAACCTCGCAGGACTATATTCCTGCCTTGATTATGAATCGAAAATGTTCAAGCTATCATGACCTAATATCAATAGTTATGGAGATATGCGACATCAAAGTTTTCATTTTTTTTCAATATTTCTGACTTATTTTTTGTAAAACGTTGGACTATCATCACAGTAATATATATCGAATATGAAAAATTCATTCCCTTTAATAAAAGTCAAATAAAAAAAATAAAACCTTCCAATTCCAATTGGAAAACGTTCCGATTGGAATTTTTTCAGGGTTTTCATCATTTAATTTAATTTGTATTGAAATGAATGAATTTTTGTAATCAATATGAGTTACTGTAATAATAGTCCAACGCTTTACGAAAAAAAAAGTCAGAAATATTGAAAAAAAAATGCAAACTTTGATGTCGCATATCTCCATAACTATTGATATTAGGTCATGATAGCTTGAACATTTTCGACTCATAATCAAGGCAGGAATAAAGTCCTGCGAGGTTTTTAATGTTTTACAAATAACCCTGTATATGAACACATAATTTTCTAAGATCTAACGATATCACGAACATAAAAAGTGATAGTGTAAACCTGTTTAAAGGCTAATAACATATGTTTATACAATATAATAAATAAATGTTTATCTTCTTCAATAAAACTGCAAAATGACTTTGTGGAAACTAACTAACTATCAATCACGCCGTTTCACTGTGAGGGTAGGCAGAGAGGATAGAACTCCACATTCCCCCATCCTGGCACACCACTTTTGATTCTGATACATTCATACATCTTGTCATGCTTGCTCTACAGTTGTTGAGGCTTTTAACAGGGCCATCCTCCAATACTTGTGGTACCTGATCAATCCAGGACTTTGTGGTGACATTAACAATATTATTAACAAGAATGTATAGAACTTTGTATGAATATATTCTTGTTAATGATATTTAAATATCATCATTTTTAACAAATTAGCTCACTTACAGATTAATTAAGAAATTTGTTTGATCATGGGTTTGACCTGAGATATTTTTTATTTATTTCAAAAAATTAGATTTCTTAAATCACTTAAAAATAATCAAAGTCGGAAGGTAAACAGTAAATATAATATTCAATCATAGCGTATTTTTCAATTTTGTATTTGCCAATTTCAACAATACTTCATTTGATAACAGGGTCACGAACTCTCTGAGAGATCTAACACCGAAAACCCGAGAGGATTCCCCGATAAAGCAGATACACTTTCGATTAATTCTTCGGAGTATAAATTGAAGCCGAAACGTTGGTGAGGCATCAGTCAGCGGCGACCTGTCTCGTGAAGTGAATCAACAATCTCTAGTCAACTCTTCATCATGAAGTTCGTGTTCTTGTTCTTCTTCGTCTCCTTCCTGCTGGTGGACTTCCTCAGCTCAGCTTCTCCCGTGGAAGAGCAGACTTTGCATGTCGAACAAGCGCAACCAGCAGGTAACATATTTTTCTGATACCGAAAATTATAATTTAAAAGACTACACGCGCCTATACTTTACGCGGCACAATTAACTCAAATTCATATTCTGACGTTTTTTATGAAAATTTTTTTTTTATTTTACATGTATATGTTTATAAGTCAGACAACAACTTTTTAAGATGATAACTTAGGTAGTACTTTTTGTATGTATTTTTTTTTATTGAACTATTTATTGATATGCGATATTTTTCTAAATTATGTTTACAATTCATTTTATCATTAAATCTTTATTTATTTCTATTTATCATAAAAAAGTGTATTGTCTAAAATCTCACTAACCTTATTCCTAAAATTATATTTGGTGATTTGCGTTACTCTGAATATAATTCTCTATTTATTTTATCATTTATTATTTTCCATTATTAATTAACCGTAAAAAGTGTTTTGTGTAACTATATCATATTCAATTTATTATTAATTATTAATTAATCGCTAAAAGTGTATTGGGTAGCTGTATCATATTCAAATGTTCATAAAATATTCATACTTTGTAATTTAATGTTACTTAAGGACCATCTATTAGGGTCATTAACGACCTGTTGACGGTAAAAAAAAATAAGTAAAATACTGAACAATATTTACAGTAATTAAGAAAATGTAATAATTAATAAAAAAAAAAAAAATGTTTTCTGTGTTAGAAATCCTTAGTTATGCAATACCTACGTACATGCACACAGAATATGCTTTTTTTCTGCAAAGCCAACATTATGCAGACCAAACTGCACTGGAATAATTAAGAAATATTAAATATTAATAAATTTAAAAAATTTTAAATATGCAAAAAGAAGACCGGCAATTATATCCTCGTCCTTTTCTATCATAACTTTACAATTTTTACATAAAAAAAAACTTGAATGTTTACTTGATATGGCACATTGTTAAACTATTAGACTCATATTGATAAACAAAATCTAATCACGGAATACACTCACGGAATTTTCATACTTGTAAAGTAAATGTCCAGTCTTAACATAAAATCGCGTAGTACACTTAATTCAAAAATACAATCAGCTTTCAGTTGAAGCCTTAAAAATAAAACTAATAAAAATTAAAATTAAAATTTTTATAAGAAATATTTATTTGACATAGGTAGCTACTCGTAATTTTTTAAATAAATTAATAATTATGAAGAAATGCAAGAATGCTCAAATTAAAAAAAATCTTTATAAAAATTTAACTGGAATTCAGATGGTACAAGGAAATGACTTATGGAAATTTGATGATTTTTCGTAATAGTGTCTTACAATGATCCGATTACAGTTAGTGATAGTCAAACCGTTACTTTAACTGGTTACACATGTTATAGTTAATTGTTCCAGTATATTGAGCTTTAACTGTTATTTAGTATCGACGGTTGCCCGTCAAACAGCAAAAAAAAAAACGGTTACCAATCATCATACAATCAGACACAAATCCCAAATATCAGTTATTGTGTAATTAGTTAAAATACCATCACTTAATTATACAGAAGCAATATTTCTCTTTTGTTTTTGGGCATTGTCCTAACTCACTTAATTAGAGGCCTAACGTGATTATCTTATTCCAGAAGCCGAGGTCCTGTCCCGAGCCAAGCGGGCCACGTGTCCCTGGTTCCCCAGCGCGTGCGAGGTGCACTGCAGGTCCAAGGGATTCTCCACCGGCTTCTGTCGGGACGGGACGTGCACCTGCAAGAACCATTAGGGCTGGGAAACAGAAGAATTATCATTAAATTATATAACTCTAATTGATGTTTATTTCAATGATGATATACCTTTTTTACAAAGAACTTTCCATTAACCAAAATGTATTTGTATTTTAATAAATTATTATCTTATGTATAACTATACAATTCTTTATTATTATTTTCATTCCTTTTCCACAACACTATGAAGTCACATTAATCGCATAATAATATAAATATTTTCGATGAAAATTAATTTTGATCGAAATTTTGATACAATTTAAGAAGATATCATCAGGTGACTTTTAACCCCACATAAGTCAAGTCTGTTAAAATTTTCAGGGCAGAGATCAAATTTAAAATTTATTTTTCATTATTTACACTTACCTACTTACTTCTGGTGGTGCCAGCACGGCAGCCAGCGACAGAGCAGCATGGAGGACTTTTATGAAGGCAGCTAGGACCCACCAAGGTTTGTATCATTGACGATGGATAGCAATTAGTGCTTATACCCAAGAGTTTTGATTTTTGAAAATTGTTCGCGGAGGCTATAGATCTTACACTTTTGGGGATAAGATTCTTAATTTGAACATGTAAATTATTTATATTATTCATATTTTTGAAATATAGATTAACGACAAATTTTATATTAAAATTTATTATTCTGTATGCCATTGTTTTCATATTTTTAATGCAAAATAAAAAGTAAAATGAGAAATGCACACTCCTTACATCATACATACTAGTGAAGGGTATTGCAGATCACATGCACTTTTGGGATATCACTGCATCATTTGGATGTGGATTCGCAATTGTGATGGAATCCATGACTGGTCTGTCAAGAGTCGGTACAATAAATGGGATGAAGAAAAAATTGGGAGAGGTGGGTAGGTGTCCGTAGCCTATTTATTATTTTATGAATCCAGCGCTTGCGTAAAAAGCACGCCGCGTATTTTTGTGTTAATTTCATTCCTATTACAAGATGTACCGCAGTTTCTGACAGGAGGCTCACAAAGTTTACTTCATTAAAAGTTAACGCAAAAACCGCCCTTGTCTATCAAGCATCAAATCGGCTCTGTTTAAAATAATTATACAAGTGAACATCAAAAACATTGTCCAATATAAATTTGTGCGATCAAAAATCATAAGTTTTAACAAAAAAAAGTATTTTTTGTTAAAAATTTTATATTAGTAGAAAAACAAAAAAAAAAACAAAAGGCGCGCAATTTTTCGTTATTTTTTATTTATTTAATTTTTTAATATTTTATTTAAGTAGAATTTTAATTTAGTAGGAAAAACACAAAAATTAACAAAAGGCGCGTAATAATATTTTTTTTATTTCAGTAGAAAAAATAATAATATAAATTAAGATTGGACATTCACTGTAAATGCATATTTTGGCGTTTTTGTTCGAAAATGTGAAATTTGATTATTTATTTATATCAGAATGTGTGTATAAGAGCTTAGATAAAATCTTTATTCTTATACAAAAATAAAAAAACTGATCATTTTTCACAATTATTAGGAAAATATACGCAGGTAGAAAATTCATTTTCAGCGTCTTAGAAAAAGTCAATAGATTCTGACTATTTATACGTACGTATAGTATGTTCTTATGAACAATAACCCTGATACAGAGGGACAATATCTAAGTACTACTACAATATCTAAGTACTATCTACCTTACATTCGAGGAATTATTGAAATGTTGAGATGGTTACTTAGGAAGAAAAACATCAGAACAGTCTCTGGAATGGATCAAACGATTGGGGATGTACTATCTAAACCAGTTGAGAAGCCGCCAAACGAACACATGAGCGTTTATTCTATCCCTTGCAGAGATTGCTCATAAACATATTATGGTATAATCAATCTCAGAATATCACAAAACACTAACTGGACATAAAAAGTAAGAAAGCCATCTTTAGCAATGCATGATATGACCGAAGAACATTGCATACATTTCAGAAATGCACGGACAATTGCAAAATATTTCGGACAATAGACACCGAATACTCAGAGTGGCACTAGAAATCCAAAAATCCAAGAGACGATGCCAAGAGATTACCTACTGCAAACGATTAGATAAAAAACAACAATGAACCAAATGGAGAAAATGAATAGAAAAATAAAATAAAAAATGAAACATTGACAACCCTAGCATGCGTAAATCCAACTATTACAACAGTACAATTAGTCCGATACCTCCCCTCCGTCGCTGCCACTAATCAGAAAAGTGAAAGTAATTAGTACACTGCCCCGCGCTCGCCGCCATTATCTCTAAAGCTGTGGCGAAGTCTAAGAAACCGAAAAGTTATCTCTCAACCATCAGAAAGACCTGCTTGACAATGTTTCTACTTCACCCAACGTTTCGGACAGATAGCACTGTTCATTTTCAAAGTGATTTTCGCCTCGTATTTTGAGTTATGTTTTGAATTGGTGGCTAGCACACCCGTTCACTCCAGAAGTCGAGGCTAAGTTTACTTTTTGTACCTTTCTATGAAATTTGTCTTGAACCTGGTGATTCATCTACTATGGTTCGAAATCCCGTAATTATTATTTAGTAATACATTCATTTACTGCATCGGTACTTGGAATCAGATTATTAGAGGTTAGTTTAAAAAAGATAACAGTCATTGGTTCCGCCAGTATCTATATATTTCGTAAATATATTCAAAAGCCTGCTGATGAGAGATATAGGCAAGTTCTCTGCCCGGTACCACTCCGATGCGTCGGCCGACCAGAGCAGGGCCCTTTTCAAATTTCGACCGCCGCCGACGCTTGCATCTGTCTTTTTTCAAACCACCATTACTGCGCCGAGTTCTGCTAAAAACCGCATCTTTTCTTTGTCTCGTTTGATCTTTGACACGCCACATGTCGAATTGAAAGTGTTTATTCTACATGGTGAAGAAGGCATACATCATATCAATATAGTCCACTTCAGAGTGCCAAGTTTATACATATAGGGGAGAAAACTGAGGGTAAGTTTTTGCATTGTCTCCTTTATGTGCAGCCCTTTTCGCATCGTACTGGACAACTAACTTTCCTTGGAAGTCTCTGTATAGTTAAACATTTTCTCCAGCGCACTTTATAACTTTGTTGCCCATTCAATCATTAAGAATGGATTTCCAAGTATTGTGGATTCAGATTGCATCGTCCCGGCAATTTGTGTTATTTTTATATATTTCTTTTGCTTGTAAACTGTAAACTCTGCATGTTTCGCTAACTCAAATCAAATATATATTTATAATGATCAAAACTTGTGTTCACGTCCGAAATTCCAGCATTGTACAAAAATAAATGTAACCTTTCGCACTTTTCTGACGAAATGTAAATATATACGTAAATAATTTATTCAATTCAAATAAATGATATTATTCGAAAGCTTGACATTTCTCGACAATCGGAGTATTGAAAATGTCACTCTGCGATCTCAACCCGAGGAAATAATTCATTCCTGGAAAGCTCGGTTCAATGAATATTGTATGAGATATATATATTATGAACGTTAAATGTTGACTTATAATATAAAGTGTATTTATATTTAATTAAAATCTCTTTGGGGACGTTGTATAATACAAAATTGTTCTACAATACACTGTATCAATTATATAAATGTATACTTTATCCCAGATAATAGATGAATTACTTATTTTTTTATTATTTTCTACAAACTAACTGACTTACCATCACGCCGTTTCCCCATGAGGGTAGGCAGAGAGGATAGAGCGCCATACTCTTATGTCCCGACATACAACTATCGCCTCATCCACATTCATACATCTTTTCATGCAAGCTCGACGGTTGTTGTGGCTTCTAATGGGACCATCTTTCGGTATCTGGTTAATCTGGTCATGCCACGTCTTCCGCGATCGCCCTCTCTTTCTGGCACCGTCAACACTTACTGAGCGACCCTGTTTTAATTCTATGAATTATGCTACGATCAGCTTTACATTCATTCCTAATATCTTCATTCTTTATTATACATGGACACATAAGTCTAAGGGATCTCATTTCCACTACATTCAATCTACTTTCGTTTCTCTTCTGCCAGCTCCAGACTTCACTTCCATACATCCACGGTACCAGAATTTACAATGTAATTTACAATTTACGTTACAAGATTTTCTACAAGACAATTAATTTATGATTTTTTAATTAATTTATGACAAAGTTAATTTATGATTTTACTTGATTACAATTCAATTCCGATAAATGAGTATTTATTGGTAACATTTTATTTCAATAGCTTGCAACAACAATTTTTATTTCTTACCTTGTATAAATATTTCAATAAAATATATTTATAAAAAAGAGTCTCGAAGCTAATGGCAAAACCTTTAGGGGGTCTTCCTCACTGATTTATTTTTTATTTTTTAAATAAATAGAGATGCGAACACGGAATACATGTCACATAAGTATTCTTACTATTTTCAAACTAAGCTAAATAGTTGTTCTATAAAAAAAGGACCATCTTTCTGGTCTGGAGTAAGATACGAACCCGCGAGCTTTGGATCACGAGGCGAGTATCCTAACCACAAGACCAACAAGCTACTCATTATGAATAGAAAATATTTTTTACGCTTTGAGTGTTCCGCACGGAAACAAACAATACAAGGGTGGTCCGCCGAGCTCGCTCCAGAAGCCGAGATGTAGCAGAAGTCCGGAGAAATACAGTGCGGGCGCACCGTTTGCAGCAGGAAATTTCGCCGTAAAAGTGAAAAGTGCGTAGTCCGGGGTCGTGCCAAGTCGTCGCCAAAGTCGTATAAAGGTCCAGTAGAAAATCCACAAGCAGGATCCAAAATCTGTAGCAGTAGTCAGGTCCAAAGCAGAAGTCCAAAGTTAAAACCCTCGAGAATCCCGCATGTCTGAACAAGCACTTATAAAACACTTGACGATGGAAAATTTTTTCTGAAACATGTAGGTGTAATTAATAAAATAATAGTAGATACATACAAATAATAAAACCAATTTTTATTAAAATTCTTACTGATCGTTTCCGCTAAATGCTCCAGTTGGACAAAAAGAGAATTAAATCAATACAGGATGGTTTTATATTCTGTTTCGTGAAATAAAATGCGTTTTGAGCAAAAATTACAAAACCAAGTAATACAGAAATATTCGTTTATTCGTGAGCAAAAGAGTATTTTTTCTTTTTTTTAAAATTTTTATGCTTCAACAGGCCAAGAGGCCCAAATAGAGAAGCGAAACAGATCACAAAACACCCAGGCTTGAGTAATTCACATAGATTACATGCGATCTCACCGGGAATCGAACCTGTAACCCTCGGTATAGATGCCACTGTCATGGCCACTGGATTACGGGGGCCGCCTTGCATAATAACATTCGATAATCGAAGAACTGATTACAATACATAACAAGTGGCGCATCAACTTAACGTTCGACAGCCAATCAGCTCAAGGCATCATGACAAAAAATTACATAACATTTTGCAATTTGTTATCTGCGATATTTGGATAACAGATTTTTTTATTTTATTTTATTTATTTTTTTATTTATTTATTCACGCCAAGTATAGGCTTTTATTAATAATATCAGTTAACAGTAAAATAACAATATTAAAAATATTAAGTACATGTGTAAGTAGTAAAAGGCATAAGCAGTAAAATATTGATATATAAAGTACAACGCAGTAATGTGTATATAAAAAAAAATTACATATCTTAACATGGATATAGTAATAGTGGAAGTGTTAGTATTAAAATAATATCACCTCTGTAAGTGTCAACTTTATTTTCACTAGATTGTCATTGATAATGTCAATCATATTCATACCAGTCTTTTATATTCTGCTCATCACCGAATTTGACTGGTAATTCGTTCTGGAATCGTGGCAATGAAAGGTGACAATTTGTCGAGTTCTATGTAAGAATCCGATTTATCAGGAGAGTTAGATTTAGGATGTCTGTATTAGGTTGTATCTACGCGGTTTATTTTTATTGCAATATACGTTCGTGCCAGGGAAATATTTAACAGTAAATCACACTGTCATAAACTATTATTTTTTCCATCTTTCCATCGAAGGGCACAATACACCGCCGCTGTGACCCAAAAAGTATAAAATATCGAAGACACTTTTGCTGTCGCCTATCGTCCATTTCGCCCCAGTCCGCTCTCCGTACTAATATAAACACAGCATCCGTTACTAAAATTCTGGACAAATACACGGTAATCTCAATTTGTAAAGATTTATTTAGGAAGTTGAGGGGGCGAAGGGGACGAGGGACAAACATAGCGGAGAAATTCGGAGCTGTATATCAAAGCGGACGAAATTGCCCGAACGGCCATCGCTTATATTAGCCTTTGGAGATAAATAGCGCTCTAGATCATTCCACTGGAGACGTGCTGTTGTTATTTCTTTATCTCCCGCGATGCGTGAGCAGACAACCTTAAATTATTCATAAGATAACAGAGTAAACAAAATACTCGAGTGTTTTTCTGGATCTGCGCAGTTCCCCGGCGGGCTATATTAACTCTTATCTTTTAAAGAGATTTGTGATTTATTATCTTTATCCATTACATTCGCACATAACGGCCAGTGATGAAATTTGGACAATGACACCAATAACCGGATATTGTTGTAAAAGCATTTAATTTAGATAATCGTAAGAACATTTTTTTATGATGAAAATGCACACTGTACTAGATTCTAACCATCTGCAGATTTTAATTAAAAATTGAAAAGTGATCCATTTATTTGATTTATTTATTTACTAATATCAACAGTATAATAATTTAAAATGGCAGAAAGCAATGATCAGTGAGTGCACCAATAACAGAGATTGAAGATATAAAACAAAAAATAATGAGGCAACATAAATAAACCTGTCATAAACATAAATCAAAATACAATATAAAACAGAATATAGCGACATATAAAATAAACCAGAATAAGGCGAAATTCTTAGTAAACCAAAATAGAGCAAAAAGGAATTGGAATGAGAGAAAAAAGTAGCTAGGATTAGGTCGGGGAAAGGAAAACAGTGATATATATGTTAAAATATGCAGTGTAGTGCGCATGTGTAGATGATTGACACGTTGATGCACTGAACTATGTGATGCAGACATACGTTTTTTATAATGATGTTTATGTTAAGCAAAGCAATATCTTCATAGTCATTATTATATGATGTTATTAATATTTTAAATATTTAAAGCATTAACTTTGTGGTTAGACATTATGACAGAGTGTTAGTTAAATCTGTATAAACCACTACCAGATTTTAGGTCTACCAGTTTTGAGACAAACCTGTCTCTTCGTCAGGACCAACACTACAATACTATGTTCACAACACAATGAAAGGTTCACAATACTATGGTTGTGGTGTGCTGTAAAGTTTTGTGAACATAGTAGTGTAGTGTTGGTCCTGACAAAGAGACGGGTACGTCTCTAAACCGGTAGACCTAAAATCTGGTAGTGATTTATACTTAATTAACTAACACTCTGTTATTATTAGATGAGTTACACGAACGGTGAATGAATGAATTTTGTGCACAGATTGCACTACTTCTGGGAACATAGAAGACCATTAATACTGCATCTTCTACGTACAGTAAACAGCATACAATTAATTAAGATAAATTATAGAATTCTCACTGAAACGAAGCTATGAAAATGAGAAACGTGTATTGAAGTCTTTTGTTAGAACTTACTTACTTAAAGAAAACACATTATTATTCTGAATGTGCAATTTCTGAACAAAGTTCTGTGAATTATTAAATATTTTTTTATTAGTCAATTAGAAATGCTGCAATTACCAAGCTGCCTTGGCGAAATTGGATAACGCGCCACATAAGTTCTATATGTTGTCTATTTTTAAGGGTCCGGAACATACAATTATTGCATCTTCCGTAGGTCTCCGCGTTCGAATTTGCTCGCCCGAGTTCAAGCCCCATCTCCACCCTTTTAATTTCGTTTTTAACTGCGAATTTGAACGAAATTACGGGAAAGACGGATGAACGGAAGGACAGATGGACGGACGGATGGATGGACGAACAGATGGACGGATGAACAGACAATGAAATTATTATAATCTACTTCTCGTACGTTCGTTCGTTATGTACTTCTGAAATGTTAATTCTGCCTGTTTTCGCCTGCATCTGGGTATGTAAGGTTAATATTTCTTTGCAATTCATTCAAACTCTTGCATTTGTGGCGGACATCTTCTAGGAGTTACAGCTCTTTGGTATTCTTATTAAGAATTTGCCAAGATCATTTCTCATGTATAAAATTCAAACGTTGTATTTTGCAATATTTGTATACTATTCTTCTCATTTTAAAACGCTCTGGTAACTGCTATCCCTGTAATATACTTTCAAGTTTCACGCACGCTTATGGTTATTTGCTTGCAGTGAAACATTCGGCCCTAATCTTGAAACACACTAAAAGACACAAGAAGATAGAATGCTGATTGCGTAAATGGAAAATTCTTTGCTTACGATAATGCTCTAATAGAAACTTCAAAGGCATTATGTACGAAGCTAAATCCCTTCTCTATTTCAGGAGTTTAAGTCTCCCCGCCTATTTCGGGAATCGGGGCTCGGATATCGGTTTAGGCTTTAACAAATAGACAACTAGATTCAAAAGCTTAAAGTGTCCAATCTGTCTTCTTTAATCTTCCTATAATCAGCTTTGCATACTCCCCTATTTCGTCCATTCTTCACTCCGTCGTGTATCTTAGATTTGCATTTTTTATTTATTTTCTCCTTTGTGTTCCTTTTTTAAGCATGACTACACCCAAACTTCTAATACATTAAAAAATAAATCCCACATTTCTAAACCAAGTAATCGCTTAACTATTGACGGATCATATTGCCTTAATATGGGATAAATATTATATTTTCATATATGTTAAGTAATTTTAAATTATTTTATCTATTAGAAGTGGCCACCCACATAAAGGTACTCTCCTCGCTGCCCCCAAATATAAATGTTAATATTTTTAATTATTTTTTATTTTATTTATTACAATTATATTCGTTTTATATTTTACTCATTTGAGGGCGTTCAGACTGAAATTTAAGAATGGAATGAAATGCGCGCATTATTCAACGCGATAATTTTCACACCATCAAGTCACCACCTATGTTTCAATTTCCAATGCAAGATATACAACACAGCACGTTTTTTTTATATATACTAAAAAAAGTAACTTCTAATGTGTGTACACAAGTAGAGGCACAATTTTTTTACTGTATTTTTATTTCCTTACATATTTTACAGAGCATTAATAATTTGAAGACGGATCATTGGTACATACATTGAAGTGGGACCCACCACAGACTCAGGGCCGTTTTATAAGCAAAAACTCCCATATCGGCACCACTCTTTTGCTATACAGGTTGGCATTATTTTATTGCTAAGGCGATCTCCTTGCTCCGCCACAGACAAAGGAACGTGACATTTGTGAACATTTCATTGTGTAAAGTGATTACTTAAGCCAGATAACACGGATCATGAGCCTTGTGGCCACCATACATGTTTTCCATATAATTGCTTCGTCTCCGTGAGACTTATTAATCTTAATTAATGAATAAATAATGTTGATCAGAACTTGCAATAGTGCAGTTATTAGCTATTTAAGAACAGAAACATTTTAGATCGAAATTTCAGATGAAGTGCAACATTTTTACCAGACTACGGGACTCCAGCTGTCAAAAACAGAATGTGATGCAATTGATCGCGTTCTCACTGTAACAAATGGGATAATCCTTTCAAAAGGTCATTCTATTCATCACCCCTCCTTCGATGTATTATGTCGCTCCCTCTTTCCAAAATAGTGCTACGGACGTGTCCACGGATGCGATTTTCATATCGAGACAATCTCTAAGACAGATTTTACAGTAATTAAATTACCAATAATAATATAGAGTTTATTCCAGTTTAACCAGATTGAGAATTCAAACCCTGGTCTACCACATAAGTAAACAAATTAAAATATAAGCAAATTACATCATCATCATTCTCTATGTTGTCTCCATAACACCTGGTCGGTCTTTACCTCCACTGATTCTTGCGCCAGCTCTCTCTAGTTCTGAATCTCCAAGGCAGATATGTCTCTGTTACATTATCATATACATACATTATCATCCATCTTTGCTTTGACCTTCCTATGCTTCTTCGCTGCATTTTAAAATAGTTTTCTGTGTTGGAGTAACTGGATTATGTGCACTCGTAGTTGATCCTCTCCACGCTACTATGCCATATTTTATTATTGATTGGAAAATTGCGAAGTATAAGATTATCAAAAGTTTTATACTTAGAAAATTTAAAGTATTTATAATAGTTTATTTTTCAAATTACATAGCTTACTATAGTCTTCTTGATGCAATATAACTATGCGTGTTTATCGGTTAATAATATTTTTGGTATTGTTTAATTTTTAAAACACGTCCACTGGCCAATGAAGAAAAATGATTAAACTGTTTAATACACAATTATAACAACACTTTGATCGAAAATTATAATCTTAAATTTTAATTAAATCTTAGTAAACTGAGTGTTTGTTTTTCTACGCTTCACAGAAATTGAAAAACTATAATAGAAATAATATTGTCAATATACTAATGCCGCCTAAGTACTAAGTACCCACATCATCCTTCCTGGAATTGGTCCCCTTAAAGAACCCTTTTTATAAATAATTTATGAGAATATATTATTATTGTTTGTTCCAGGATTTGAGTGGTTTATTGTGTCTATTTTTAAGATAAAAATACTTATTTAATAGAATCGATCAACGTCCATTGGTCAAGACATTTGCATAATACTGTATGTTAGGCGTCTGATACACATGCTTATTTAGTGGCACGTGAGCATGAGCAGTATCGACCTTCTCTAGGCCTTGCTTATTAGTGGCATGTGTGTAGGAAGCACATTGCTAGAAATGAGCATGCCACCTAGTGGCATGCTCAAAAATCAACCGCCGGTTGATTTATAAGCATGCCACTGTCATTCACCATAGAAAAGGGGTATCTTTGGAGCATGTGTGAACAGAATTGCTTATTTATGAGCATGCTTATGTCATTCGCGGGCTTCGCGGCTAGTATTATCATTGCAATCTTCTTAGTCCGCGACAGATGAAACAAATATGGCGCGTTGGGGAGATGATAAAACATTACTTTTCGTGACTTATTATAGGAATCACGAATGTCTGTGGAATACTCGGTCACCGTTGTGTAAAAATAATATAGTGAGAA
>JADDOH010023940.1:0-18423 GCA_016648135.1 Agrypnia vestita
AGATCTATAACTAACACAACTTACGTCAAAAATATACACGCACACTCAAACAAAAAAACAAACGGCAAAGCTAACCATCCGTCGAAACGACGGGTAAAGCTCAAGTATCTCGAAAACTATAACACTTATCTGCCCGATGCGTGTGCCACTGCAGCGACCTCCATGGTAACCGAGTTGGCTAGCTAAGACAGAACATTCGGATCCACCGTCAAACAGAGATCGCTATTTTTCTTTACGATGCCCGTCGATTCGACGGTGGTTAGCTTTCTAGGGTTAATATTGACTAGAACTGTTGGCGCTGTATTTATATACAAAAATGCTGGTATCGAACTGCTTAGATTTTTCTAGTGTTTAAGAGAACGTTTTCGTTGCTTCCAGTCTTTTATATGTATTTATGGACGTTTGTAGACATTTCCCGAAGGTTGTTGATGACCTTGGATTGTTATAGGCCGTCCTCGATTCTTCGATAGTTTTGTGATATCTGACATATTACCAGGGGTTCGGACAGTATATAAATTCTTTTTAGCATCTCGTTACATTAATTATTCAATCATTACATATGTCTAATTAACAATAGACTATAATAATAAACTAACACAAACTAAAGCTTGAATTATTTCTCAATAATGTATCTACCCTCACACCCACGAGAACCTGATCACTTTCAACCGGATGTGAAGTAATCAGTACTGCACTAGCCGCCCTAAAAATTTTCCGCTGTGGAGGGTAGGTGTAAGAAAGTATTTCCCCTCTGGGATCTAAAAATAGTGAGACAGCCTTCTGTCGAGATGCCTTCGGAGCTTTGTAGCGCCACTCGGCCGTCTAAGAGACCCTCAACTATTTTCTGCACTCAATTTGTAAGAATCTCCAGAAAACCATTCTCAAATCTAGCCACGTATGCTCGATACCAAATCCGCATATTGATAGGCTCACTTTACGAAACGCCACCAGTAAAAAAATATTTTTGGTAAAAATCGCATTATGATACATGATTAGATAATATCGGTCAGTTGTGAGGAAAAATGGTAGTTTAGATAATATCGGTCAGCTGTAAGGAAAAATGGTAGCTAAGTGCTGGAGCCATGAAAAGGAAAAAATATACCTATACATGCAACACTTAATGCAGATAAAAGGAAGAATTGCAATTTTTAATACACCTATCTTAAGCCCGCCATTCACGGGCGTGCCATCGTTCCAAATGGCACGCCATCACTCCAAAATACGCTAATTAAACCGCATGGGTATTGACATTCATGATCGTATTTTGGAGCGACGGCGTGCCATTTGGAACGATGGCACGCCCGTGAATGGCGGGCTTTAGAATAAGTTAAAAACTAGACTTCAGCACCCACTTTAAATAATAAAATAATAATTTCGGTGTAATTGTTAATAAAGTGAATATATTTTTTTAATATTGATTTTTTCCGACAGCCATCTTCAGCAGCGGCCGCCCCTATGTGCGCAGTGCGCCTCCAATCACAGTTAGCGTATTGTATCGTCAAGTCTCTACCATTTTCTTATATGGAATGTGTGGGACTGCATAAGTGCATAAACCTCCCCACATGCTGAATTTTTATTTATTTTTAATTAATTTATTTATAACTTGTTTATAAAGTTAAATTCAGTGAAAACGGTAAGTAGTTTTTACTAAGTTTATATTAGCTTTATCTGTTTGTCGGTTATGAAACAATTATCAATAATCAATAAATCCATCATAATTAACTTATCAAAGTTTTGTATGGGAAATGAGTTAATGAGCTCACCAAAAGATGGCGCTGGTTTCCAACCGAAGTGTTTTTATACGCTGGGTAATATTAAGAGTAAAAATTAGAAAATTTATTTACTAAATTTATTTAAATATTAGAAAATTGATTGATTTATTATTAGATAATTTATTAATTATTAATTTATTTAAATATTTATTAAAATTAGAAAATATACATTACCTACATGAACATTTTTTTTTAAATACGCTTTTATTTAAATGTAAAAAAAATATTTTCCTCCAAAATATTTTTGCCTCACTCTCCAAATAAAATCGTAGGGATTTTCCCTCAATCAACAACATGTGTAAATCTATATGAATATCGTAGCGCCCACCTAATAAATTAATTTTTTTTATTACTTTTGAGTACATTTAAATATAAGCATTGCTTTAATATATATATGTAAATAAATATAATACCTGCCGCCTCCTTACACACATATATTAACGTAAAATTTATTCGATAGAATTCGAAGTACTCTGTGCGCGACTTATGGTCGATCTCGATGATCATACTTTCTCTCCTGATTATTCATCCATAGCATACACAACAACTAGAAACCTTCTCACACCAAACCCCGAAGACAAACACAAATTTAAATGTGAGAATGCTCTAAAATGGATTTTCAACTATCGGATGAAATTCAACATATTTTTTTTTCATACATATTACTTATTATTATATTATTCATACTAAATGAAATTTGAACGGAATTGTTTCTTAGCAGAAATATGGAAATAATAACCTAATGACGCATATTCATCGAATTTTCAAACTTAATCGTAAGACATCGCAGATTATATGAATTAATTACGGAAAACTTTGGTACCATTGCGTGCCTGAATGCGAAGATGAGTTGGTAATTAGGCAGCGTTAAGCTTCTTCTGTACAGATTAAGTACGTTTTCGACATTGGATATCCTTATCTGTCTTCATTATTAAAAAAATATTAACATTAAAAAATACTATCGTAAAGCTTTTTGGATCTTTCAAAATAGTTTTTTCTATAGCGGCCTTATGGAACTCTATATAAGTTGGTGTATAAGGAAGTCTAACCCTTCCATTCCTTGATATTACCTTTGTGGTCGTCTATTACGTATTCCCCTACCTTTTATAGGGCTTTAACTACCTTTCTTTCCCACGGTTCCCCCCTTAGTCTCTATCCTGTTGGCTCATGTAAAAGAGTTTTGTGCGTATTACGGCACGCATCTGCTCTCGCTGCATATCCCGCTCTCTGCAACCTCCTTACTTTCAATTTCATCAGGATATATAGTTTACGAAGTTTCCATTTCAGGTTTCTTTTGCCTCCATTATTCGGTTAGGATATCTCGTATTGTACTGTAAACCTTGCGCGAGGATTTATTTTCGAAGAACTGTAACTTATTTTCTTGTGCTAAAATGAGAGGCAAAAGTTCAAATCCTCACAGAAAAATTGCTATAATCGGCACTACAGTATTTTATCTATCTAAATATTTTAAACTTTACCTTACACATTTTTCAAAATCCACAATATTATCCTGGATTTATGGTTTATATTAAAAAGGTATTTTTTTTAGGTATAGAACTCTAAAAAAAAAAAACAATCAAAATCGTGGTGATGACGATGGTATAGATTATATTGGAAAGATAAATTTATACCATTAGTTTTTAAATATGATTACGATACCATAACTTTCGAAATAAATTTGCAAATTTCGCGAACGTTGTTCTGGTCTATTCATGGTGAAATGGCAAAACAAACCTTGTATAAATCAGCTGTCAGCTGTCGAATCGACTGTCGCTGGAAAAAGCGTTGCCGATTCTAAAAATGAACCTTAAAAATGCCCTATATTTGAACACTAATAATATAAAATTACCCTTCCAATAAAGCAATACCACGGCCATCACCACGATTTTTGAAGTACGTCAAAAAACATCCTTTATCTGCAACTGTTGAGAAACTCTTGAAATATGAAAAAAAAATATTTACACCATTACTTAAGTCACACACGTAGCACACCAACTTTATTTTCGTACAAAATTCTGTTTTATGGACTATGAATAGAAAATGAAACAATAAATTTTCAACGGGAAAATGCGAAAATCGTATAAAATGTTCGGGTGGTTCTTGTGATTATTTCACTAAAATCTGCAAGATAAAATATGTTTATTCCAGATACGTTTTCAGATATATATCTGGCACTATTACGTACATAAAATATTCTTTACGCAAATGCGTGAGTAAAATTTTAAAAAATTCCTCCTCAAATATTAAAGTGTGATCGTATCTTTACTCTTCGTTATGAATTTTCGATATCTTCATAAAATACACCGTTTTAAACCCAAACCATTCCGAAATATGTCGTGTTATAAATATATTTTTATCAATTTCAATAAGGAATAAATTGAGGAGAAATATTTTGTAATAAATTAGAGAGATATAAGAGAATATTCTTTCCGCGGAAGAGCGATATCAATTTCGCCACAGCAACAATTAATGATTACGAAACATTTGAAGTATAAGGGGTATTTTTTTAGAAGTATTTAACTTTAAAATGAAATAAAAAACATAAAAAACTAACCCATAAAAATCAAGGTTTATTTTACTCCCTTTCTTTGTAAATTAAGTTAACCATAATGTAATTAAATAATTGATTGACTGAAAATGAGACATGTCTAGAAAAATATCTAAAAATATCTCTTTATCTCCATTTGAATTTTCTTTTCGTTTTATTTCCCCCTACATTCCTTTTGGCGAATGAAACTCTTAAAAATTAAAGACGAATTATAACATATAACATAACACTAAACTTACAGGAATCTAATATATTTCTAAAATGTCAGATGTTTTGAGCTTTGATAAGACAATTCATTCTTTGAAGATTAAATTCTAAAAACATTAATTATATACACTCTGTTGTCGTTTTAGTGTGATGACGTTGAATATGAATTCAACGAAATGTCGAAAATCGTTTCTCGGAAAACATACGGTTGGTTAAAAATATCTGTAACCATTTACAGTTAAAAATGTCTGACGACCGTAATACCAACCTTAACTCTTTAAATACCCTTTAAGTAAATGTCATATCATAGAGTGCATAATTTTTTCATTAATTCATTACATAGTTCAGATTTTACAAATACGAGGGTATTTCCGACTATTAAATATTTTTTATTTAGTTCATATAAAATTCAAAGATAGCCTGTGATGGTCGACATAGAGATAGATTTAATATATTTAGAAAATCTTAAAATAATAATATTCAAAAAAGTCAAGTATGGACATCAAAAATATATTTCTTCTGTTTGGAATCGTTTAAAAGTAAAAGCCTGATATATTTCTTCTTAAGATTCTATGTATTACAAGAGGCTAACAAAATATTGAATATTCAGCTATAAAAGTAATATTTCTTAGATATAATTCTGTGTTAAATTAAGATCGTTTGCCAATCCTAATAGACTCGACCTTGTGTGTAGGTGCGAACGAGCCTTTATTATTTATGAAACGGAACAGCAAGTCTCGCGTGTAGCGAGTGCTTTACTCTTATTTTAATGAAACGGACCAATCACAGGCACGCGTTGCCTTTCGACGGGTTGAGCCGGAGGCGACCGTCCTGGTGACTGAGTCCGGCCAATGGCGAGCGCCGGCGGTGAGGTCATCGCGCATAGGATGAGTCACTGCACTAGCGTGGATTTCAGAGGTATGGTGAAATCGTTACTATAAAAGGAGCGAACACGATATACCCAGCCCCTTCAGTTCGAGACCAGACCTGCCAGCGGAAGCGCTGCCCGAGAGACTACTGCCAGAGACTTCATTTGGAGAACAGCATTTGCGGACGGAGTTGCTGCCCGGACGTATGGAGGAATCTACCAATCATCAGTACCAGAGAGGATCATACCGCCACTGTGTAACAGCTAAGGAACATATTTATATTATCTATTACGGTTAATTATTTTCACTATCGAAATGTATTTATTTTGGGAATATTTGAGTTCGGAATAATTGTGTAATTAAATATCACGATTGCTTGTGTGATATTGGTTCAAATCGTACAAGAATTCCGTTCCAAACGGGTGTATTTTTATGCAAAGCGAATTTCATACCGTTTATGCTAAAATTTGAATACACGGATTTCTATATGAATTACTTAGTAGCATTATAATAATTACTGTATTGCATAAGTATTGCGCAATCCGGTCTTCAGTTAACTCTTTATGATTTGAGTACCTCGGTACATCTAGCTTAACAAGTAGCTTCAGAATGACGAGTAAAGGACAGAATGGGGAAGTCTAACTAAAGATTGGGGATATCTGGTTTGTGTTAGCCTAGCTGGCTGAGGGGTGGATGATTGCCGGCACTTGGGCGTGGAACCCGCACAAGCCCCTGCAGGGCCCCTTAAAGGCGGGGTCCTCCTTGTTGCTCGGGGTCGTCAATAAACCGACCACCTAACCTCATCTGGCGCAAACTACTTAAACCAACAAAAAGGTTCCCTTTGTCTTTGGAAGGATTTCCATGCTTGAATGCTGTAAAACCTTGATAGAAAACGTTAACTTCTATTTCGTCCTCTGTAAGAAAGACAGGGCCAGAATAAATATAAAAATCATTCACTCATATGGAATAGCTGGGATATTATAAATATGTTACTAACACTCTAACATTTGTCCAAAGTAAATGTTGCAAGATGCAGAATCGTGGGACGCCGCTCTGAAAAGGCATAATGAGATTGCACAATAATTTGTAACATCGCTGACTATGCCCGCAAAGGAGGCTAATGTCGTCATCAATTCGTACCAAAAGAGTACATGATTCTTCAAACACCGGCCTAAAAGAAAGGCGCCTCAAGACAACACACATCATCAGAAACTCGTACCAAAAGAGTACGGCCTTCTCAATTATAAGCCTAAAAGAGGGGCGTCACGGGATCACATCTCGTAAAGAAGAGATGGAGTCTCGGGATGCAGTAAGTTCCGGAGGAACAAGGGGGGCCGTTTAGTCACTTAGGAAGTCGGTCACCGGGTTTAGGCGGGCGCGGAGCCTCAACCCCTCTCAGCAGAGATGCTGAGGGTTTAAAAAAAACCAAAATTTAGCATTCAAAGAAACTATTATTTCATATAAACTCACGGGCTGTTGTAGAATCCTTTCGAACAAACCATCCCCGAGACCTTATCTACTTATTTATAAAGAAGTTTCGCTTCAAAAATGTCTTATTTCGTAGATAGCAAATATATGTATTATTTTCCCACGGAATTAATATGAACAGGTTCATACACGTCTGAGACGACACCATTCAAGGTAAGAATATGTTAATATAAAGTGTTTAAAATTATTAATTTCAGTGTTATTTAATATGTGTGAATTTTTCCCTTTGCGCCGTTCAAACGATTTTACTGGTTTGTCTCAAATCGAAAATGTTTTATTTCTAATACACGAATTCTTTCTAGTGTATGTATTTTATTGTAACATAAATGTATCGATTATTAGGTTCGTTAGATGTTTTTATTACGTAATATTATGCAATTGTTTCCACACTGCTCCTATAAAAGAATTTGAAGTTATTACAATACACAACGGGGTCCTTCATCCATTAGACGAATCATGTGCCAATTCAACGACGTATTACGAATAGTATATATTGTATTTATCGAGATTTAGTCGCATTTATTATTCCTAGTGAGGTTTTTAGTATTGGTTCCAGGCGCCATTATGAGGCGGAAATAGTTCATATTCATAGCCCGACTGCAATAGGTATTTTTGTCGCGTAAGAGGTAGCACTTTTAGGAATATAACTGTGTTTTATGTTTCGTCCCTGACGGACAGGATGGTATAGCTGTGGCTATTTAGGTAATATACTTAGTAAATGCAAAGGGCATTAGGTATTATCGATTTCGTCTGCGAACCCAAGATGTTAGTTAATATTTTTAGTTAATATTGCATTCAAAAGCGCAATTTTCACAGAATAATTATTTCCAGTTAATAATATATATTTTAGTTAAATGTATAGTTAGCACAGGCAGAGTATTAATATTGTATAGAATACATTATTTATAATATTTCAAGAAGGTATAATATTTTATTCCGCGATCCTTTTATAGTTACAGCGTATCTGTCGACCTCAGCCGTTGCCACCCGCGCCATACAACTATTTTCGCTAACATCATACGGCAAATGACTTTATTCATTGCAATGAAATTTATATTATTTAATATTATTTTCCACGACGTATTTTTGACGGGTCACCCCATAGGATTCATCACATTGTTAGCCGCGGCCAGGAGTTGGCAAATTAATTGAATATAATAGCTAAAATTAAATATCAACTCGCGACGAGTAAGCATCGACATTTTAAATAAATTATTAATACAAAATTCCTCGTTAGTACGTTAGGAAGACCCCACTATCTCTGTGGATCATCTCAGTGCTTACCGTGACCAGGAGAATGATTTATATTGAAATACAATAAAATGCTTTATAATATTAATTGAACATCATTTCGACATTAATTACAGTCCGCTCGATTTGATTAGGATGCCCCTTCTATCAGGACCATCTCAGTGGTGCCGTTGACCAGACAGGAGCGTATTCGTTGGACTCATTTGCATAGTAATAACATCATTTTGGTTTAGTTAATATTATAAATGAAAGAAAATATTTGATTATAAAAGCGGTTTTATTTAAACAATTGCGAACCACGGTCCGTGACATCAAAGAAAAAAGATTGAGCATTTATGTGAACCACGTACTGAGATTTGTAGACAAACGTGATACTAGGTATTAGAAATTTCTTTAGGTTGTTTGTCATATAGATAGTTGGCATTTTTATTATTTAATATTTTGTGAACGAAAATTATTGTAGTAATTTTGGTCCTTGTGATATATTAGTTCGATTTTGGAATGCCTGTTTCTTTGTAAAAGTATTGCTCCATTTTATAGAATATGTGATTTATTTCATATCTCATTCATTTTATGTGGTTTGAAATCAAACGATTCACATTTGAAAAATATTTTTAATAATTGTATGAAGAAAATATATTTGAATGCGATCTCACAAGTAAGCCAACGTCACAATCTAAAAAAGACCATCGGGATTTGCGGATCGCAGTATAACAAATATGTAGTTGGGATTCAAACGATTCACGTTTGAAAGGTTTTAATTATTGCATTTGTTTTCTCGCAAGTATACCACTGTCACGGCCTAGGCCATCGGGATTTGCGATCGCAGTGTAACAAATATGTAGTTGAGATTCAAACGATTCACATTTGAATGGTTTTAATTATTGCGTTTGTGTTTGTGTTTCGCAAATATACCACCGAACACGGCCAAAGCCGCCGGGTTTGCGAGCGCTGTGTAATGGGAGAACACGCGCGACACGGCTCCCCATACAGTACCGTCCCGGGTCATGTTCCGCCCGACTGCGAGCGTTCACGAAATAGACCGGAGACGTTTGAGGGTTTAAGGTTTAACAAGTTCGACCTTCGCGCTCGGGCTAGTACGAAGGGACAGTTAGCTGCCCCACTGAAACGGATTCGCACGGCGCCCGAAATGCAAAAATACACACCTGTATTACGGGCAGATCACCGCGACAGATTTCAGCGCGCGCCACGGAGGGTTTATGATAGCTTAAAATTCGGTTTTAATTTAATTTCTTATATTAATATAAACTAATAATTAACCCACGCTAGATAAAATTTGTTCAGTGGCAAATATTTTCGCTTACGAGTTATGCAATAGTAATTAATAATAATAGCAGAAAAATATAAAAGTAAAAATAAATATAAAAACCGGATAACAATTTAGTAGAAAATATAAACACGAGAATATATGAATATAAAAGAAAAGAAGATATAAAAACGAAAACTTTTAGTATACGGGTACACAAGAATTATATTAAACGGATTTTGCCATGTGAACATTTGATATATATTTTATTTTATAAAAAAAATTATAAATCCGATGTTTTATAATATTTACTTTTCTCTTTCGGTTATGTACTTTTATGATACAAATGCAAAAAATATTTTAATAATTATCCGTCTGGTTTCATAATTAAAAATTAATATAAATTAATTTTAATTAAATTGAGGTTAATGTAAATTAAATAAATCCACACTTGTTATATATTTGTCTTATGGATATTAAAAAGGGTTTCTATATTTGAAAAAAAAAGATCTTTAAATTCAGCTAAATTTTTACAGATAATAATTACACAAAAAATTAATTGATTATAGTATTCTTACAAATCTACTTATATTATTTGATAACTTTCACGTGCATGTTTCGGAGATACCTTTTTATCGTCAAGGTGTTATATTAAAAATTGTCCTAAAAAAAATAAAAATGTCAATCTACAATGTTGCTGAATTAATTGAAAAAAAAATAATAATTTCCTTCATTGATTTATTATGGTTCTTAATTATTCTAATTATCTAAATGTGTTCTTAATTGTTATACACAGTTATATACGGTTCTGGTTATTCAAACTAATTATAATTTCTTTGTTGTATGCATGATTGATAGACTTGTTCGTAATATAAATACAAACGCGTATTGTTGCACGAAATAATTATTTGAGTTTCTTGTTTTGATCTAAAATTATTTTGATTTGAATTACAAGAATAAAATTGCTTCCATTTTTATTTACAAGACGGCATATGAATTAAAATGGTCATACTACCGCCATCTAGCGGAAATCAGAGAAAGTTTTGAGCCTTCGCTAGTATTAGTCTATAGGAAGCGGTAATAGAGAGCGCAATATATGTTCTCTTAGTAACGAATAATTAAAAATTGAACTTCTTTGTTGTTTTTTATATATATTCCTTTGTTTCGCTTCATTGCAACGTTAATTGAAATTGTTTTATCTTCATTAATATATATTATATTATAATATACGTTGATATAGCGTATTTATAGGCAGAATAGAAATAAACATCAGCTTATTTGACTACAGAGATGAGATATGGTAGACGGACAGTTGGCTTCTTTAATGATCATAGGGTTCGCATGCGGGGTTGATAATGGTTAAATGTTTACATCTCACTACTTCAAATTTCGTACGTATCTATATTGGGGTTGTTTTAGTTTTGGGCGCAATCTTCTTGGAAATAATACAAAAGTAAATCCGGAATTAACGATATGTGAGTTTCTTCAAGTTTTGAGAAGTCGTAACGCTATGATTGATTAAGCATTTATTGTTTTTACTATACATTGGGTGTATGTAGAAATCCTGTTGAATAGTGATAAAATAAAATAAAAAAGCAATTTTTCAGGAGAGCTTTTGAATTCTTCTGGAACATTTTGAAAAAAAAAAAATTGAAAATAGATTTTTAGTAGATTAAATAGTAGTAGCATAACGAAATCATTAGCTTCATTCACCTTCATGCGTCGTCGTGACCATTACTTTTAGATTAGGGTAGGAAGATTAGTCGTTTGGATCTTGAATAGATTCCAGTCGTATAGCAAACCGAATTATACGTTAGGAATTCTTGATTCAGTTACACACATACATCTTCTGTGGATATCAGTGTTGGTGATGACTACTACAGCTAGTACAGATATTAGGGTTTACCTCTTCTGATTTGTAACAGTGTACTTCGTTAAACATGTTCGCGTTGTTAAAGGAAAACTTTAAAATTTTATAATGTTGAATATACTTGAGATTCTTTCATTAGCGGGGGGAAATATGGGGATGAATACATATAAGTAGAAGTTGTTTTAGGTTTTCAATAAGTTTTGGGAGGAATAATATTACAGTTATACGGAGGAGTCGCGCCTGATTATTTGACAAACGCTTAACAATTTGGGGGAAGACAGGTTAGTAAGGAATAGTTATGGGAAACTTTTCTAGACATCTGGATCCACTTCTTCTACAAACATGCGTCGTCTTTCGATATCACTCTTGAGGGTTGGCTGGAAAGTTAATTGAGACGGATAATAGTTATATATACTTTTACGTTCTACAATTATCGACGAGGTTGTTCCTACCCTTTTCTTCCTCTTCTTCTTCTTCGTCTTCTTCCGTTTATCTTATACTTATCAACTGGTTTTCTTCGTCTTCTCTTTATCTTCTTCTTATTCTTCTTCTTTTCCTATATCTACATTCATGTGTCGTCTTCTTCTGTTTATCTTATAATTTTAGACTCTTTTTCTACGTCTTTTCTTCATCTTCTTTTGTTCTTTACCTACTACTACATTCGCGTCTTCTTCTAATTTTATAACATTCGACTTCTTCTTCTTCGTCTTTATCTATTACTACACTCGTTTGTGACTTTTCTTCTTTATCTTATGCCTTTCAATGGATTCATTTTCTTCTTCTTCTGTTGTCATCCAGTACTTTTGCGGCTTCTTCTTCTTCTTCTTCATCATATTACACCAACAATAAATTATGGCAGTCATTACAGTATACGTGGAATATTGAGGACAATTGGCTGTTTCTACATAGGAGGACATGTATTGCGCATATGAATAGAGTTCATAGCTCAGATGGGGTACAAGAGTTAATTTTGTCGCGGTTTGCAATCATAGTAGGAATATGCGGTTGACTATTCACTCGGTTAAAACAGGACGAAACGAGTTAGAAATAGAAGAGTGTGTATAGTTTGGGGGAAGGGTTTGCTCTTTATATTAGGAAAGCTGGTTGTTAAGTTTATATGAATAGATTGTACATTAATTCGTAGGTTAACATAATTCTGGAACTTCAGATTTATCGTAGCTCGCATTTCATAGGAGAAATATACAGTTAATATTTACTCGGTTGAGTTGGTTTGTATAGCTTGAAGGGGATGTGGGGAGTGTTAGTGGGAGTATATTCTGGGGGAAGGGAGGTATATGCTGGGGAAAGTAGTATAGAGTTGCGAGGTGGTGAACACTGGGAGTGTACCATTGTAAGGGAAGCAAAGAGGATAACAAAGTGGGGGAAGGGGCGTTCCTTTTAAGTGTTGATAACAGGATGGAGCTTGAGTGGTTAGCAGACACAATGATGAGATTACTGAGGCATTCAATCGATTATGAAGAATCGAACCTTTTCAGTCAATTGAATAAAATGAGATACAGTCCCTTTTGCTTTCAAATCTTATATTTATATTAGTTGTACACTTTTTCATTTGAATGACAGGCAGATGGTTTACAGTAGCTTTAAATACGCAAAAAGGATTCCATTGAAAAGGAATTCTACCCTAATAGAAATATAGTAAGGAAAGAACAACGATTAATTTTCCAAGGAATTTTAGAAACTCTTAATAAGTATCACGAAATATACTATCCTATTGGGTTATTTAGCAGATAGGCTCGATCTGATAGATCATTCCTCTCTCTAAATAAGGGGGAAGCTGTGATGGTCGACATAGAGATAGATTTAATAAATTTAGAAAATCTTAAAATAATAATATTCAAAAAGCCAAGTATGGACATCAAAAATATATTTCTTCTGGTTTGAATCGTTTAAAAGTAAAAGCCTGATATATTTCTTCTCAAGATTCCATGTATTACAAGAGGCTAACAAAATATTGAATATTCGGCTATACAAGTAATATTTCTTAGGTTTTTTATTATACCATAGATATAATTCTGTGTTAAATTAATATTGGTTGCCAATCCTAATAGACTCGACCTTGTGAGTAGGTGCGAACGAGTCTTTATTATTTATGAATCGGAACAGCAAGTCTCGCGTGTAGCGAGTGCTTTACTCTTATTTTAACGAAACGGACCAATCACAGGCACGCGTTACCTTTCGACGGGTTGAGCCGGAGGCGACCGTCCTGTGACTGAATCCGGCCAATGGCGAGCGCCGGCGGTGAGGTCATCGCTCATAGGATGAGTCACTGCACTAGCGTGGATTTCGAAGATATGGTGCAATCGAGAGTATAAAAGGAGCGAACACGATATACTCAGCCCCTTCAGTTCGAGACCAGACTTGCGAGCGGGAGCGCTGCCCAACAGACTACCGACGGAGCCCCGAGTTCCAGATCATCAGTTGCGAGCAAAGGAGCTGCCAGCTTGAGAGAAAGCGGGTCTTGCAGCGGCGAAGTATAGAGATTCCACCATCCCGCAGCACCAGAAGGAGGATTCCTCCACAAAGAGTAACAGCTAAGGATCATATTCATATTATCTATTACGGTTAATTATTTTCACTATCGAAATGTATTTATTTTGGGAATATTTGAGTTCGGAATAATTATGTGTAATTAAATATCACGATTGCTTGTGTGATATTGGTTCAAATCGTACAAGAATTCCGTTCCAACCGGGTGTATTTTTATGCAAAGCGAATTTCATACCGTTTATGCTAAAATTTGAATACACGGATTTCTATATGAATTACTTAGTAGCATTATAATAATTACTGTATTGCATAAGTATTGTGCAATCCGGTCTTCAGTTAACTCTTTATGATTTGAGTACCTCGGTACATCTAGCTTAACAAGTAGCTTCAGAATGACGAGTAAAGGACAGAATGGGGAGATCTAACTAAAGATTGGGGATATCTGGTTTGTGTTAGCCTAGCTGGCTGAGGGGTGGATGATTGCCGGCACTTGGGCGTGGAACCCGCACAAGCCCCTGCAGGGCCCCTTAAAGGCGGGGTCCTCCTTGTTGCTCGGGGTCGTCAATAAACCGACCACCTAACCTCATCTGGCGCAAACTACTTAAACCAACAACAAGGTTCCCTTTGTCTTTGGAAGGATTTCCATGCTTGAATGCTGTAAAACCTTGATAGAAAACGTTAACTTCTATTTCGTCCTCTGTAAGAAAGACAGGGCCAGAATAAATATAAAAATCATTCACTCATATGGAATAGCTGGGATAGTATAAATATGTTACTAACACTCTAACATTTGTCCAAAGTAAATGTTGCAAGATGCAGAATCGTGGGACGCCGCTCTGAAAAGGCATAATGAGATTGCACAATAATTTGTAACATCGCTGACTATGCCCGCAAAGGAGGCTAATGTCTTCATCAATTTGTACCAAAAGAGTACGTGATTCTTCAAACACCGGCCTAAAAGAAAGGCGCCTCAAGACAACACCCATCATCAGAAACTCGTACCAAAAGAGTACGTACATCTCAATCATAAGCCTAAAAGAGAGGCGTCACAGGATCACATCTCGTAAAGAAGAGATAGAGTCTCGGGATGCAGTAAGTTCCGGAGGAACAAGGGGGGCCGTTTAGTCACTTAGGAAGTCGGCCACCGGGTTTAGGCGGGCGCGGGGCCTCTACCCCTCTCAGCAGAGATGCTGAGGGTTTAAAAAACCAAAATTTATCATTCAAAGAAACTATTATTTCATATAAACTCACGGGCTGTTGTAGAATCCTTTCGAACAAACCATACCCGAGACCTTATCTACTTATTTATAAAGAAGTTTCGTTTCAAAAATGTCTTATTTCGTAGATAGCAAATATATGTATTATTTTCCCCAGGAATTAATATGAACATGTTCATACACGTCTAAGACGACACCATTCAAGGTAAGAATATGTTAATATAAAGTGTTTAAAATTATTAGTTTCAGTGTTATTTAATATGTGAATTTCTCCTCTTTATGCCGTTCGATTGTTTTTATTGGGTTGTTTCCAAACGGAAATGTTTTATTTCTAATACACGAATTCTTCTGGTGAACGTATTTTATTGTAACATAAATGTATATATTATTAGGTTCGTTAGATGATTTTATTACGTAATATTATGCAATTGTTTCCACACTGCTCCTATAAAAGAATTTGAAGTTATTACGATACACAACGGGGTCCTTCATCCATTAGACGAATCATGTGCCAATTCAACGACGTATTACGAATAGTATATATTGTATTTATCGAGATTTAGTCGCATTTATTATTTCTAGTGAGGTTTTTAGTATTGGTTCCAGGCGCCATTATGAGGCGGAAATAGTTCGTATTCATAGCCCGACTGCAATAGGTATTTTTGTCGCGTAAGAGGTAGCACTTTTAGGAATATAACTGTGTTTCATGTTTCGTCCCTGACGGACAGGATGGTATAGCTGTGGCTATTTAGGTAATATACTTAGTAATGCAAAGGGCATTAGGTATTTTCAATATAGTATGCGAACCCAAGATGTTAGAAATATTTTAGTTCCTATAATTTCATTGAATATTTGCTGCAGAATAATATTTGATGAGAGAAGTAGTTAATATTCCATTCAAAGCAAAAGTTTTAGTCAATATCTTTATAGGTAATATTCAACAGCAAGTTAGAATTATTTTCAGTTAATACGTATTTTTAGTTAATTTATCGTATAGAACAATTTCTGATAGTATAGAATATTATTTCATATGAAAAGTTGAATTTTAGTAGTAGTAATATTTCTGTATTGAATATTTAATTTTTAACAACTGTATCGCTACATCATATGGTTGAAGTTGACCGGTTGCATCCTGTCGCTCGATCGCGCGCGCTCACATATAAGAATAATGAAATATTTGATAATCCAATATATTGTATTTTGAACGCGACGGTTTGCTACTTACTAACCTTCATTATTTAGTAGAACCCACATTAGGGTCATCTTACATCGTTAGCCGTGAAAAGAATATGATTTCCATTGATTTGCAATGGAATGATTTGTATTATAGATTTGCTTCGCCATATATATTCAACACACACCCCATGGGATGTCTAACTCTGGTGCCGGACCAGGAGCTATACTAAATTATTATTAAATGTATCAAGGTCGCGATGCCCTGCTATCTACCTGGGTCATCACAGTGCTTACCGTGACCAGGAGAACGATTTATATTGAAATACAATAAAATGCTTTATAATATTAATTGAACATCATTTCGACATTAAATACAGTCTGCTCGATTTTATTAGGATGCCCATCTATCTACGTGGGTCATCACAAGGTTCCAAACTGAGTTGCAGAGTGTGTCAGCGAGTTTAAAAGGTTCAGAAAAGCTCTAGAGGGTTCGAGAATGCTCTAGAAAGTTCTGGTAAGAGAAAGTTCTATAAGCTATCAGAAAGATCTATAAGGTTCCAAACTGAGTGGGGGTGTGCATCGGTGGGTCTAGAGGTTCCAGAAAGAATTATAATGCTTTAGAAGGTTCTGGAAAGGGAAAGTTCTAGACGATTTCAGAAAGTTCTATAAGATTTCGGAATGCTCTAGAAAGTTTTGAAAAGTTCTCTCTAGAGTGTTATTATAGTGTGCTAAAATATCTGTTGATATTTTGACAAAGCGAAGGCGGTCCAGCAAGGCAATCCAATCACAGGTGCCGAAACCAGCAAAAAAGAGACGTCAACACAATTCTATGCTTACCGAATTATGGTCCCGAGCGAAGCCGGGCCAACCAACTAGTTGATTAATAAATTACCAAATCTTCGATGTTTTAAAAATGAAGAAAATTGCTCCACTTTGTGGGCCTTTTATGACTGAGTGGCCTCGTGAGATGTCTTTTTTATTCAATAATATTACAAATTAAACGATTATCTTAAATTTATCACAATTATTGCAAAATCTGTTAGTTGGTTTAATTACAATTTATGTTTTAAAAATACTGTTTTTTTTAATATTTTTATGGGGTTTTTTCAACTCTTTTTACATGGTTGACAACTTTTTTACTTCAATAGTCAAAAGTATACATATTTTAATTTTATAATAAAAACAAAAAAAATCAAAATCCTTGTTGATATTTCTGATTTTAGATATTTAATCAAGACGCAACGTATTTATTACACAATACGCAGAGCCTTAAGGGATTAAATACCTAAAATCTGAAATCGAGAATAATTTGTTGAATTTTTTGTATTAATTTTAAAATAATAATGTTTATTCCTTTAATTTATTAAAGAAAAAAAGTTATCAACTATCTAAAAAGGATTGAAAACAAACACGCAAAAAATAAAAAAAATATTAAAAAACAGTGTTTTTTAAAACATAAATTGCATGTAAACAAACAACCAGATTTTGCAATAATTGTAATAAATTTAAGATAATCGTTTACTTTATAATATTATTGAATAAAAAAGTCATCTCACGAGGCCATTAAGCCATAAAAGGCCCACAAAGTGGAGCAATTTTCTTCATTTTTAAAACATCGAAGGTTTGATAATTTATTTATCAATTATATAATTCAGTTTGTGTTATTTTAATAATATATTCGTAACCTGATGAATAAATTTTAAAATAAGATATTTGCATACAAAAATGTGATAAAAAACGCAAGAGAAGATATAAGAAAAATTGTGAAATTTGCTCACTCTGCCGGACGATCGCCTTAAAGCAAACTGACAACATACAAATTCAAACACCATAGTGTGCATTGTAGAACTACTAAAGCTAGACCGCATTCAAAAGAATGTGCGCAAAAAATATGTGTGTTGTTACGATGCAAAAAATGAACACAAAAGAAGTTTTTCTATTAAGTAAGTAACCTTTTTTAAAATAATAAATATATATTTATTTGAAATATTATATTGAGGCTTGTAATACGGGATTGCCAGGCAACTTCCCCCCCGCTTTCTACTTACCGGACAAAGCTAGGAAATGGTCTTTTGATTATGGTCGACCTATAGTGGTAATTCAGAGTACTACATATTATATTATCTTATCGATGTTCTACACACATAGAAATGGTGAGTAGTAGTCTTGCAACAATGTGAAATAGATGATTCTCAAAATCATTTTGTGATTATTATTAGTTTTTAGGTTTGTAGCAAATTTGCAACACGA
>JADDOH010023941.1:0-23827 GCA_016648135.1 Agrypnia vestita
CAGTGAATGTTCCAGTATTCAATTTCCAATAAGATAACACGAATAAAATTTAGGTATTCAAGGTTTTTTTTCAATTCACCTTTCAGAAAATAAAAATGGGATTGGGAAGCAGACGAGCATTTTATATATTATAATACTATAATAGGGAATTTACAAAGTGGACCTGTGTGATTTGGCCACACAATTAATAAAGTCCTGTCGCTATCTCATTTAAAAATAGTTTAATCGTAAAAAATGCTGACATAAATAAAAGTACCACAGTTGGTAATCAAGAAATTTTGCAGCCCTATCAAAATATAACTGATTTTTTCTAAAACGCGTGGAGTTGTTTCTAAGTAAATTCCTAATCTTATGAGATTATATTGCCCAAAAGCGTACTTTTTCCAATGATGTATCTAATCAAAAGAAAATAATTTGTAAAATAATTAATCAGAATTATTTTTGTTTTATTTTTAATTGCCTAAAATTGGGAATTTACCCAAACCTCGCTTGACCTCGCTTTGTGCATCATTAAGGGTCGTTTTCACCAATGTTAGTGGCGGGTGTATTTTGTGTAATTAAAGTGTTCCGAATCTGTGTGTTTTTGTAAATTAAAGTACATAGTTTTAATTAAAATACAATGTCTGATTCGTTGATCGCTGAGTGTTCGGGGTTGTCACCTGTAAAAAAAAGACTCAAAACATATATTTCCAGTGCAGAAAAAATGTGTGTCATAAATGTTTTCAAAACGAAAACACGAAAGCAATGGAACAAAATCCATCTATTTATTTAACGGATGTACAAAAAATGGTAGCAACGGCTACGGGCATTAGCTACACATCAGTACGAAGGATCATCAAAGAATACAAAGAAAATGGAGTGTTACGATCGCCGAAAAAGAAAAAAACAATGCCAAATATTTTAAATGAAGTAGACGATTTTGATAAATGTGCAATAAGACGAATCGTCCATAACTTTTTTTTCCGGAATGAAATTCCAACAATTGACAAAATTCTAAAAGTTGTTAACGAAGATGACAGTTTACCTAATTTTAAGTTAAGCACATTAAAATCTCTTAGCTTTAAGTATGAAAAAAGATCTCGCAACGGTATGCTCACTGAGCGTTCTGATATAATACTTTGGCGCCGAAAGTATTTAAACGATATTCGAAAATATCGTTCGGAAGGCAGAAAAATTTACTATTGTGATGAAACTTGGGTGAATGCTGGTGACAAAGGTATGGTGTGACACTTCAATAAAATCTTCAAAGGAGGCATTTTTGTCTAGCCTAACAATCGGGTTAAAAAATCCATCAGGTAAAGGGAAACGTTTTATCATAACCCACGTTGGCAACGAGGACGGTTTTGTACCAGAAATGTTGCTAATGTTCGAGGGACAAAAAGGTGATGGGGATTACCACCATGAAATGAATGCGGATGTTTTCGAGAAATGGTTCGAAAAATTATGCCTGAATATTGAAGATAATTCAGTCATTGTTTTAGATGACGCTCCTTATCATAGCCGGCAGGCAGAAGCACTCCCCACATCTGCCTGGAGAAAAAACGATATTTCAGCTTGGCTTAGCTCTAAAAATATCAATCATAATCCGACTACTATGGTAAAGGCACAATTGATCAAAATTGTACAGGAGGTGAAAAATCAGTATAAATCGTTTGTCGTCGACAATATTGCCACGAAACATAATAAAATTGTACTGCGTCTTCCCCCTTACCATTGCGAACTCAACCCAATAGAACTCATATGGGCGCAAGCGAAATCGCACGTCGCTAAAAATAACATAACATATAAGTTAAACGATGTGAAAATTCTTTTTGAACAAGGCATTGAGCTTATTACTCCAGCAAAATGGCAAAAATGTATAGACCATGTTATACAGAAAGAAGAAAAGCGCATGTGGGATATAGATATCGCGGTCGACAATATGACAGACAATTTAGTGATAAATGTAAATAATGAAAGTGAGACTTCTGATTCTGATTTTTAAGTAATATTATTACGACGTAGTTTTAGTTTTACTTTTAATGCAACAAAATATTTAAAAACATTATTTCCATATGTGTGTGACTGACAATAATTCTTCGTTTGATATCAATGTTCGGGTGTTACAAATATTTTAGGTGAGTTTTCTTTAATTTAGTAATTATTATTACCTATATTTAGTTATTACGGTTTTCAGAAAAACATAACAATGTTTTTGAATTTTGGAAAAAAAACATATTTTGACAGTTAATCATAAAATAAAATATAAGCTAGTGTGTGATCGAAGCTTTACATTTTTGACTGTGGTCAGTTTTTTCAGTTGATCACGCGGTATCCACATGCGCAGTGGTCTTGACTCTGTGAATGGACTTTAGCTTAGTTTGAAAATAGAAAAAGCGTTTAGCTTAGTTTGAAAATAGTAAAAATATTGATGTGACACGTATCCCATGTTCGCATCTCTATTTAAAAAATATATATACATACAGGGTTATTCTCAAAACATTAATAACCTCGCAGGACTATATTACTGCCTTGATTATGAGTCGAAAATGTTAAAGCAAGATGTCTATTCTGTCCTAGATTCAAGAGGAAATCTAAACAAACACAAACAAACAAAAACGCATACACACACGGACACATAAAAACACACTCACTGTTTTTTCTTATTTTTTATCGATCCTGTTATAATATTATTTTTTATCGATCCTGTTATAATATTATTGTATATATGTGTTTTCTTGTAATTGGCCCAAGACTCTATACATCGATTATTGTTTTTTTTTCAAGATTGATTAATTATATAACTGTAAGAAATCCAATAAATGTAAATAAATAAATACACATGCTACAAGAAACACGCGTGTTGTCAGTGTGCCAAAGAAGAATGCCTAGATTGTGCCTAAAACATTGCACATTGGCTTGGACAGTTTCGTAATTACCAGATCTAGATTTTTCAAGTATTTTTTTAAAAATGTTAATTAAGAAAAATTATTATTTTGATTCCTTAACTGCGCTTTTTAGTTTAATAATGTGATTACCGATTTCTTGTGATTTTCTCATAAAAATACGGGTCTAAATAGTGTTCCAGTAATAAAAATAAGACATATTAAATTATGATTATAAGATTATGCTCAATTTATTTATTATGTAGACTTATTTTTTGGATCAATTCTTTTTTAGATAAACCATCCCAATAACATTACAAAAAATCACATTGATAGTTAAAGATTAAACAATTGATTTGGAACGAAAATATATGTACATATGTATAAATAGTAAATCTCTTTTGCAAAAGATACATTAATAGTATACAAATGTGTCATTAATTTAACTGTAACTGGTTGTGGATATTTTATACGAACCGTAAATTTTTCCGAGAAACGATTCTCGACGTTTCGTTGAATTATTCAACGTCATCAGGAGGACGACCTTTACCCGCAGAGGTAGAGGGCGGACTGATTACTGCTTTCGAGGGCTGCACCTTGTTGTGGAGTGTTCATTTCTTCTACAGTAGAGCTCGCCAGTATGCAATATGTACTAGTTACGTCGGCAGACTTTACTGTGACATCTCTCAAGGGTTGAATCAATGTCGTAAGAACAGGGCGCCAAATACTTGATAGTTTGTAACTAACGCCAAGTACTTTTGTTTGTCATTAATTCTCCGGTTTATGATTGCACCATCGAATGCGACTCGAAAAACCCTCATTCGTCTCATTACCCCCTGTAGTTTATTATATCTGTGGGGGACGAACAAAGTGCACGGCAGCAACATTTGTAGCTCGTGACACACATCAGACTGGCGCGCGCACGACACACCAGCGGTGCGCCGTGGGGGACCAGGGCCGGATTTAGGAGTGAAAGGAAGCCAGCGACACTTCTGCTACTACCACGGAGCGCGCTGGCAGCAATCCAGAAACTTGCAATTATTTAAATTCACAGGCTGTGTCGTTTTGTCACAATATTCCACTCGCGCACAAAACTTGGATAGACTTACCCTTTACTTATATTGTAGTTTGTTTTTATTGTGTTAACGCTATTCGGAATTTCTCTCACAATAACTACCCTTTGCCTGCATCAGCTCCAGGAAATTCCCGTAAGCGCGAATCTAATATTGGAAGCCAGAAAGCTTGGAGAGTCGCCGTACCAAGCCGAAGTACAAGCGCTCCTAACGCGCCCCACACATTTTTCCCATACATCTACGCAGAATTATGTACTTAGGGGTCTATTGGTATTTAATTATACAACAATAAATACTTTAACTGCTACATTAATTAGGTCTACATTTTTAATTACACGGGTAATATTGAGAATTCAAACTGCCTTAATTACAAATAAAATGAGATATTTTAATAATCTGCATGATATGTGTACCAGAGCTAGCAGCAGAAACTTGGCAAATTGAAAAAAGTTTTTTTTTTACAAGGTTTCTATCATTTTATTTGAGTTGTATTGAAGCAAATGAATTTTTCATAATCGATATAAGTTACTGTAATGATAGTTCAACTTTTTGCAAAAAATAAGTCAGAAATATTGGAAAAAAATGCAAATTGTCATACTGCATATATCCATAACTATTGATATTAGGTCATGGTTGCTGAAACATTTTAGACTTATAACATAGACAGGAATCTATTGGCCAAGTTTCTGCTGCTAGCTCTGGTACACCTGTATAAAAATGTACTTTAATGTATGTATTCATTTTGAACACATTTTGTTTCCAATACTCTTCTCAAGGATCAGGTATAATTTGGTTAGGATTAGATCGGTCTCTTTTGTTTTGCAATGTTTAACATTTTTTAATGTCATTGTCAAAACAATATCGCAGATGTTCTGAGGTAGAAAAATCTCAAATGAAGCTCGAATTAATTAATTCTGTCAGATCGCTCTATTGTGAAACAATAATTTATTGTTTTACACGCCCATATTGACAGTAATCGATATTATCTTTTGCTTTTATTACATAATATAAGTAAAACTAAGGGATGATCTGTAATTGAAGGGCTGGTTAGATTATTTAAAGGATGATTAATACCTAACTGTTTTATATTACTTATTTTTTTTTAGTTTAGTTTTTTAATTGCATATTTTTTATGAATCTACATAATATATATCACCATTCACATTTATATAAAGTTAAGTCAATTAATTAATTTTTGTTTTACTATAATTCATGTAGCATAATTTTTATATTAAATAAAATCATTTAAAAAAATTATATTATTTGTTTTCTAATTTAATTTTTTTTTGTAAACCTAAAACCGTTTTTTATGAAATAATAAAATTTGAAAACCGGTTTTTCCATGGTTTGAGTCTTCTGGGGTATTATGCCGTGTTAATACGACCTTTTAGGCCAAAAAGGTCAGTCCAGTCTGGCCAGAAAGGTCGTATTAACAAGGCATAATACCCCAGAAGATTCTGAGTGGCCATGAAAACCTAAGAACATTCTTATATTTTTCCAGTATTCCAAGTACATATATCCATTATTCCAGGTATGTGTAAGTTTGCATAAGCCCTAGTATAAATGTTTCTTTAACATAGGCAAGAAGAAAAATTCCTCCGCGGTTTCCCAACCCCTTTCCTATATTAACCAGTTCATATACTCCATATTATCTGTTATTTGATTTGTATCTAAATGTGTCAATGATTGGTAACTGATTTTTCGCTATTCAACGGGCAATTATTGGTATTAGACAACAATTATATCTCAATTACTAATCATCGACATAAATCTCAAAGAACTGCATACATCTTTTCATTTAAGAAAGACAATCGAATCACAATGTGTAAGCCATGTGTACGACGCACATTGTATTGTTGTGTTGGTATTTACGGGTATAAACACCAATACAACAAAACAATGTGCCTCGTACGCTTACACATACTAATTCAAATGGAAAGAGGCACCTTTCTAAGAATGCAGAACTGTATGTAAATGTAAGATCCAAGGATGACATAATTCAGCCTATAAGAGATTTTATATAACACTTTCTTAAATAGAATGATGTTTAACATGAGTAACCAGTTAAAAAACAGTTTGCCCATCATTATTACACCATATTATTTTTTGGGATTCAAAAAAAATTATAAAATGAAACCAGCAGATGCGAGTATATTTTTATTAATAATTAATGGATGTGACATGTTTCCACTGTCGTCGACAATACATACAAAAATGACATTGTTTACAAAAAAATCTAATACTTTTCTACAAGAGGAAGAAAGTTATTTTACAATAATTTTCTTTATTTTGCATTTTATCAAAACATAATTAACCTCATAAAATTCTAAATAAAAGGAAAGCTTCAAAATTTATCTTTACTTCTAATTATATTATAAGAAACATAAATTTGCACAAAATTTGATAATATTTACACTTTTCTGGAAGAGATAGATGATAATCATCCCAATGTGTCCTAGATTTATTAAATAACTGCAAACATTTCTATGTCGCAGATAAGACCTTTAATATTTACTGAAATTGAAGCATGTACGATTGTTAAACTGATCAGCCTAAACTATTAAACAGGAATAGGAAAATTATGGAAGACTAAGGAATGAGCTATATATGTAACAAAGGAATGAATGATAGACAATACCTCGTTTGTTAGAAGCCGCTGTTAGAAATTAAGTACAACTCTGAATTAATTTAAATACCGACTCGGTTTGATTAATATTGCAATGCTGTCTAAATCTTATTAATTTGAATTCCTAAAAAAAGGGTTGCCTTTATGCCAGAAATGCCAAAGATTAAAGATGTGTCCAATGCGTGCATTTATATCAATACTGAGAGTTATGGTAGCTTAGTGATGTTAAAAAGACACTAGATCCAGAATTAACCGTATATTTTTAATGCTCTTAAACTTTTTTCAAACATGCATTTGTATACAGCAGAAGATGACATATGGCAGAACTACTCAAATTATAATTGTGGCGTTATGCTTTTCTAAATCTTAACTGTTCAAAAAAAGTAAGTAGAAAAATTTATTATATTGGAGATTCAAATTATTTTAAATATTTATTAAGTATGTGTGTGTACAGTCCTACACGGTTATAAAGAGAACGACAGGACAGAATAAATTTGTTCATTATAGCCGGTACTCGTCAGAGTTGGGTATATTGTGTGCAAATACTCATTTTTTGAACTATTGTACTGATCACTCTGTTATTTTATTGAAAATGTATAGCATACCTTCATACTAATGACACAAATTCATAATTAAAAAAAATAATTTCGACTTTTTCACAAACCGAGAGACAGTCTGGTTTGTTAGTGGATATATTCCCGATGGAAGGATTTCTGATTTTACTTTCAAATATCAATACAAAAGTGATATGTATATATGATAAAGTGTCATTTCAACAATTTTGGAATTACCCCATAATTGGGGTCATATGACCGTAGAAATTATCAAAGGAATGCAGATGAATAATTATTTAACATGGATCATTTCTGAAAGCACAAATTTGAGTACATCGTAAAGTGAATCGTGATTCAGCGCGCACTGTTATAAGTACTAAATGCTCAGTGTTACAGGCATGGGTTTTTTCAGTAACCTAAGCAATTGTGTTTGTATGGTTCCTTAAGTTTGCTCAGTATATATTCAGAATCAAGCTAGTTGTGACCGAGAACGATTATATGGGAATATGCATAACTATTGTTTTATGGTTTTGCTCACCATAGTACGGATCTCCTTATATCTGAGCTCTTTATGACCAAGTTCGACTGTGTTATGATTTTATAGTATTGGATTTGCTTATAAAAATGGTGTAAACATGGTGCTGGTGCAATAGCTTTTGTGTCTAATATACAATAAAATAAAATAAATTTAAGTGGATAATAAAACATGTGAAGATGAAAAGGACACATGAAAGATTGTATAATTGTGAGAATTTATTTTTTCTGTGAATGACCAGTGTACAAATAATCTGATCTTAAATAAAAACCGTATTTAATTTAACTCAGTTAATTTAATAAAGAATTGCAATTCAAATTGCTTTACGTTTGAAATGGCACTATTTTTTAAACATATTTTTATTTAAAATCCACTATTATTGGAAACAACTAAAAACTATTCAAGAAACCCTTCTTTGAAAAAATCATATTGAGGTATTTTTGATATTATATCCACTGTCGAATCTGTAACAATTTGATGTTCATTTTACTACTTTAAACTATCCAATTTACTCTATATTTTGGGATTATGTTAAAATAAAGTTCAATTTTCGGTTATATTTGTTTTTTGAAATGTAAATTAATTTTTTTTTTAACATTGTCTGAAAATATAGAGTAAATTTGATAGTTTAAGATAGTAAAATGAAAATCTATATTTTGCCAATTTGACAGTAAACATAGCGAACGTCGATATATTAATTTACCTTTTAAAACGTTAATAAGATACGAATATTACAAGGACGAGAAAACTATATCAACCAAGTCCCAGTAACCATTAATAAATGATTAATATAATTTGTTAACCTCCATTTTATTATTCTAGCAACGAGAGACAATGTCGTTACAAAATTGTCAAAATTATGATGTAAAAGTGGGTTAGTACCAATTAATTTATATGAATCATATGTCATCAGACGAAAAGGTCTTACACAGAATTCAATAAATTAAGAAAGTAGAATTTAATAATAATATTGAATCAGACTTCACTTAATTTCAAATACATGTCCACAATATCAAATAGATAAATGACACTCATTTTAAGTAAATTATAAAAAATATGTAATACGCAAAAATAATATTTACAAAATAAAAAACTTAATTAGCATACAAAAAGATTATCTTGTTTTATACTACTGTTTGACCAAGGCATGCAGTTTGAGGCGTTTGATCATTTAATACAATTAATTGTAAAAATAAAATATATCGGTGATATTAAGACATTATTTGATCATCAATAATGAATTAACTAAATATTCCACAGAGTATTGCAATAAAAAACCTATTTCAACAAAACGTTCAAACCAAAAATGACTAGTGATAAAACGATTCCACCTTATACAATAATTGTAATAAATATTATTATAATGACAATGATTATAAAAGATGAGAACTGAAAAACATTCACTTCCCTAAAGTGTTAAGAATGTAAACTTGGAAAAAATACATTTATTTTTTATGTATTAAAAAGAGAATTTATTATTGAAGTCAGTTTTAAAATTTGTTGACACAAGAAATGTAAAAATGAGTTTTATATAATTATTATAGTTGTGGAGATATTTGCAATTTATGATTATTTCCTCAAACAAATGTAATCATTTCACCACTAGAAATTACAAACCAGATGTTTTAGTCACTGAATTTCGACATTAGATTCGGAATGTATTTTTCTCCATCAGCCATAATATAAATAATTAATGTAAAATGTTCATAAAACAACTGCTATATGGGATGTTAATTCTATTTTAATGTGAACAGTTTATCAGTTAAAATAAACATGTTTTATTTATTTATCTTGCTCCGAATCTTGTCTAGTAATATTTTGGCTTTTTATTATTGTTATACATTACAGAAAGAGTCTAATCTTAGCAGAGTCGAGAGTTAGATCCCAGCAACTACAGTCTAATACCGGGAATCTAATATAACCGGAAAATAATTATAAATATTTAAAGCTATGAAGATTTCCTTTTTATAATTGTCCTTTAATAAAGCAGACTATTCTTATTTCGTTAACAATTTAAAAATCAGAAATGTTTGATTCTGCATTATAATGAATTAACAAAATTGAAATACAAAAAGATAACTTGTAGAGTATCGGAACAGCTTGGCAATTGAATATGATGCCATGCGACTTTACACATATATCTATACATTTATTTTGCTTTTTTTTTTTAAAATGAAAAAGTCAGGAAAAACTTATACGCATAAAGAATTTTTATAAGAGTAGGAAATCGTATTTACAAATACATTTTAAATATTTTTTTATCCGCTCCTGAATAATTGTTGCAAAATAAAAATTTACTAGTAGTGTAATGAATACGTATTATCAATAAATGTGTACTACATAAAATTCTAACCAAAATTATGGACAAGATTGTGCCGTATGCTTTGAACTTAAGATAATATAATTTCATATACATGTAAAATTTAAAGCAAGGTGTACACAATACACCTCTCAGTGGAAGCTCGACGCAGCAGAAGAGATTAAAAAATATAAAAAAATCTTATACAATACAAAAGTAGTTTGGAGCGCGTTGTTAGTCACTCCAAATTTGGCCAGCCCAACTTTCCACCTGTCTTTAAGTCACGATACCTGGAATAGGAACCACAAAATGTTATCAACATTTGCTCTAAATCACTGGACTGTTTTCCAACCAAAGAAATCCATTTTGCCACAACCAGACTCCGTGAAGTGTTACTCCATTGTCGCGGTCAAAACACATGCAATGTTTTCTCAAATCACGTACAATCCACGAGTCATATTGTCAAAAGGTGTCTTTTCATTACAAATGCACGATCACAGGTATTCACTATTGTTTCTTTTAACATAAATAAAAGCAAAACGTTCTATGAATTATATTTCAATAAATACATTAATGGCACTGGTTAGTAAGACACGGCTGAAATTGTTGGCATAAATAGTTCACATAACATACAATACTGAAAATAATACAGGTAAATATCACAGACTGGGGTTAAACCTGTAAAAATTAGATCGGTATTTGAAATTTTTTTTGTCAGTTACTAGATATCCACTTTTTTGATACGGTTAGATAGGCGAACTGCATATCTGTTAGAGAGGAAGCACCGACACAATTTTTATTTCCTACTCTAAATTAAGGACCATAAAATGTTTTATTTATGCTAACCCTGGCATGAGACCAAACATGGTGGGAGATACGAGCTAATACCTAGGTAAGTCTTCATCTCTCATTTTTAACATGGGGATAAAATAATTTAAGCAATGTTTTCATACTTACGTCAAAAAATATTTTATATTAACTATTCTATGACATTTAAAAGTACTTATTTGTAATACGATCTGCCTACGCATTAATTTTTAATATGCATATAAGCAGATACCAGAGTTGGATCGTACCTATAGACATGAAAATGACACAGAATGAAACGTTGTCCAAAATTATCTTCGCGAAAGCAGCAGTACCTACCTGTAAAAGGTTAAAGAAAGTACAAAAATATAAAAGTATTTGTGGATGTTTATTTCTGCGTCTGCAAGTGTACGGTATATATTCATGTGATTACGCAGAGTAAACGAGGAATATAGCTGAAAAACAAAGACAATATTGAAGAACAAGTCACGCGGTGAAAAAACAATTATGTAAGATGTCAGCGGAGCACTCTGAAAAACAAAAATGGATTATTGAGAAAACAAAAGAATAATCTCACCATTCAGGTGTTCCCCTCGGAGCCAATGAGGTCCTGATACCTCGCCATGGTTAGTTTCTTCACGCACTCTTTGTAAGTCTCGCCGGGACCGGCCGTGTAGATCCCCTTCTTCTTCCCTAGCCCCCCCGTGGTGGCCTCCACCGGCCCCACCCGCCCCTGCCCGTCCTTACCCAGGCCCTGGCCCGCAGACCACCCCATCTTCTGGAGCAACTTGTTACCGATATTTTCCTCTCCGATCTCTTGCGGAATACTGGACATGACAGGATCCGGCCGCATATTCCTCACGATCGGAGGATCGTCTTCTCCATACTTCATTCTTCTTTCGGCGGCCCTGTCTCGATAACCCATATCTTTGTTGCTCCCCCTTTTGCCTTTTAGCGCTTCTAAGTTCTGACGATGTAGGTCCGACATGACTTGGTGTTTCTCCAACACGTCTCTCGAAGGAAACTGTCTTTTACACAGCAGGCACGCCAATTTGTTCCAGTCTATGATGTTTTCGGATTCGTCGCCGGAACTATCGCTGCCGGCTCCGTAGGAAGGAACGAGAGTAGGCGGCGGTGGCGGCGGCGCTACCACGGGAGGAGCGCTGTTCACCGGAACTCTCTGTTCTAAGACTGAGAATCCGATATCGGCCGATACTGATGCGGCAAAATTTGAATTTGAGGTTTCCGGCATCGAACTAGTACGCGCCATTTCTTTCTTTTGATTCATAGTTTTGGCCCAACGCTCCATGTCTTTCGCTATCTTTTTTGCAACCTTAACCTTGTCTTGCTTTTCTCCGGATTTTTTCTTTTCTTCCGGTTGAGCCGTTTCCGCGAGGGCCGGCGCGACAGCAGCCGCCGGAGCCGGGGCCATCTGGGGAGCGGGAGTCTGCGCCTGCTGGGCCGCAGTCGCTAATACATATGTAAACTTGGTCATGTCCCAGTACAAATATTGATTAATCTGATTGTTGAAATAATATTGAGTGTTAGGGTCGTAATAAAGTCCCGTTACAGTGTCGTAGTAATAACCGGACGTTTCATCGTACAAGTATGTGGAGGTGTCGGGGATCGGGTACATGCGGTTATCAGACCCCGTGGGAGGTACGGTGACAGCCGTGCGGGCTTGCAGTTGACTGATAGCAGACTGCGCCACCGCCGCAGCAGCATTTACTTTATCAGATTCCGTCGCCTGCGTCATGGCCAGCTGCTGAGTGTAGTAATCCGTATAATACTTGAGATAAGTGGCCTGCTCCTGTACGTTCCCCGCGTACATCTGAGCGCTGTACGCGGCCAGCCCGGGCACATCTTCCAGCGTGTAACTTTGTTTGGGTGGAATCGGGACATTGTTGGGCATCCTCTTACCGTGAATCGCTCCTGGGAGGCCGGGTTTCTCGATGGGCATTACTGAAACGGCGTCGTTTCGAGAAGCCCCGCAGTATTGGCGATAGCACGTGAAGCGGCGTTTAAAATTGAGCGCCCCGCAGCGACAGTTCCACTCACCGAACTTGTGGTTAGAGTCTGACGGGTAGGAAGGGGAGCGCTCGCGAGAGGAATCTCTCCAGCGCCGCCGGCTGCGATCGCGGCCAGGGCTGCGCCTCCACTCTCGCTCTCTGTAATCCTCTCGGTCTCGGTACTCATCCCTGTCTCTGTATTCTTCTCTGTCTTTATTGTACTCGGAGGAGCGGGAGCGGCGGTGCCGGCGATCTCGGGATCGGTCTCGCTCCCTCTCGCGGCCCCTCCTGTCCTGCTCGCGCTCGCCCTTCCCCTCCTCGTCCCAGTCCTCCCCGCCGGAGCCGCGGCCCTCCCGCTCCCAGGAGCCGCGCGACTCGTCCTGCCTGCCCTCGAAGCGCTTCCTCCGGTCCGGCACGTAGAACTCGAATTCCGCCCTCCCGTCGTCCCTATCCCTAGAGCCGCCTCCGTAGCGGCCCGGAGACCCCCGGAAATCGTCTCCGTCCTGCGGCCTATGCCGCTCGTCGTAAGGTCGCCGCCTGTGTGCCATTCTAGCCTTCACTTCGAGAAAGCTGTTACTGATAACTGGTGCCTGTAAAAATTCAAACATTTGAACTTTTATACAAAAAATGACAGCATACCGCTCACCGAAGTGAAAACTATGACCCCATTCGTCGACATCATACAGAGCCGTCGACGAGAAAACTACACTCTGGGATAAAAACAAAAATCTAGCATCTTGCAATCCTCGGGAAACCTTTTTGCTATTTACCTAATACGGGAACGTTGCCTTTTTGCTGGATATAACTAATTAACAGCAATCCCACATCTCCGAAAATCCGCCATTGATTTCTTTAGAGTCATAGAAAAGAAGCCATAAAGAAACACTGGTTCACGACAGTTAAACGCCATAGATACAGATATCAAGAAAAGGAACGGCTAGAGAAAAGAATTGAGAAGCTAGAGTGCTGGTCTGACAGTGAGGGTTCATACTGGGTTCTACCATAGGTACTACCCAATACGATTTCCAAGCGATTTTGATAGAAAATTCTTTATTTTTGTCATTCTTTTTGCACAGAACTGTGCATTGTATTCTAGGATTATCACAATAATTATTAATTCCATCGTTCCTTTCCATAATTCTATCCATCCAAAAAAGATTCCATATGTTCATTACCATCCAGTTTCTGGAAGTTAATTATGAATGCGTCAATTAATTGTTTTTAATTAAACTAGAAAGCAATTTATAGTACGTCTATGAGAAAGCATAAACGAAAACCTCGGAGTTTCAATGTTTTTTTTCTATATAAATCTGTCAATAATTATTATATAATATCATTTACAGTAAATATATAATTTAAAGTTTGTCCACATTTTTTTTCGTCATCTTTTACATGAAATGAATTAAGTTTTTCTACACCTTGTTGATACATTATAACACTGTTTTACGTAAACATGTATTTTGCCTGTAGGTAGGATAGAGCCAAGGGAGGACCTACGCTATTATTTTCAAATCATTATCAACGATCTTAGGCCCGGTTGTTACAAGTGGGATTAAAGTCACGGTAGAGTTAAAAATCGAGTTTTAAGTAATTTTTCGTCAGAAAATTCTTAGCTAAAATAAGAGTTTTAACTCTCGTCAGAGACGCGCATGCGCACTGCACGATTTAATTGACATCTGTCAATAAAATCTTTTTGATGTGTAACATCTTTCCTCTCGCTTTCCTGCAATCCGTGGCAGTGATTTTGTGAAAAAGGACGGAAATGCGTAACAGGAAATAAGACGCCGGGGAAGCGCGCGCAATTTCATTTGACCAATGTGTAAGCGCAAAGCGCGCGTGATGGAAAAAAAATCATCGTTTATAAACAAATCAATGTCCAGCAAGTGCCATCACACCGGAGAGGCACACTTCCAACAGCCAGCTGTTTTGATTTTCTATATTTTCGAAGATATAAGTTAAAATATATCAAAGTTACAACATCCACACGCTTGACACTAGCCACGCAACATATATATACATATATATATATATATATATATGTTAAATCTAAGGCTTTCACGGGTACAATATATGTTAGTTCTAACTACTTTGGGGGTAACCCGCGTCAAATTCTGGTCGTCAGGACCAGTCGTCTGCCGACGTTTCGAACAGATCTCACTGTTCATCTTCAGGGCGCCTTGTCGATGAGCTGCTTCTCCAAAAAGCGTACAACCGTTTGGGTCTGGAGCTCACCGTCAAGTGAAAGTTTGAAAAATTCTGCGTCAGGTGTTTGTGGAGGAGTGGGTTTCTCCAGCGACGCCGTTAATGTGTTTTGCTCGGCTTCTAGTAATCCGTATATTTACTTTATTATCGTCATTATACAATATTGAGAAGGTTGGATTTTCTAATTGCTTCGTCCAACCTTCAAAACCGTCGTGCTTCGTCCAAAAACGTGCTTCGTCCAACTTCAACCGTCAACCCCCCAAAAAAATCCAACCTTCTCAATATTGTATAATGACGATAATAAAGTAAATATACGGATTACTAGAAGCCGAGCAAAACACATTAACGGCGTCGCTGGAGAAACCCACTCCTCCACAAACACCTGACGCAGAATTTTTCAAACTTTCACTTGACGGTGAGCTCCAGACCCAAACGGTTGTACGCTTTTTGGAGAAGCAGCTCATCGACAAGGCGCCCTGAAGATGAACAGTGAGATCTGTTCGAAACGTCGGCAGACGACTGGTCCTGACGACCAGAATTTGACGCGGGTTACCCCCAAAGTAGTTAGAACTAACATATGTATATATAATAGATATATATATATTATATCTATATATAAATATATTATATATATATATATTATATAATATTATACATATGTTGCGTGACTAGTGTCAAGCGTGTGGATGTTGTAACTTTGATATATTTTGACTTATATCTTCTAAACTATCCAATAAATGGTTAATTTTTTTACATGTATGTAAACAATAACGACCCTTAATGATTTACATACTCAAATTTATGTAAATTATGTTATTATTTTTATATTTAATGGTGGCACACTACCGCCATTTATGAAAATAAATAAAAACATATAATCAACCACATTTTTAAACAAAATGCGTATGTAGATATATGGTACCGTCAAAAGGGGTTATTCTGGCTACCGAGGGGTTATTCCGCCCAGTGAAATTTATTTTCTTTAAGTACGTGGATTACATATTTAAACGTAGTTAAGACAAAATATTTGATTATGGAAATAAACTGCTTGCTCGGTTGACAGCACTGATCCTTTGCAAATAGCTTTTTTTTTTACTCAACTGTTAAGTATAATGGTTTTTACCCCTTTCATTTAATTCGCAGCGTCTGCTTACTTGCTTGTCTGACGAAAAAACTTTGGATCGATTTTTAATCCTTTTCCCGTGACCCAATCGAACTGAAGCTTTGCAAGCAGACTCGTAGCGACAATAAAAATGATTTAAAAAATTGTTGTTTACAAAAAATTCATAAATATAGTATAATTTTTGATTTTTCGAAATTTCAATGTTTTTTTCAAATTGGAATCAATACAAATAAGTAATTAGCCTGACGCGTGGATAGACACGAAACCTGATTCAATGAAAAAGGGAGTATAATAAAAACTTGGTTTTTATGGGTTAGTTTTTTCTGAATACAGTAATTATGGGACGAGATGACAACAAAAAACTTCATCATTTTTCTAAGAAAGTATATAAGGAAAGATTATGATTTTTTCCATGCTTTTGTTTGATACATCAGCATTCAGAATATGTTAAAATATTTAAAATTTTCGAGTTTGAAAGACTTTTAAAATCACCAGGCAACATAGTACTAGAAAGCAAATTAGTGTTTTAGAGTAATTTTGCCTGGTGTAGGGTTGTCAAAATGTTATCTTAGATCAATAAAAATATTACAGGGTTATTTAGAAAACATTAATAAACTCGCAAGACTATATTTCTGCCTTGATTATAAGTCGAAAATGTTCAAGCTATCATGACCTTTTATTTGACATATTAATTATTGACATATTAATAAAAGTTGATAAAAATGATGGATAACCTGAAAAATTTCCAATTGGAATTCGAAGGTTTTTATTATTTTATTTGACTTGTATTAAAGGGAATAAAATTTTCATATTCAATATAAGTTACTGTAATGATAGTCCAACGTTTTAGAAAAAATAAGTATAAAAAATTAAATAAAAATGCAAACTTTGATGTCGCATATCTCCATAACTATTTATATTAGCTTATGATAGCTTGAATATTCTCGACTCAAAATCAAGGCAGGAATATATTCCTGTGAGTTTATTAATGTTTTTTCAAATAACCCTGTATACGTTTTAGCTTTTTTAAATTGTGATGTCAATTTCTGTTGTTGATCTATTGATATTTTTAATTGTGAGATGTCAAATGTTACACATTATATGCGACTACTGAAAGGCTCGCTCGTTTTTCAAATTTTATTCAAGATTTTTCTTATTACAATATTCCATTCCCCATCAACATCCCAACCCTCTTATCTTCCAATGATCAAATCACTTTAAAATTACTAACAAGATTCCTAAAAGCTAACGGTATAAATCTATAAAAATTAAATAAACTAACATTATGTACCCCATATCTTTTTCCGTTACTAATTGAATTGAATATCCACACAGAATAATGTTTATCCTAAAACGAATCGTTTACAATTTAAATTTCTAAAATAAAAGAGAAAAAAAAACGCAACCATCCCACCCATTGCCATCGATGAAACACACTTGTTTTGTGGCAAGAACACCCCATAGTGGTGAAACGCCAAGAAAGAAGAAGAAGAAGAAGTGTTGAACTGCTGAACGTATTCTAGTGAGAATTTTTCTATGGTGTCAACTGTCAAACCGTTCGCAAAGTGCGCGAAGTTGCAAAGTTTAAATGTTCAAATGTAGATAGTACGAAATATTTTCATCGTTATTTCTTCATTTTCATTAATCTCACTGTAATTTATTCTCGAATCGTGCAAAAAATACCTAATGATCTTTAAAGGTTCTGATTAGTTTGATTTCGTAGTTCGTTCTAAGATATTTTACTACTTGAAGAAAGGGCCGAACTGCAGTGTATATGACCTGACTCCGATATTACAGTCAGGCCATAAAATGGTACGTTTTCAAGGTATCAACCGAAACATTTAAAATCAGTTGTTGATGCTGTTATAGAAAGGAATAGTTTCTTTGCAAATACAGTAAATCTTTTAGTTTCAATATTTTTTGATGCAAGAAGCCGTATCCGAGAACTTTCTCCGCGAAGTATTCTTAAATCTCGAGAAAATGTCGATCCCACTCGCATCAGAGCATTTAAGCAACCGAAAATATTTTTTAACTGAAGATTACGTCGATATACAGTTGTACCAGTGGTGTGCAGTGGGTATAAACTTAGGTTATGCTGTGACCGACTATTATACCTAGGTATATTAACATTATATATATATAAGCATATACCTATAAGGGTATATACATTTTAATTTTTTTTTTAAATTATGTATAATGAACTATTTTGAGTAGCTTCAGTCCACAAAAATAACTGCACTGTAAAAGAAGTATTGTAAACAATATTTCCTAAATAAATAAATATTTTATATAGGTATTGCTAATACGGTAAAAAATTTCAATATATTTTGAAGACGATTTATATATAATTAAATCGGGGACAATACTAATTTCGGATATACGTTTCTTTTCACCAAAATAAATCAAACATTTTATGATATCATTATGTTATGAAATGACAGATGACAGATGGTATTTGTATTGTATTTACATTCACCATAGAAAAGACATAGAATTTACACCGAAAGTTTTGGGTGGAATTTGTAAAAAATAACATCTCTGCAATTACGTGCGCGTAGTTCTCGCCTGGCGTAGGACCTTTCGAAGAAGCATGCTAAATTTACTTGTCTATTACACAAAACTCGCAGCCTTAAAAATACACGTTTTTTTTCTCGACTTGACTATATCTATGGAACAAATTGGTTGGTGAAATAAATGAAGAATTGACATGAAGTTAGGCACAGAAAAGTCGGAAATAAAACTTCTAGCTGTAGGACGAATTACGGCTAGAATTTCAAATCGGAAAAAAACAGAACAGAAACAACTTTTTCTTTAGAAAAGAATTATTTAATTAATATTTGTTTCCCAGAATCTTTACTAATGCACAACTTTTTTGCTTGTATGCGCTGCACGCCACTGAGTTATACCCAGATCCATCTTGCACCATGATTAAATACCGGCCTGCGACTTGCCCTCAAATCTGCAAGTCTCCCCATATGACAAAATGTGTGATGTGATTACGGAAAATTTAAAGTGTAATATCTCTATTAATATTTATTTGCGCATCAATTCTATTCTATTTTAAAATTAGGACACTCAAATACCGTGGGTACTTACTTCCTCAGAAGGATCGGTTAGGGTGACCGTATTCTTCAATTTAGCCGTTTTATCTTAAAAAAAATATGCAAAGAAAACCTCAAATTTATAACTGAAAAAGTAATGGAATGCCCTTTAATAGACCATTTGTATTATGAAACTGAAAATATTGTAAATAATATTTTAAGTAATTTTTTCTCCCTTTATATTAATCAACTCGTGGCGTCTGTCTGTTTGACACAAAAACTTTGGATCGATTTTTAACCCTTTTCCCGTGATCCAATCGAGCTGAAACTTTGCAAGCAGACTCGTGGCGACGATAAAGAAGATCTATCAAATTTTCTTTAAAAAAAATTAATAATTATAGTATAATTTTTGATTTTTAAAATTTTTAATGGTTTTTTCCTACAACTCAGTAAGTTGTATGGAGATTCCGACGCATATGGTAGACACGGAACCTGATTATAGTATAATTTTGGATTTTAGGAAATTTTTTATTACTCCCTTTCGTAGCGTTGCCCGACCGAAGCCCAACGCATAGGTTAAGTGCCAAACCACTAGTAAATGAGAAAGGGAGTATATTTTATTGTTTTTATGGGTTATTTTTTTAAAATATAGAATATGCAAACATTATTTTTTAACATACGCTCAAATCTATTTTTTTTACATGTTTTTTTTTATACAGTTTCAAAATAACATGGTCTGCGAAAAAATAATGACTATTATATTTTTTTATGAATTATTATTTTAGCACGATTTCCTAAATTAATTTATATTTAAAAACATAAAAAAGTTGAAATATTTTAATATTAACAGTTTTTTATAGTTGGAGAACACATCTTTACTTTTTTGTCTTTTTATGTAGGTTTTTTTCCACAGTTTTTCTTGTAATGTATCTACAGTATAAAAAAAAAAGAGGAAGGTGTGTATATTGATAGTTCGGTGCACAAATATTGTGAATCCAGTTCTTATTGGACTGTCAAATGTCTGAGAGAGAAAAAGGCTAAATCCAAGATAATAGTCCCATTGCATATACAACGAAAATGATTATTTCATTATATTATTGAATGTGCTAATAACAAAATGAAAGATAATTTACCTTAAAATAGTAAGTATTAAATAAGATATTATTACACTTTAAAGTTTCGAAAAATGCACTGCATATTTTGACATTTCATAGGCAATATACGAGGTTAGGTTAGGTTATTAGGTTTGGTTTGGTTAGGTTATTAGGTTTGGTTAGGTTAGGTTATTAGGTTTTTAGTTACATTAAATTAACAGGACATTAAATTATATAGTGAAATACTTATTTTCATTGTATGAACAACGGGACCATATTCTTGGATTATTCTGAGAAAAACATATTACGTTTAAAATAAAGTTGTCTGTGTGCATCTTTAGAATTTTTGAAGCCCATATTTAACAAGGTATTTGTTACTTGTGGAATGAAACCCGTGACAGCGAAGACCCTTCAGCGATAGGTAGGGTAGGCGTATCAGTAACTGTCCATTGAGCAATGGTACTATTGAATATCTTACAATAAGGCAAATTTGTGTGTTTATAGTCTAGATCGTGGAATAATGTTTAAGGAAAAACAAAGGAAGGCTTTATTACAAAAACATTTATTTATATTAAAAGTATTGAACCTTTATGAACTAGTATTGGACAGGCAAAAAATTGTATATTGCACTATATAGAACCCGCCCTCGCGGAAGACATCCCAAAAGATGAAAGGACAGCTGGGAATCCATCTCACAGGAGGCTATCCTCTGGAGAATACACCGCATTGGTCTATTGAAAGGAAAGAAGAAGAAGAAGAAGGTATGTACTGTCAATCTTTGATATCTTTTAAGTGTTATGTGTCAGTGTTCTCATTATTTATAAACGTGAGAAGAAAAGAAATCAATATATTTATATATAAAAAGAAACCCGTGTTTCCCTATCCGCCAAGCTTTCTCCACAACCACAACCACCACCGGTGATTATGGTGGTGGATAGCCCTTGGAGTCACATCGAAAATATGCGAGTTTGGTGGGGGTGGCTGTGCGTGGGTGGCGAAAATGTGCTTTCTAGCACATTGTTTTTTTATGGGAAGGCCGCAAATGCTTCAGATTGTTTCAAAATAGGCGCGCTGACTGTGTCGGTGAGTCTAGAAGGTTCCGGAAAAACCTGCTCTAGAAAGTTCTGGAAGGAGAAGGTTCTGTAAAATTCCCAAAAGTTCTATAAGGTTCTAAACTGAGTGGCGGAATGTGTCGGTATGTCTTGAAGGTTCCTGTATATTCAAATTTCTTGAAAGTTCTGGAAGGAGAATGTTCTAGAAGGTTCGCGAAAGTTCTATGACGATCCAAACAGTGTACTACGCTGTATTCTAAAAATCTACGCGTGCAAAGCCGCGCGGGCACAGCTAGTATATTAGATTATCTGTGCATTTTTAATATTGATTGAATACTTGGTGAGAGTTGATTTTAAGAGAGGAAGTAATCATTTGCCATTACTGTATATTCAATTATCCAGAACATAATATCCAGGTAATAATCTGAATATGTATTCTCCTGGAATATAAAAACCCTGGATATTTTCAATCAAAAATAAAAACTCAGCCTGTATAGGGTATCACATGCTCTCCATATTTAAGAAATTAATTGACTATAGAAAATATGATATAGAAAACCAATTGAAAAATCGCTATATTTAATTAATTAACCAACTAACCATCACCCTGATTTCCCATAGGGATAGGCAAAGAGGATGGAAGGCCACACTCTTCTATACTGGCACAACACTTTTGCTTTGACCATATTCATGCATCTTCTCATGCACATTCTTTGATTATTAGAGCTTTTAACAGAGCCATCCTCCAATATCTGGTATTTCTGATCATACTGGGTCTACCATCTCCTCGCTCATACGTTTCACAGGACCAAACCATCTCATTTGCTCTATCTACTATAGTCTATATATCTATAGTCAGCATTACATTCACTTCTAATTTGTTCATCTCGCACTCTACTGTAGAGGTTGACCAACGTAAATTAAAACCCGCCCCTCACCCTGTCACTCAGTTCAATCTCGTATTTGCGCGTGACATGTGACATCTTGATTTCCAGTATTGTTTCGCACACGATCAATCCAGCGGCATAAAATTGAATTTTTTAAATTTAATAAAAATATATGGCCGTGTGTGTGTATGTGTAATTGTTACCATAAGGTTTATTTTTTGAACATTTATGCATTTAGTTTATAATATTTCTTATACTCGCGTCGAGGCCTCGACAACTTGAATAGTTTTAAGAATTTTTTGTAATTTTATTCTATATGTAATTTGTAATTTTTTATTGTAAATAAAATGAGTGGAATTAGCGGTCTTATTACTGACGAATCCTGACTGGAGATATAAGGTTTTGTGCATTATTAGGACATCCGCGAGATTCGGAAATAAACGTATCTCACTGTGGAGGATGACGGCCGATCTCGCGGATTAAATTAAATAGCAAAAATATGTTTTTTGCCAGTTTTCAGATAACTGCGCAGCAGATTTGAAAGGCCGTTAAAATGATCAGGCAGGCCGACGTTTGAACGCGACAAGCCGGCGCCTGGCGGGGGTCAGGCAGGCCGACGTTTGAACGCGACAAGCCGGCGCCTGGCGGGGGCCGCTGGTTTATGGACCAGACGTACGCGGCGCGTGGAAAGTTTGCAACGCCGTAAAATCAGAAAGTTCACGAGATGAACTCAGAAAAAGTGCACAAAACCTGGCATGTCATTTCCTGTCAGAATTCGTTATAAAATAAAGAATCGGATTAGTTTGGAAGGAGATACATCGAGAGATAGGAATCGGCCTTTTTTGAGGCGATTTATGAACGCCGACACATCCGGACACATTGGTACTAATTAAATTCACATGCGGATGTGCCAGGCGTTCAATTTGACGTAACATTTACATATGTACACCTCCCCGTTCGGGAGATAATTTGGCTAGGCGGGCAAAATAGTCCGTTTAGAGGATGGGCCGGCGCGGATCATACCGCTCGGGAATGCTGCGCTGACCACCATCCGCCACTGGGTATTCTCGAGATGTCTCTCCCCTCCCTTACTAATCCCATTTTGACCGTTGATTTCCCGCTGTGTCTAGATTTTAAGTATAAATAAAGGAAGATTCCGCAGACTCAGCATCCTCAGTTCGCCGATATTACTTTTACCTTGTTACGCTGCCGGTCCGCGGAATCGTTTTTTGCTAAATAAAGTGTCTTTTATTTTTAATTTAAATTCCTGAAAAAGTGTTTTTTGTTGTTGCTTTCGAATTTACCTTTGTGCTTAAAATATTATAAATTTCTACTGAATTTCTCCCACCGTAACACGGAGACCCACCCTATATTTAACTATTTTTAAATTCGGTTTTTTAGCCGCTCGGGTTTTAAAATATTTTGGGAATTTTTAAATAGTTTTTCGAACTTGGTATGGCCTTGTGCGTACCATTTCGTGGTCCTTCGTGAAGCCGGATTTCCGTTGTTTCGGTTTTAAATTTTAAATTCAGTAATTTTGTGCTTCGTCGGAATCCGAATTTTTATAATTTTTTTTTTGTGAAAAAATAATAATAATTTTTTAAAGAAAAATGTCGCGCTCGTTAAGATCAAATTCGAATCGTGAATTACCCGCCGACGAA
>JADDOH010023942.1:0-61305 GCA_016648135.1 Agrypnia vestita
TGTTTTTTGTTGTTGCTTTCGAATGTACCTTTGTGCTTAAAATATTATAAATTTCTACTGAATTTCTCCCACCGTAACACGGAGACCCACCCTATATTTAGCTATTTTTAAATTCGGTTTTTTAGCCGCTCGGGTTTTAAAATATTTTGGGAATTTTTAAATAGTTTTTCGAACTTGGTATGGCCCTGTGCGTACCATTTCGTGGTCCTTCGTGAAGCCGGATTTCCGTTGTTTCGGTTTTTTATTTTTTTAAATTCAGTAATTTTGTGCTTCGTCGGAATCCGAATTTTTATAATTTTTTTTTGTGAAAAAATAATAATAATAATATTTTAAAGAAAAATGTCGCGCTCGTTAAGATCGAATTCGAATCGCGAATTACCCGCCGACGAAGAAGATGCCTCCCGTCGCGAAGCGTCATCGGGAGATGAATCGGACCGGCAGTCGGGAGCTGAGGATCAGGCAGCGTCACCTACTGACGCGGCTAGCTCGAGTGCAGATATAAGGAGGCTGCGCAGGGAGCTACGCCAGAAGGACCGGCATTACAAGAGGCAGCTTGATGAAATGCAGAAGCGCCAAGAAGAGATGTTCACGAGGGCTTTGACACTTGCAGCGGCGGGAAGGGACCCCGCGGCGGGGGGCGCAGGAGCGCCCGCCGCCGGCGCCGCGGCAACCGACGTAGCGGCGCCTATTACCGCTGCGAGTGTCTCGGCGGACGACATCGCCATAGAAGACCCGGCGCGCATGAATGCACCTACAACTTGTCATCAAGAGGCTCCTGCCGGGACCGATAATCCAAGCTTGGGCGACTGGATGCGGTCGCAACAAGCGCAATTTGAACGGCTGACGTCCGCTGTTACAGAAGCGGTCCGGTCAACGCGTTCACCTGAGGGCCCGCGGTATCCGCTCAGCCAGGATGAGCCACGAGTGTCGGCTATGATAGCGCGGCAGTCTAATGCAAAGGACCTGGCTGAATTTTCGGGCGACCCAATGGAATGGCGTTCATTTAAGACGCAATTCAGGCAATCCACAGAATTGTGTGGGTTGACAACCGCTGAGAATGCGATGCGGTTGAGAATCGCGCTCAAGGGGGCAGCTCGGGAAGCAGTGCGCCCTTTGATCGGCGACCCTCATTGTGTTGAGGGGATTATGCGCACTCTGGAGGATTTATTTGGCCAGCCAGATGCGATAATCGCAAGCGTCCTGGAAAAAGTGAGGAACACAGCACGCCTCACTGAGAGTACGGACACAGGCGTTTTTACGAAATTCGCGGTAGCGGTGAGGAATGTCGTCGCCACAGTAAAAGGTATGGACGAGCGATATTTGGCCTCACCTCAATTGCTACGCGAGCTCGTCGGAAGGCTCCCGCTTTCGGCGAGAATGGCATGGTTCGCGGCGAGATCCGGAACCGTGAATACAAACATCGAGGACTTCTCGAGATGGCTGTCGAGTATGACAGATTCGGCGCCCCATTGCGGCGGACAGACCGCGCAAGTGATTGAAGACAAGGGGCGCAAAAATGCGCAAATCCACGCGACTCATCGAGCGCCGGAAAATACGCAAAATTGCGGTATTTGCGACTCAAGAGATCACGGCGCCGCGGCATGCAACGATTTTACGCGCTGTTCGGTATCTGACCGAGCGGCTATCGTCAAGGACAGAAGATTGTGTTTTATGTGCCTCGAACCGTGGACGCCGAAACATAAACATGGATGCCGGGGCCGTGATAAAATGTGCGGCGTGGACAATTGCGAGATGCGGCATCACCGGATGCTGCACGGTGCGCCACCTTCCGCGAAACGAGAGTAAAAATGTATCGCTCGCGGGTCAGGTGACGGGCGCGCCGCGGCGACCGGCCGACCTGGCCTGATAGACTGTGCTCATACCGCGAGCCGCGACGCTGAAAATGTGATTTATTAAATGTGCAGAAAGTCGACGTGTGTGGCCCGCGGGGGCATAGAAAGACATTCGCCTTATGCGATAAAGGTTCGACCGTGTCGCCGATAGACTCCGAAGTCGCCAGTGCGGTTGGCGGTAAATCGGGACCGGTGCGAGATCTGCGCCTGTACGGCGCCCGCGGTATGTGCGCCTCCGAACCGCGGTTGCGTCTAGGGCAGAAAACTTTAAAAGGCAGCGGACTTACCCAACATCCGTTGAGTGTGAACACTTTGCGTAATTTGGATTTACGGCCCCGACGGTTTAGCCGAGAAACCGGGGAAATCAAGCGCACTGTGGGTATAACAAAAGTTATAAAATTATTATGGGGCATAGATTATGTCATTTGTGAAGTGTCGCGAGTTGGAGAGATAGCGGGTGCAGATAACGGTGTTTTATCGAGCACAGCACAAGGATGGATGAAAACCGGGGGCGTGCCAGGCCGCCCGACCATCGCCGCAACTGTGTCTTCCAGGATAGCTGAGCGGCCCAGTGAGAGGCCCGCGAGATGTACTCGTAGGACATATATTGAAATTGACTGGCCGGAAGTGACCCCCGCGTGCGGGTCAGTGCAGTGGGTACCCGAGTAACCATACATGATGGAAGCCACCACTGTATAGCTTGCCGGCAGCCAATGGGCGACAGGTCTTCTGTGGAAAAGGAAGACATGCCCTTGCAGCCGAATTTCGTTTTTTTTAATATTTTTTTGTGATAAAAAATATATATGGCCAAGGATCGGTTCAGCTCGGATACCGACATTGGAATTTTTTCGCATTTTGCGGATTTTGTTGAGGCGAATCTAGATGAGATCGCCCATATTGCGAAGGGTAGTTACACCTATGTCTACCACGGCCAAGAGTCGGTTCATTTGGGAAACCGGCATTGGATTCTTCGCACTTTGCGGATTTTTTCGCCCCGAAATACTGAAAAATTTGGTTATTTTCGATGCAGGAAATAAATTTAGATGGGATTTCTAAGGATCGGGAGGCCTTAGATATCATCGCGTTACATATGCGCAATGAGACCGGACTGTGTGTGAAACAGATGTGTGGTGAAAACAAACTGGAGCCCGCGTGGGATAAATTTATTTCAATTTGTGCAATCTGCCAGTTGTGCGGAACCGCAATAAATTTATCAATCTGCCCGAGCGAGAGGCGGATAGACGGCCGACAAGATGCCAACTACTGGGCGCTAAAAGGCGCATATTCGAGCCGGTGAGATTCATGGCTGATATGATGATCCGGTCGAAATATTATTTGAGAGCAGTTTGGCGGTCAAGATCGGTTTGGGGCCAGCAAACGAGGCCAGAACACGCCGAGAAGCGGCATTTTGGCATAAATTGTGTGCAAATAAATGCACGATGGCTCGAGAAAGCATACTAAGCCGCCGACGCAAAGTGTTACTGCACATTTTCTGCGGTGCCTCGGGACAGGCACGTTGCGCGGTGGCTTACCTTGAAAATGTAGGACCACAGTATGGTGGTTATCGAAATGAGGTTATTATAACAGCGAAGATTGAAATAGCCCCCCTGAAGCCGTTTAATGGACCGCTGTGGACCGCGAGAAATTTAATCGCCGCGAGCGTGACGGCGAACATTGAGCCCGAACATACGCGCCATATGGAGCGCGCGGTGTTCGGGACCGTCACAACAACGATGATGTATTGGTGGTGTGTGCTGACGCGGCTGAACCCGGCCGAAACTGGTACGCGGGATGTTGAGCCGCCGGACTTGACACCTACCGGGCGCTGGTTTACCCGGCCGCCATTTTGACGGGACAATTAAGAAGTATGACCGCGAGAAAAGCGGCCGCCGCAACCCTGAGCAGGGGCAATTGCAACTACGACCGGCGTTTATTACGCAATACAACGACGGAGCATTTACGGATTTCAGGCGTTTTTGACATTTTGAAACTATTGCGCGCGACCGCTTCGCTGCGGCGCTTTATTGAAAATTGCCGACGCGGCAGAGACCGCGCTCGCCGAGCAGATTTGACCGCGGATGAGCGGTGCGCTGCCGAAAGATCGTGGGTATTGCAAGCACAAGTGGAGTCTTTTGGACCGGAGTTCAGCATACTTCGGCGGGGGGCCCCCCTCCCGCGCACGAGCCGTTTGTACGTGGTGACCCCGCGACTGGACGAGGACGGAATAACCACAATGGATTCCCGATTGTCAGCTACAACAGTCGCCGATATACCGCCAGGCTTGAAGAAACCGATCGTGTTGGATGGCGGACACCCCTACAAGTGACCATAGGCCGGCGCAGAGAAAAAAGGTACGGCGCGTTATTCATATGTATGACAACGCGAGCCGTTCACCTAGAACTGGTAGATTCTCTGACGGCCGACTCGGCCATAATGGCCCTACGACGACTCGCCGCCCGCCGCGGACACCCGCGGTATTTGTATTCCGACAACGGAACAAATTTCAGGAGCGCGCCCCGCGCCCGGAGACCTTGATGACGGCGTTCGCCGAGGCCGAGAACGTGGTGAACAGCCGCCCGCTGACTCAAGTTTCGGTAGATCCACGGGACGACTCCTCGGTCACGCCGAACCACCTACTACTGGGCGCGGCCGGGCGACATTCTCATCTCGCCACATATGGACCTCTGGATGAGCAGGTCTGCCTCAAGAAGCAGTGGCAGTTCGCCCAGCAGCTTGCAGACATGTTTTGGCGCCGGTGGATCCGGGAATACCTCCCGACTCTCGCCCAACGACGGAAGTGGCAGGAGCCGGCCCCTCCGCTTCGGGAGGGGGCCGCCGCCATCATTGCTGACCCCGCCCTTCCTCGGAACAGCTGGCCGCGAGGAGTCATCGTGGAGGCGGTTCCCGCCGCCGACGGCCAGGTCCGCACGGTGCGACTTCGGACCGCCTCCGGGGACTACGTGCGACCCGCTACCAGAGTCATCACCCTGCCGACGCAGCAGGCGTCGGAGACCACACACGCGTAGATGTCATCACCCGGCCTTCGAGGATCGTGTGCTACCTTCGAGTGCGGCAAAGCCACACGGGGGTGGTGTTTCGCACACGATCAATCCAGCGGCATAAAATTGAATTTTTTAAATTTAATAAAAATAACAATATATGGCCGTGTGTGTGTATGTGTAATTGTTACCATAAGGTTTATTTTTTGAACATTTATGCATTTAGTTTATAATATTTCTTATACTCGCGTCGAGGCCTCGACAACTTGAATAGTTTTAAGAATTTTTTGTAATTTTATTCTATATGTAATTTGTAATTTTTTGTTGTAAATAAAATGAGTGGAATTAGCGGTCTTATTACTGACGAATCCTGACTGGAGATATAAGGTTTTGTGCATTATTAGGACATCCGCGAGATTCGGAAATAAACGTATCTCACTGTGGAGGATGACGGCCGATCTCGCGGATTAAATTAAATAGCAAAAATATGTTTTTTGCCAGTTTTCAGATAACTGCGCAGCAGATTTGAAAGGCCGTTAAAATGGTCAGGCAGGCCGACGTTTGAACGCGACAAGCCGGCGCCTGGCGGGGGTCAGGCAGGCCGACGTTTGAACGCGACAAGCCGGCGCCTGGCGGGGGCCGCTGGTTTATGGACCAGACGTACGCGGCGCGTGGAAAGTTTGCAACGCCGTAAAATCAGAAAGTTCACGAGATGAACTCAGAAAAAGTGCACAAAACCTGGCATGTCATTTCCTGTCAGAATTCGTTATAAAATAAAGAATCGGATTAGTTTGGAAGGAGATACATCGAGAGATAGGAATCGGCCTTTTTTGAGGCGATTTATGAACGCCGACACATCCGGACACATTGGTACTAATTAAATTCACATGCGGATGTGCCAGGCGTTCAATTTGACGTAACATTTACATATGTACACCTCCCCGTTCGGGAGATAATTTGGCTAGGCGGGCAAAATAGTCCGTCTAGAGGATGGGCCGGCACGGTATGATCCGCTCGGGAATGCTGCGCTGACCACCATCCGCCACTGGGTATTCTCGAGATGTCTCTCCCCTCCCTTACTAATCCCATTTTGACCGTTGATTTCCCGCTGTGTCTAGATTTTAAGTATAAATAAAGGAAGATTCCGCAGACTCAGCATCCTCAGTTCGCCGATATTACTTTTACCTTGTTACGCTGCCGGTCCGCGGAATCGTTTTTTGCAAAATAAAGTGTCTTTTATTTTTAATTTAAATTCCCGAAAAAGTGTTTTTTTGTTGTTGCTTTCGAATTTACCTTTGTGCTTAAAATATTATAAATTTCTACTGAATTTCTCCCACCGTAACACGGAGACCCACCCTATATTTAGCTATTTTTAAATTCGGTTTTTTAGCCGCTCGGGTTTTAAAATATTTTGGGAATTTTTAAATAGTTTTTCGAACTTGGTATGCCCTGTGCGTACCAACAATTACGATGTGTATTTTAATATTGACTATGTATATCGAGTGCCGCGTGTAATGGGCCAGGATGTCTGATGCTCCAAGCGCTAAGGTTATGATTCATGCACCCATAAAGCAATCTTTCTCCTCCTCCGCGATGTTTACGCCCTCATAAGATAATAATAAAGCGGGGTCGCGCCGCTCCACCCCGAAACGAGAACGACGTCTTCACCAAGTTATGATGCATTACATTTTAATTTGTACCGCCGCCTCGCCCGCAGTTAAGTTTAAGCTAAGCCACTAAAGGAACTGCGGACTGATTCAGTTTGCGCGCTTTACGCGCCCATAAAATGTATTTTAACACGGCGGAAAGATTTCCCAGCCACCGGCCCTGTGTTTTATATCCAACAGTGAAATAATACTCATAAAACTTCACTGAAAACAAGAGTTACGAGGGGCAGGGCCGCTGTAAACTTCTCGCAGCCGGGACTTGTCGGGCATATTGTTTTGTAGTCGTTTATTTTTACGTGTATTGTTACTGCCGCGCACACTTCAGATGGCGGCCATTATGAATAAGTGATAAAGCCCGCTCACCTGATTCATTTGTATCCGAGCTCTTTTACGCGGGAAAGCGCGCAGTCTTTTTTTACGCGCTTTAAAAAAGAACACGACGTTTGAATAATTTGGTGAAAATTAAATCAATCACAATCACAGGCGTCACCCAAAGTGAAAACTACTGTGTCCTTTGTGACGCCTAAATTTTCTGAGCTAACACATTTTTTTATTTATTAATTGTCTGACAGATTGCTTAGTATACCGTGCAATTTATGGGGTGAGTCTGATGCTTTTAATGCTGTCATTAAATACTGTCATTAATTTATTTTTTATAATTTCAATAATTGATCATTTACAACATATTTTTTGTAAAAGAAAATCCCACCAATCCACAGCTTGTCTGTAGTTTTTTATTATTTACCATGTTTATGTAGCAATCGATTTTTTAATCTTCTTTATTCTCTTCAATATTTGTACCGTGTTACTAATTTATATATTATATACATACCATAAGTTAGCGTTAAGAGGTATAAATCTTTTTAGCTTAGGTGTATCTAAATTAGAAGTTTTTGAAGTACCAATTTATTTGTCGTATATTGAATACCATGTTTTTTTTATATTTCATGTACAAAATAGAACCCAGATAATTATTCCGTATCATATTGTCGACTTCGCTTAAGATTGGTTACAGTTTTTACGGTCTATATTGGAACATAATATTAGGTCCTTACATATGAAATTGACGTTTAGTATGGGAGGAACATAAAGCCGATTTTTTTTATTATAATATATTTATTTAATCAAAGTATGTACCATTGCTATCTATGCACTTTTGCCATCTCATAGGTAGTTCATCGATCCCTTTACTTAAAAAACCATTCGGACGGGAATCGATAAAATCTTTGAAGGCGGTTTGGACTGCCCCATCGGAGTTGAATTTTTTCCTTTGCAAGAAGTTATCCAAATTTCTAAAAAAATTGTAATCTATTGGGGCAAGGTCCGGAGAGTACGGTGGATGTCTTAGACATTCCAATTGAAGCTCCTCTAATTTGGTAGCCGTCTGTTGTGCAGTGTGTGGTCTAGCGTTATCATGAAGCAGCAGTGGCCTAAAGCGATTACCCAGCCTCGATTGTTTAGCAGCTAGCTTTTCCATCATGGTTTGCAGTTGCTGACAATAGATATCTGCCGTAATCGTCTGGCCAGATTTAAGAAAGCTGTAGTGAACGACACCAGCACTAGTCCACCAAACGCTCACAAGTAACTTTTTTGGAGTCAATTTTCGCTTGGGGCATGGTTTGGCTGGTTCGGCAGGGTTCAGCCATTGCGATGAGAGCTTCCGATTATCGTACAGGATCCACTTTTCAACACAGGTAATGATTCGATTTAAAATCCCTTCATTATTGTGCCGGTTGAGTAATGCAACGCAGCAGTCAACGCGCGTTTGTTGATTTGCTTCACTCAATTCATGAGGTACCCCACCTTTCAAGCTTTTTCACCTTACCAATTTGCTTCAAGTGGATTAAAACAGTTTTATCACTAACACCGCAGCCTGCAGCTAACTCGGATGTGGTTTGCGATGGATCCGCTTCCACAATAGCCTTCAATTCTTCATTATCAACTTTGGTCTCCGGCCGTCCACGGTGCTTGTTCTGCAGGTCGAAATTTCCAGAACGAAAACGTTGGAACCAAAAACGCACTGTGTTTTCTTTTGCGGCACCGTCGCCATACACATCATTAATCCTTCGAGCCGTTTCTGCAGCCTGGTGCTACGGTGGAACTCGTACTCGTAAATAACGCGATATTTCAAGTTTTTCATTTTGTAAACTGAGTGACGCAAAGAAAAAAAAAATTGAGGAAAAAACAAATGAATTATAATTTTCAAAACACAAATACATGAGTAAATAGCTGTATAAATTTGGATTTGGAATTCCTAACCAAAGAGAAGATATTTGAGATCAAATTTGCCAGTACGGCAAAACGTGAATTTCATATGTAAGGACCTAATATTTAATTTTGTGCACACATCCCAATACCGTTCTCAATCTTTTACATATCTTGTTTACATTTCGTTTAAAAAGTGCACGCAATGCGTTATGGTTTGCCTATTAAGTACATCCGTTCTTCATTTTGGGACGTGGAATAATGCATTATCTTGATTACGCAAATAGTCCTATTGGAGAGTTTGTGGTAGACGCCATCTATGCTATAGGCGCTTAGAGTCATGCATGTTGTTAAGACTGATGAAGGACGAGGAGTGGGAGTCCAGTAGACCAGCGTGCAGTAGGTGACAGTGCCGACACCACTCTACTTGCCAGCTTCGAGATTTCTATACCTAATTTGCCCGATTAGCCTGAGTTTGCTTTTTCCCCATTCCTGGATCTGTTGAGTCCAGCGAATCAGAATCGGTACAAGTCTGTCTTAATGACGACACACTGTCTAAGAAAGCTCGATACACGCAAGGCCAAGAGAAAATTCCAGGTCTGAAATTAAGATCTCAATTTATTAGTATGTAGATGTACGGTAGGTTGATTGTTTGTTCTATGGATAATACGCTTCCTAGCAATAAAAATGTCTGAGATTCAAACTTCTTGGGACATTATAAATTTGGTCTTATGTTCCACATCGATTTTTATTTTCTTTAAATTAAAATAAAGTTAAAACATTGATGAAACATGATGATCGAATGCTCTTTAAAAAAAAATCTTCGCAGTAAAACCAAATTTTCAAAAATACTTTTTCAGCAGTCACATTTATGATCCATCTTACAAGTGCAAGAAAATTGTATTTTTGATAACCCTTCGAGATTCCGAAATTATTAATTTAAAAGTATTTTTATTGAAGTACAAAAACCTTATTACTTTTTTGTTCTATTCAGGGACCTGTGTTGAAATGGATGGCGGTTGCTATCAGGTAACGTTGCATCTGTTTAGTGATATTATACTATATATGAATAATACCAGTGTCCGTCCTTCTGGTCTGATACAATCGGGGGAAGCCCCCCGCGCCCCCTGTCCGGCCGCCGGCCTTGTTCTTCATAATTAACATCATCTCCCCAGACGACGGAGACAACCGCCGCTGTCCTCCTCGGCTCCTGGCTCCTTTCCTCTGATTACGTCCTTGCACATTATTTATAGGTGCTATGATCGATTTTAGTTGGATCAGGAACATCTAAAGAAATGTATCGATGAGAGTTGCCAGACCTTATTTATAGGTTAAGTAAGTCTGCAGAAATTCGAAGCTCGCGTTTCCTAAAAATACTGAAACATTTTAAAATTTTAAACACAAGTAGTAGAAATAAATTGTTGTGTAAGGCGCCCTTGACGAAAAATTCTTATAAAAATTGCGCACTACAAATTATCCAATATTATTATAATTATATTTTCTTTAGGGTCACAATCAAAATAGACTGATGCCCATCATCAATAAGAAACAACCTAGAAATGTATGGAGAAAACACGAAATTTCTAGGCAGTAATGCGGTAGGCTAGGCGTGGAGCTACTTAACTATATACAACACGACATCGCGCGCCAGGCAACCAAAAGTTAAAATTGCGATCAGCGAGCGACATAATATGGAGCGATATTTTTTAAGTAATTATTTTTTGGGGCGCGAATATTCTAGTATGTTCTGATATAAAAAAGTGTTGAAAACTATTTCCGAACAAAGTTTATAATTTACTCAATTTACATAGCGGTCAATAAGTAACAACGTGTATCTCATATGTTTGAATACGTGGAAAAATAATTTTTCAGGTTGAAGAATACATTTTTTAGTCGAAACAGATTTTACCATGTCCGAATGACAACTTTTTATTCAGTTAGATGATCAATGCATTTTTAATACCGACTGTAATAAATAAGAAACATATAAAGGCGAATGTTTTTGATTAAAAAATTACAGAATTATTCGTTTGGAGCTTAATTCTATTCTCGATAATTACACGCTAAATAATCCAAGGGAAGTTAAACAATCAAGCATGTCACTGCATGTTGCAGACATGTATGTTAGAGAAATGCCAATGGATAATGCACTCTACGGTATGCAGATACGACAGCTAATAAATTATTAGAACTAATAAGGGGGACTTACGTATTGCGACCAGTGCTAGCGTTCAGTGTTGCATACCTCTAAACAAGCTCCAATTAAGTAAGAGTAACAAATAAAATTTAAATAAAAATATAAAAAATATAGAGTACCTACGCCATTACGTATAAATTTGCCGCAATATTTTTGTATCAAATAATTTCAATTATAAAAATTGTATATTTTTTGTTTAATTTAAATATTTTTTTGAATATCGAATGCTGAGTTATTTGGTGAAACGAGTATATTTTTTATAGCATGTAACGAAGTAATCATGATTATCATCCTCAGCGTTACAACCCTTGGTGGGTCTTAGCTGCCTCCAAGAAAGTCCTCCATGCTGCTCTGTCGCTGGCTGCTATTTTATGAAGTAATACCCTACGAAACAACAAAAGTTTCTGAACTATTTGAATTCCCATCGTAAATGGTTAATATTTCAGGAAAGTTTGGGCAATTAATAAAATAACCAATAACTTCTTGCAAAGTCATTGTCTGTCTGTTTGTCTATTCTCTGTAAAAATCTATACCGTTTGTCCGATCTGCCCAAATATTGCATACTTATTTTCTAGGACCCAGCGGGTAACATAGGCGATGTTTCCCTCCTGAACAAGTATCCATCCTAGCCTAGATTAAACGGAAACATTGTTTTCATTAGAGACTTTGCAAAACAATTGAGTCTTTATCCCCCCCACAAACTTACTTTTTACCAAATCCTTAACCCGAGCAACGCTGGGTACGAACAGCTTAGTTATTGATAAATTAGTATTACATTTTTAAATGAAATGAAATGTTTCAAACTCAAACGAATTATTGTACAGAATTAATAACGACAATACCAAAATAATTACGCAAATCAGATAGATAATGAATTCAAAATTCCAGGCGATTGAAGACTTCACATACGATGAAGATACGATGGAAGTTAGGAATAGAATTGCCGCAGGAAAAAGAATCTACTTCTATTCTTCAAAACTGAAATTACATTTTAAAAAATAAAACTATCATCTATATTGGCTTACATCATGCACCTAGAGATAATAAAAAGGTTTTGTGTGGTCGCCTCGCCGCGCTACTTACATTCCCTTGAGTTTCAGCAGCGCAGCGAGGATGACTGCTTTAGCATTAAAATAATGCCAAACTGGGTGACAAAAGGATGCTTGGCACCATCAAATTGGGATCAATTTTAGACAGTTTTGAGAAAATACTATTGCGAGAATGTGATGACCTTTGATAGGTTCAAAAATTATATGAAAGGAGAATAAGATACATTGACGAGCTACATAACTCTCAATCTACATGAAACTACAGCGAATCAGTTGGAGGGTTACTTCATAAGCAAGCAGGAAGCGAAGAAGCAAGAGATTAATGGGAAGAACCCAACGCTAGGAAGATGGGTAAAGAATTGAGTAGTAGATAGATATGCTTCAGATTTCTAGGAAGACAATCGCTAAGAAATGTTGGATATTAGCTATAATACTATTGAAGAAAAAGAAATAAAACAAAACTAATAATTTTTACAATCGTTTCAAAATCAGACATTTTTTAATTTGGTACAAAATAGGTACATACCATTACTGAATTTATAATTGTTTCAATGATGTAAAATACATTTATACCTCGAATGCGACTGTACAGATAATAATTATAATGCGAATATTATTTTCCAAGTGGAGAGATCCCAGATGAGTGTTTTTTGTTGCTTTTAATTAAATTCAATTTTAAATGAAAAAGATGTCTACATGCGATTTGATCTGAATGAATTCAAAGAAAAATTAAATTCTCAGGGTAAACCAAATTAAAATGATGCTCTTTTCCGAAAAATATTTTTTTTCAGTAAAATAATTTTTATTTTAAATAATTATGTGTACAAGTTAGGAGAGCTATGAGGAAGCGTACACCGACACCAGTGGATCTGAAGATTGATACAGTGACGTCACAAATTTCTGAACTTGATCTGATGAGTTGTAAAGTAATAGCTAAAATGAAAATGTAATGGTAGAATGTAAATCATTAAATATTAGAAATAATCAGGTTGTGATGATCCTGGTAGATAGAGGGCCCTCGTCAAATGACGGTATTTTCTAGAGATGTTTTCTGTTATATGAAAAATGTTATACAGTCGTAAAATAGTTGACGCGAGTTGAATTTAAATTTTAGCTATTATATTCAATTAATTTGCCAACTCCTGGCCGCGGCTAACAATGTGATGAATCCTATGGGGTGACCCGTCAAAAATACGTCGTGGTAAATAATATTAAATAATATAAATTTCATTGCAATGAATAAAGTCATTTGCCGTATGATGTTAGTGAAAATAGTTGTATGGCTCGGGTGGCAACGGCTGAGGTCGACAGATACGCTGTAACTATAAAAGGATCGCGGAATAAAATATTATACCTTCTTGAAATATTATAAATAATGTATTCTATACAATATTAATACTCTGCCTGTGCTAACTATACATTTAACTAAAATATATATTATTAACTGGAAATAATTATTCTGTGAAAATTGCGCTTTTGAATGCAATATTAACTAAAAATATTAACTAAAAATATTTCTAACATCTTGGGTTCGCATACTATATTGAAAATACCTAATGCCTTTTGCATTTACTAAGTATATTACCTAAATAGCCACAGCTATACCATCCTGTCCGTCAGGGACGAAACATAAAACACAGTTATATTCCTAAAAGTGCTACCTCTTACGCGACAAAAATACCTATTGCAGTCGGGCTATGAATATGAACTATTTCCGCCTCATAATGGCGCCTGGAACCAATACTAAAAACCTCACTAGAAATAATAAATGCGACTAAATCTCGATAAATACAATATATACTATTCGTAATACGTCGTTGAATTGGCACATGAATCGTCTAATGGATGAAGGACCCCGTTGTGTATCGTAATAACTTCAAATTCTTTTATAGGAGCAGTGTGGAAACAATTGCATAATATTACGTAATAAAATCATCTAACGAACCTAATAATCTATACATTTATGTTACAATAAAATACGTTCACCAGAAGAATTCGTGTATTAGAAATAAAACATTTCCGTTTGGAAACAACCCAATAAAATCAATCGAACGGCATAAAGAGGAGAAATTCACATATTAAATAACACTGAAACTAATAATTTTAAACACTTTATATTAACATATTCTTACCTTGAATGGTGTCGTCTTAGACGTGTATGAACCTGTTCATATTAATTCCTGGGGAAAATAATACATATATTTGCTATCTACGAAATAAGACATTTTTGAAACGAAACTTCTTTATAAATAAGTAGATAAGGTCTCGGGGATGGTTTGTTCGAAAGGATTCTACAACAGCCCGTGAGTTTATATGAAATAATAGTTTCTTTGAATGCTAAATTTTGGTTTTTTAAAACCCTCAGCATCTCTGCTGAGAGGGGTTGAGGCTCCGCGCCCGCCTAAACCCGGTGACCAACTTCCTAAGTGACTAAATGGCCCCCCTTGTTCCTCCGGAACTTACTGCATCCCGAGACTCTATCTCTTCTTTACGAGATGTGATCCTGTGACGCCTCTCTTTTAGGCTTATGATTGAGATGTACGTACTCTTTTGGTACGAGTTTCTGATGATGGGTGTTGTCTTGAGGCGCCTTTCTTTTAGGCCGGTGTTTGAAGAATCACGTACTCTTTTGGTACAAATTGATGACGACATTAGCCTCCTTTGCGGGCATAGTCAGCGATGTTACAAATTATTGTGCAATCTCATTATGCCTTTTCAGAGCGGCGTCCCACGATTATGCATCTTGCAACATTTACTTTGGACAAATGTTAGAGTGTTAGTAACATATTTATAATATCCCAGCTATTCCATATGAGTGAATGATTTTTATATTTATTCTGGCCCTGTCTTTCTTACAGAGGACGAAATAGAAGTTAACGTTTTCTATCAAGGTTTTACAGCATTCAAGCATGGAAATCCTTCCAAAGACAAAGGGAACCTTTTTGTTGGTTTAAGTAGTTTGCGCCAGATGAGGTTAGGTGGTCGGTTTATTGACGACCCCGAGCAACAAGGAGGACCCCGCCTTTAAGGGGCCCTGCAGGGGCTTGTGCGGGTTCCACGCCCAAGTGCCGGCAATCATCCACCCCTCAGCCAGCTAGGCTAACACAAACCAGATATCCCCAATCTTTAGTTAGATCTCCCCATTCCGTCCTTTACTCGTCATTCTGAAGCCACTTATTAAGCTGAATATACCGAGGTACTCGATTCATAAAGAGTTAGTTGTAGACCGAGTGTAATGATTGCGCAATACCTACGCAATACAGTAATTATTATAATGCTACTAAGTAATTCATATATAAATCCGTGTATTCAATTTTAGTACAAATAGTATGAAAATCCCCATACTTTAAAATATATTCGTTCGGAAGAATTTCTCGTATGATTTGGATTGATATCTGGTTATGCAATACATAACGCGTCGACAATTATTATGAATCTATTAAGCACTGCTTATAGAGCTCCGTAAAATCAATTGTTAATACAAATGGTATGAAAATCCCCATGCATCAAAATATATTCGTTTGGGAGATATTCCCGTACGAATTGAGCCAAGATCACACAAGAAATCGTGATATTAATTATACATTATTGCTCCGATTTAAATCTTCCCAAAATAAATACATTTCAATAGTGAAAATAATTAATCGATAGATAAAATGAATATGATCCTTAGCTGTTACTCTTTGTGGCGGAATCCTCCTTCTGGTGCTGCGGGATGGTGGAATCTCTATACTTCGCTGCTGCAAGACCCGCTTTCTCTCAAGCTGGCAGCTCCTTTGCTCGCAACTGATGATCTGGAACTCGGGGCTCCGTCGGTAGTCTGTTGGGCAGCGCTCCCGCTCGCAAGTCTGGTCTCGAACTGAAGGGGGCCGAGTATATAGTGTTCGCTCCTTTTATAGTAACGATTTCACCATACCTCTGAAATCCACGCTAGTGCAGTGACTCATCCTATGCCCGATGACCTCACCGCCGGCGCTCGCCATTGGCCGGATTCAGTCACCAGGACGGTCGCCTCCGGCTCAACCCGTCGAAGGCAAAGCGCGCCTGTGATTGGTCCGTTTCGTTAAAATAATAGTTAAGCACCCGCTACACGCGAGACTTACTGTTCTGATTCATAAATAATAAAGGCTCGTTCGCACCTACTCACAAGGTCGAGTCTATTAGGATTGGCAAACGATATTAATTTAACACAGAATTATATCTATGGTATAATAAAGATCTAAGAAATATTACTTGTATAGCTGAATATTCAATATTTTGTTAGCCTCTTGTAATACATAGAATCTTAAGAAGAAATATATCAGGCTTTTACTTTTAAAACGATTCCAAACAGAAGAAATATATTTTTGATGTCCATACTTGACTTTTTTGAATATTATTATTTTAAGATTTTCTAAATTTATTAAATCTATCTCTATGTCGACCATCACAGCTTCCCCCTTATTTAGAGAGAGGAATGATCTATCAGACCAAGCCTATCTGCTAAATAACCCAATAGGATAGTATATTTCGTGATACTTATCAAGAGTTTCTAAAATTCCTTTTAAAATAAATCGTTGTTCTTTCCTTTCTCCGCGTACTATATTTCTATTAGGGTAGAATTCCTTTTCAATGGAATCCTTTTTGCGTATTTAAAGCTACTGTAAACCATCTGCCTATCATTCAAATGAAAAGTGTACAACTAATATAAATATAAGATTTGAAAGCAAAAGGGACTGTATCTAATTTATTCAATTGACTGAAAAGGTTCGATTCTTCATAATCGATTGAATGCCTCAGTAATCTCATCATTGTGTCTGCTAACCACTCAAGCTCCATCCTGTTATCAACACTTAAAAGGAACGCTCCTTCCCCCACTTTGTTATCCTCCTTGCTTCCCTTACAATGGTACACTCCTAGTGTTCACCACCTCGCAACTCTATACTACTTTCCCCAGCATATACCTCCCTTCCCCCAGAATATACTTCCACTAACACTCCCCACATCCCCTTCAAGCTATACAAACCAACTCAACCGAGTAAATATTAACTGTATATTTCTCCTATGAAATGTGGGCTACGATACATTTGAAGTTTCAGAATTATGTTAACCTACGAATTAATGTACAACCTATTCATATGAACTTAACAACCAGCTTCCTAATATATAGAGCGAACCCCTCGATCTCAATATGTCCTGTACGTGAGTAAACATGATGACGATGATACTTGCTATCCACTCTAAAAAGAAAAAGTGCAGTCCGCCTCCAAATTTTCTAATGACTAGTCGCAAATGGAAGTCCCTTCAATAACCGTTGGGCGTCGTTTTAACTAACTGTCCAGCTAACCCTCAAAAGAGATGCCCAAAGACGATGCATATTTGTTAAAGAAGTAGAGCTTCAACCATAACCCAGTTGTCAAGAAGGTTTCCAATAACTATTCCTTGATATCCTACCATGGTGTACCCCGACAAGTGTTCACCATCTTGTAATACAATTCTTATTCCCCCTTCCCCCAAACTATACAACCTCTTCTATCTGAAACTCGTATAGTCCTGTTTTAGCCGAGTGAATGGTCAACCGCATATTCCTACTATGATTGCAAACCGCGACAAAATGAACTCTAGTACCCCACCTGTGTTATGAACCTTATACATATGCGCAGTACATTTCCTATTATGTAGAATCAGCCAATTGTCCTCAATATTCCACGTATACTGTAATGACTGCCATAATTTATTATTGGTGTAATATGATGAAGAAGAAGAAGAAGAAGAAGAAGCCGCAAAAGTAGTGGATGACAACAGAAGAAGAAGAAAATGAATCCATTGAAAGGCATAAGATAAAGAAGAAAAGTCACAACCGAGTGTAGTAATAGATAAAGACGAAGAAGAAGAAGTCGAAAGTTATAAAATTAGAAGAAGACGCGAATGTAGTAGTAGGTAAAGAACAAAAGAAGATGAAGAAAAGACGTAGAAAAAGAGTCTAAAATTATAAGATAAACAGAAGAAGACGACATGAATGTAGTTATAGGAAAAGAAGAAGAAGAAGAAGATGAAGAGAAGACGAAGAAAAACAGTTGATAAGTATAAGATAAACGGAAGAAGACGAAATGAATGTAGTTATAGGAAAAGAAGAAGAAGAAGAAGATGAAGAGAAGACGAAGAAAAACAGTTGATAAGTATAAGATAAACAGAAGAAGACGAAATGAATGTAGTTATAGGAAAAGAAGAAGAAGAAGAAAGTGGAGAAGCAGTCGAAAGATATACCATAAGACGAAAAAGTAGTTGCAACGTATTGTAATAATTGCTATTTATAGAAGAGAAGGTGTTTGAAAAGTAAAGCATAAACGGTATGTATTCAAAGAAGAGGAAGACTAGAGTGAACATAACCAATAAAAAAAAAACCTTCGTACCGAAGAAGAAGAAGACGCTATTGAAGTCAATATAAATAAAAAGGGGAAAGAAAATATATATATAACCGTTAGCATATACGAATAAGAAGAAGACGAAGAAGAAGAAGAGGAAGAAAAGGATAGGAACAACCTCTTCGATAATTGTAGAACGTAAGAGTATATATAACTATTATCCGTCTCAATTAACTTTCCAGCCAACCCTCAAGAGTGATATCTAAAGACGACGCATGTTTGTAGAAGAAGTGGATCCAGATGTCTAGAAAAGTTTCCCATAGCTATTCCCTACTAACCTGTCTTCCCCCAGATTTTTAAGCGTTTGTCAAATAATCAGGCGCAAATCCTCCGTATAACTGTAATATTGTTCCTCCCAAAACTTATTGAAAACCTAAATCAACTTTATTACTATGTTCCGTATTCATCATCCCCATACTTATATGTAACATAACATTATAAAATTTTAAAGTGTTCCTTTAACAACGCGAACATGTTTAACGAAGTACACTGTTACAAATCAGAAGAGGTGAACCCTAATATCTGTACTAGCTGTAGTAGTCGTCACCAACACTGATATCCACAGAAGATGTATGTGTGTAACTGAATCAAGAATTCCTAACGTATAATTCGGCTTGCTATACGACTGGAATCTATTCAAGATCCAAACGACTAATCTTCCTACCCTAATCTAAAAGTAATGGTCACGACGACGCATGAAGGTGGATGAATCTAATGATGATGCTATTACTATATAAAAAGGTTTTTTTCAAAGTCCTCCCGGTAAAATTTATTTTCAAAATTTTTTTTCAAATTGTTCCAGAAGAATTCAAAAGCTCTAAGTCCAATTTTTTAATTATTCGTTACTAAGAGAATATATATATTGCGCTCTCTATTACCGCTTCCTATAGATTAATACTAGCGAAGGCTCAAAACTTCCTCTGATTTCCGCTAGATGGCGGTAGTATGACCATTTTAATTCATATGCCAGGCCGTCTTGTAAATAAAAATGGAAGCAATTTTATTCTTGTAATTCAAATCAAAATAATTTTAGATCAAAACAAGAAACTCAAATAATTATTTCGTGCAACAATACGCGTCTGTGTTTATATTACGAACAAGTCTATCAATCCTGCATACAACAAAGAAATTATAATTAGTTTGAATAACCAGAACCGTATATAACTGTGTATAACAATTAAGAACACATTTAGATAATTAGAATAATTAAGAACCATAATAAATCAATGAAAGAAATTATTATTTTTTTCAATTAATTCAGCAACATTGTAGATTGACATTTTATTTTTTTAAGGACTATTTGTAATATAACACCTTGACGATAAAAAGGTATCTCCGAAACATGCACGTGAAAGTTATCAAATAATATAAGTAGATTTGTGAGAATACTATAATCAATTAATTTTTTGTGTAATTATTATCTGTAAAAATTTAGCTGAATTTAAAGATCTTTTTTTTTTTCAAATATAGAAACCCTTTTTAATATCCATAAGACAAATATATAACAAATGTGGATTTATTTAATTTACATTAACCTTAATTTAATTAAAATTAATTTATATTAATTTTTAATTATGAAACCAGACGGATAATTATTAAAATATTTTTCGCATTTGTATCATAAAAGTACATAACCGAAAGAGAAAAGTAAATATTATAAAACATCGGATTTATAATTTTTTTTATAAAATAAAATATATATCAAATGTTCACATGGCAAAATCCGTTTAATATAATTCTGTGTACCCGTATACTAAAAGTTTTCGTTTTTATATCTTCTTTTCTTTTAGATTCATATATTCTCGTGTTTATATTTTCTACTAAATTGTTATCCGGTTTTTATATTTATTTTTACTTTTATATTTTCTGCTATTATTATTAATTACTATTGCATAACTCGTAAGCGAAAATATTTGCCACTGAACAGATTTTATCTAGCGTGGGTTAATTATTAGTTTATATTAATATAAGAAATTAAATTAAAACCGAATTTTAAGCTATCATAAACCCTCCGTGGCGCGCGCTGAAATCTGTCGCGGTGATCTGCCCGTAATACAGGTGTATATTTTTGCATTTCGGGCGCCGTGCGAATCCGTTCGGCGTAGCTAACTGTCTTTTCGTACTAGCCCGAGCGCGAAGGTCGAACTTGTTAAACCTTAAACCCTCAAACGTCTCGGGTCTATTCACGAACTCACGCGGTCGGGCGAAACATGACCCGGAGGGTACTGTATGGAGAGCCGTGTCGTCGCGCGTTCTCCCATTACACAGCGCTCGCAAATCCCGATGGCCCAGTCCATGACAGTGGTATATTTGCGAAAAACAAATGCAATAATTAAAACCTTTCAAATGTGATTCGTTTGAATCTCAACTACATATTTGTTATACTGCGATTCGCAAATCCCGACGGCCTAGGCCGTGACAGTGGCATACTTGCGAGAAAACAAATGCAATAATTAAAACCTTTCAAACGTGAATCGTTTGAATCTTAACTACATATTTGTTATACTGCGATCCGCAAATCCCGATGGTCTTTTTTAGATTGTGACGGTGGCATACTTGTGAGATCGCATTCAAATATATTCTCTTCATACAATTACTAAAAATATTTTTCAAATGTGAATCGTTTGAATTCAAACCACATAAAATGAATGAGATATGAAATAAATCACATATTCTATAAAATGGAGCAATACTTTTACAAAGAAACAGGCATTCCAAAATCGAACTAATATATCACAAGGACCAAAATTACTACAATAATTTTCGTTCACAAAATATTAAATAATAAAAATGCCAACTGTCTATATGACAAACAACCTAAAGAAATTTCTAATACCTAGTATCACGTTTGTCTACAAATCTCAGTACGTGGTTCACATAAATGCTCAATCTTTTTTCTTTGATGTCACGGACCGTGGTCCGCGATTGTTTAAATAAAACCGCTTTTATAATCAAATATTTTCTTTCATTTATAATATTAACTAAACCAAAATGATTTTATTACTATGCAAATGAGTCCAACGAATACGCTCCTGTCTGGTCACCGGCACCACTGTAATGATCCAGGTAGATAGTGGGTAGAGGGGTCCTCGTCAAATGACGGTATTTTCTAGAGATGCTTTCTATTATATGAAAAATATTATTCAGTCGTAAAATAGTTGACGCGAGTTTAGTTTTATTATTATATTTTTCATTTCGACCTCCTGGTCGCGGACAACCACTGTAATGTACCAGTTAGATAGTGGGTCCTTCCTTATCAAAAAGTGTGGTTTTGTTAAATGTAGAAATCCAATCTATCTCTTGGTCCGGCACCAGAGTGATGTATGAGGGGGTGGTCCAAACGTATAAGGCGAAGAATAATATAATATAAATCTGAATATTAAATAAAACATTTTTTCTTATATGTGAGCGCGCGACGCTCTGCATGGCGCAAGAGGGGCACGACTGCGAATTGCGTTGTAACTACATAATGATCGTGAGATAAATTATATTCTTCTATGAAATATTATAAATAATGTATTCTATACAATATTAATACTCTGCCTGTGCTAACTATACATTTAACTAAAATATATATTATTAACTGGAAATAATTAATCTGTGAAAATTGCGCTTTTGAATGCAATATTAACTAAAAATATTAACTAAAAATATTTCTATCTTGCTGTTGAATATTACCTATAAAGATATTGACTAAAACTTTTGCTTTGAATGGAATATTAACTACTTCTCTCATCAAATATTATTCTGCAACAAATATTCAATGAAATTATAGGAACTAAAATATTTCTAACATCTTGGGTTCGCAGACGAAATCGATAATACCTAATGCCCTTTGCATTTACTAAGTATATTACCTAAATAGCCACAGCTATACCATCCTGTCCGTCAGGGACGAAACATAAAACACAGTTATATTCCTAAAAGTGCTACCTCTTACGCGACAAAAATACCTATTGCAGTCGGGCTATGAATATGAACTATTTCCGCCTCATAATGGCGCCTGGAACCAATACTAAAAACCTCACTAGAAATAATAAATGCGACTAAATCTCGATAAATACAATATATACTATTCGTAATACGTCGTTGAATTGGCACATGATTCGTCTAATGGATGAAGGACCCCGTTGTGTATCGTAATAACTTCAAATTCTTTTATAGGAGCAGTGTGGAAACAATTGCATAATATTACGTAATAAAATCATCTAACGAACCTAATAATCTATACATTTATGTTACAATAAAATACGTTCACCAGAAGAATTCGTGTATTAGAAATAAAACATTTCCGTTTGGAAACAACCCAATAAAATCAATCGAACGGCATAAAGAGGAGAAATTCACATATTAAATAACACTGAAACTAATAATTTTAAACACTTTATATTAACATATTCTTACCTTGAATGGTGTCGTCTTAGACGTGTATGAACCTGTTCATATTAATTCCTGGGGAAAATAATACATATATTTGCTATCTACGAAATAAGACATTTTTGAAATGAAACTTCTTTATAAATAAGTAGATAAGGTCTCGGGGATGGTTTGTTCGAAAGGATTCTACAACAGCCCGTGAGTTTATATGAAATAATAGTTTCTTTGAATGCTAAATTTTGGTTTTTTAAACCCTCAGCATCTCTGCTGAGAGGGGTAGAGGCCCGCGCCCGCCTAAACCCGGTGGCCGACTTCCTAAGTGACTAAACGGCCCCCCTTGTTCCTCCGGAACTTACTGCATCCCGAGACTCTATCTCTTCTTTACGAGATGTGATCCCGTGACGCCCTTCTTTTAGGCTTATAATTGAGAAGGCCGTACTCTTTTGGTACGAGTTTCTGATGATGTGTGTTGTCTTGAGGCGCCTTTCTTTTAGGCCGGTGTTTGAAGAATCATGTACTCTTTTGGTACGAATTGATGACGACATTAGCCTCCTTTGCGGGCATAGTCAGCGATGTTACAAATTATTGTGCAATCTCATTATGCCTTTTCAGAATGGCGTCCCACGATTCTGCATCTTGCAACATTTACTTTGGTCAAATGTTAGAGTGTTAGTAACATATTTATAATATCCCAGCTATTCCATATGAGTGAATGATTTTTATATTTATTCTGGCCCTGTCTTTCTTACAGAGGACGAAATAGAAGTTAACGTTTTCTATCAAGGTTTTACAGCATTCAAGCATGGAAATCCTTCCAAAGACAAAGGGAACCTTTTTGTTGGTTTAAGTAGTTTGCGCCAGATGAGGTTAGGTGGTCGGTTTATTGACGACCCCGAGCAACAAGGAGGACCCCGCCTTTAAGGGGCCCTGCAGGGGCTTGTGCGGGTTCCACGCCCAAGTGCCGGCAATCATCCACCCCTCAGCCAGCTAGGCTAACACAAACCAGATATCCCCAATCTTTAGTTAGACTTCCCCATTCTGTCCTTTACTCGTCATTCTGAAGCTACTTGTTAAGCTAGATGTACCGAGGTACTCAAATCATAAAGAGTTAACTGAAGACCGGATTGCGCAATACTTATGCAATACAGTAATTATTATAATGCTACTAAGTAATTCATATAGAAATCCGTGTATTCAAATTTTAGCATAAACGGTATGAAATTCGCTTTGCATAAAAATACACCCGTTTGGAACGGAATTCTTGTACGATTTGAACCAATATCACACAAGCAATCGTGATATTTAATTACACATAATTATTCCGAACTCAAATATTCCCAAAATAAATACATTTCGATAGTGAAAATAATTAACCGTAATAGATAATATGAATATGATCCTTATCTGTTACTCTTTGTGGCGGAATCCTCCTTCTGGTGCTGCGGGATGGTGGAATCTCTATACTTCGCCGCTGCAAGACCCGCTTTCTCTCAAGCTGGCAGCTCCTTTGCTCGCAACTGATGATCTGGAACTCGGGGCTCCGTCGGTAGTCTGTTGGGCAGCGCTCCCGCTCGCAAGTCTGGTCTCGAACTGAAGGGGCTGAGTACATCGCGTTCGCTCCTTTTATAGTAACGATTTCACCATACCTCTGAAATCCACGCTAGTGCAGTGACTCATCCTATGCCCGATGACCTCACCGCCGGCGCTCGCCATTGGCCGGATTCAGCCATCAGGACGGTCGCCTCCGGCTCAACCCGTCGAAGGCAAAGCGCGCCTGTGATTGGTCCGTTTCGTTAAGATAATGGTAAAGCACTCGCTACACGCGAGACTTACTGTTCTGATTCATAAATAATAAAGGCTCGTTCGCACCTACTCACAAGGTCGAGTCTATTAGGATTGGCAAACGATATTAATTTAACACAGAATTATATCTAAGAAATATTACTTGTATAGCTGAATATTCAATATTTTGTTAGCCTCTTGTAATACATAGAATCTTAAGAAGAAATATATCAGGCTTTTACTTTTAAACGATTCCAAACAGAAGAAATATATTTTTGATGTCCATACTTGACTTTTTTGAATATTATTATTTTAAGATTTTCTAAATTTATTAAATCTATCTCTATGTCGACCATCACAAGAGGTACCCGCAATTTTTTTTATGTTCATTCTTTGAAAGTAAAAACATAAAATAACATAAATAAAATAGCATAAAATAGCACTCAAAACTGGCGTTCTGCTTGAGGCCCCAGACCACGGTAAAAATTTATTTTTATCATTTTTTTATTTATCATTTTCTGAACGATGCATTTGTTAAGAATTCTTTCACCAAATGTTTTAAAGAAATTTGAAATTTATAAATTGACGGAGATATGGCGGTTTATGCGAAACCGCTCGAAACGCACGACCGCGTCGAGTGGCCAATGTGCGGCTGTCGAACGGGTCTGCTACCTGGTGAGTCTCTGGATATTGAGGAGCTATTGTATGGTCCAGGAATAGCTAATTTAAACGGTAAAAAAAAGAGACAAATGAAAAATTTAGTTTGTATGTTGATTTATTCTTTAGCAAAATTTTTAATGCGTTTTTCTCGAAACTACGTTTTTCAACCTGGTTGACAACATGTTAAAAAAAACGCATTCAAAATCCAATTTGTCTTAAATAATTCGAAAATCCAGTCTGTATTGCACCACGTAGGGACTTTTTTTATAAAGAGCTCCCTTCTATTTTTTTAATTGCTAGTGCTGTAAACCTATATGACTTGTTTCTGAATAAATTTCTATTTTATTTTTCTGATGAACCGTATGGCTTAATCGCTGTCAACCGCCAAGCAGCAATTTCATCGGAGTGTCTTCTTGGAAGCAGTGTACACCGCAAACTATACTTTAGATTCGAGTACAAAAAATTTTAAACAGTGTATGTGTATAATGACTATGAGTATAAATAAAAAAATTCTATGTAACGTTTGCTTGAAAATAATTACGAAAAATATACCCTTGTTCCGCGCACGAATAGTGGTGTGGGGCCTAAAGATAATAAAAACACAAAAGGGTAGTTTTGTATTAGATTTTAGAATTAATTCTTTGAAAATGAAGCCATAGAACATGTTACTACAATTACTACAATAGTTATGGAGTTATGCAATAACAAAGTTTTTTTTTTTCAATATGTTTGACTTATTTTTGGAAAATGTTTAATTATTATAACAGTAATTTATAAATTTAGGTAGTATTAAGTAATAAACTGAAATAAACGTAAAATATTTTCATCGGTGTAGTATTTTTGACAAAGTAATATTTAATTAGAATAACCCGAATGCATGTTTACATCAACCAGTCGTACACGATCACAACGCCTCCCTTGATCCATTTTACCATCTCGCAAAAAAAAAAAATCCCGGTGGTTACTCGAAGTATTTTCAAGCATCTCATAAAAGAATATGGGGCGCTTGAAATGTTATCTGCGAAGCCTTGCCTTCGTAATGACTACCCATCTACATAATTTGAAGTGAATAATTTGGGTTAGAGGAACAAATTATTCTGCAGGTTACGCCATCAGCCAATTTGTTAGAAGTTTACAACAACGTCCAGATTGTTTTCTTTTATTGCCTCACATTGTTCATAAGAAAATAAACAAAAGAATCCACTTACCATCCTTAAAGTTTTTTGTTTTCGTGAACATTTTAAATTTTCTTTTATTTTAAAATTTAACAGGTATCTTTTTGTAATCTGTGTTTAATAAAGAAATGAATAGCGTTGCTATTAGCATTAATAGATGCCGACCAGGCGGCCAATGAGCAGAACGTATATAGGAGCTTTTGTTTATAAAACAGTCCTGGGTAAGCAGTGGGTCTATCCACGTTGTTTATTTTAACACGCGAGTGCTAGGATAAAATCCCTCCTGCACTGGTATTAAACAGTTATATTTCATCAATACACAAAAGGAAAGGACTTGTTATAGCAAGGTATAATGTGAATACACTACCACTATCTCGAATATATATTTTTTTTCTATATTTATTTTCTTTGTTTGATACATATACATATACATATATTTGTATGCCAAACTGCAGTTTGCAGAAGGTACGTTCTTTTAAATTAAGAAAAGCCGCCGTTGTGAAAGTAGATTGGGCTAGAAAATGAACGTTATATTTTACATTATCGAAATATTTACAAGTTAAATTGATACGGAAGATGTCGTAGTTAGATTAGTAGTATCGAGTATTTCGTTATGTCTCACCGAACATGTAGGTACTTAACGTTCCAGCGGGCGCGCTGTCGTAAGATTTACGACAAATTAATGCGCCTTATCACTCCCTCGCTGCACGTGCCTATTAATTAGTTGGTAAGCGCGTGTATTATCCGATGGAATGCGGGCGGCCTGTCCGTTCCGTCCTGTCTGTTCCGTCCGCCGGGGCGCGGTCATGTGTTATTCACTTGTTGCAAAGGAGAGATCACAATAAAATCTACAAATCCCCCATTGTCCCCAAATCAATTATAAATGATCATTGTTTGTATTTGATGCATATCTAAATAATGATCAACATTAGTGTATCATAAATATAAAAGTAACAAAGCATTATTTATATAAATAAAAATATAAATGTTTGTACAAAATTGATAATCTCTGAAAGTTCATCACCAATTGTTGCACAACGTTGCATTTGAATACGCGGATGTTTTTTTTATACCTAATTTGTTTTTATATACCTAATATTTATTTATATAAATAAAAATGTAAGTGCTCGGTTGTGCAAAATCTTTAATCTCCTCCTAAAATTATTTTTGACACAACGTTGCATTAGAATTATTTGAAAAAAGGCGCCGGTACCTACCCTTTCTCTATTGATAAATATTTCGATTGGTGCCTTTAACATTTTTCAAATTCAATTTTTTCCATCACATTCGGCTGTCTTTGCTTAAATAAAACGTTTGAACCGTGAGAAAGTGCAGCCTTTCATATCGCGATATTTCAAAATAAAAGACATTTGTGTATGTCTGCAGTTATGTATACTGTGATTAATTTTCAATTTTGTCTTTTAAATTTTGTCTATGAAAATTTTTAAACTTTAAAAGTTGTCTATGTTTAATTTTAAGCTCGGAAGGCCGAGCTTATAGTTTTAAACGATATTGTTCCGAGGTTCATAACAACCATTTATATTACATTGCAATATTAAACACAATAACAACATACTTCTGCAAATCTACATCTCTATAACTCAATGTCTGTCCGTCTGTTCTCTATATAAATCTACACCATTTGTCCGATTCGACTCAAATTATGCATACTTATGTTTTAGGACCCGGCGGGTTCTCTATCCCCCTTTTACCCCCTCGGACTCAAAATTTGGAAATTAATTCTTTAGGACCCGGCGGGTAACATTAGCGACATTTACCATCTCCCCTTTTATCCCTTCCCCTTCCCCTAATATATTGTCAATTCAAATCTATACCGTTCGACCGATCAGACTCAAAATTTGCTAACTTATTATTTATTACTGGGGGGGTGATATAGGCGACATTTATCCACTCACCATTTACCCCACCCCCCTCCTCTGATATATTTTCCATACAAATATGTACCTTTTGACCGATATGACCCAAATTGTTTATACTAATTCTTTCTTTAGGATCAGTCGGATAATATAGGCCACATTTCCCCTTCCTCCTCTAATCCATCCCCTCTCCCAAATTTATTTTCTGTACAAATCTACACCGCTCGACCCAAATTTTGGATCCGAATTTTGTATACATATTACCGATGGAAACAATTGGTCACATTTCTTCCCTAGACGTCCTAACCAACCCAGCCTTGATTAAATGGAAATATTGTTTTAATCAGAGGTTTGCAAAACAATGGACCATTTGTTACCCCCGACAAATTTATTTACAACTGAATCCTTAACCCGTGCAACGCCGGGTACGAACAGATATAAATAATAAAATAAGCATTATTCATACAATTAACCAGAATGAAGATAAAGCATACAATAAAAAGAAGTGAAGCGAAAATAACAAGCAAGTATAACGTATGAAAAACAGCAGTATTGAGGAATATACAAGGGAAACAAAGAAAAATTAAAAATATGTAAATTAAATACTTAATGAATGCCAAAATGTTGTGCTAAGCATATACTATATATTACAGAAATGGAAGTAACCAGAAACATAGAAATAACTAACTAACTAATTAGGCAGAGAGGATAGAGCGCCATACTCTTCTGTCCTGACATACAACTTTCGCTTCATCTACATTCATACATCTTCGCATGCAAGTTGAGGCTTCTAACAGGACCATCTTCCAGTATCTGGTTAATCTGGTCATGCCACGTCTTCCGTGGTCGCCCTCTCTTTCTGGCGCCGCCAACACTTGCATTATATATCTTTCTTACCATTTTTTCCTCATTCATTCGCTCAACATGCCCAAACCACCTGAGCGACCCTATTTTTATTCTATGTATTTTGCTGCCATCAGCTTTACATTCATTCCTAATATCTTCATTCTTTACTCTATCATACATGGATTTGTCACACATACGTCTAAGGAATCACATCTCCACTGCATTTAATCTACTTTCGTTCCTCTTCTGCCAGCCTCAGGCTTCACTTCCACATATTAGTGTCGGTACCAGAACTCCATTGTGTGCCGCTAGTTTTGCCTCGGTAGACATATTTCTATTAGAAATTATTGCATTCAAAGCACCGTTTACCCTTTTCCTGGTAGTCACTCTCTACTCTATGTCTTTCTCAACATTCCCTCTTGTTCTATGTTAGATAGAAATAAAATGAAAAAAACATAAATATTAAGCAATGTTTTATACATGAATGAAGGAGGATTATAACAATAATATAGGTGTATGAGGAAAAATAATCAATATTGTGATAAATACATAAATAGAACAAACATAATAATATACAAAAAAAATTATGAAAATGTGTTATGTAATATTTTTTTGTTTAAGCTTATTAATATATTGTGTAAGTAAGATGGTTATTTGATGTAAGCTATGTAGTTTTGGTGTGAGCTAAAATGGTATGTTTATTATTTTGCAATAGAACCTGAAAATGTTGTTGTAAACCATAAATGTTAGAGAATTCCTCAGATGCCACGAGTACGTAGTGCGTGAAGACCGCCCGGTACGTGGTGAAAGGTTGGAGCATCTGGCCAATACCGACCGTAGACAAATCAAATAATTATCTAGGCTTATTCTATTTCAAATGATTATCCGGTACGGACCGGTATTAATATATTATACATTTTTATTAAAAATAATAGACAGTCAACAGGTCAGTGTGAGCAATTAATTAAGTAAAATATGAAGCTTTTCACAAAAACTTATTCAATCTGTATTTGAAATTTTGTTATACCGACTAATAAAAAATAAAATAAAAAATAATTTTAATGGAAAACAAAAAAGTTGTTAAATTATAATATAGTTGCTTAATTATATATATAATTATTAATAAAAAATAAATTAAAAAATAATTTTAATGGAAAACAAAAAAGTTAAATTAAAATATAGTTGTTAAATTATAATATAATTTTATTGGTTTTCTCAAAACGCAAATTTCCGAATTATGTATTTGTTTTTGAAAACTCACATTTGATTTTCATTTGTGCAAAATATGTGATGAGAAAGTGATTAAACAAATACGTTAGTAATTGCTTAATCACTTTTTGAAATTTGACAGAATTTTAAAGTGATTAAGCAAATACGAAAGTGATTAAACAAATATAAAATACTAAAGAAATATGGTGACTACATATTTTATCCAGTACTTATAAACGTTTAATATACGAATTTTTTTTTTTTAGAAATATAAGACATCTTCAATATTAGACATTTTAGAAAGAAATAAATAAGAAGCTAAGCTAAATAACTAACGAATGATATAATGTAACAATGATATTTTAAAAAATACAATAAAACAAAAGATATTTTATTAGGTATGTAAAATATAAGTAATAAAATTGCATTATTTACTCCCTTCCTAGATAGTACTCATATACGCACGTAAGCGATTTTTTTCGCTGGATTTTTTAAAAACAATTCCTTTGATCCTTGACCTTTATTTTAAAATTATTTTGAGATAGCTTTTTTCTATAATAATAATCATAATAATAACAATAATAATAATGTTTTTTCCAGCGTAACCAGGTTTTTAGTGCAAGACCTGGTCCGCCATATAGTTTGAAAATTACATATATGTTATATTTTACATGAAGAGAAAATATTAAAAAGGAAAAAGAAAAAGAGAAATAATTAAAGTAAAAAAGAAAAAAGAAGAGAAGGGAAAAGAACAGCTATTAAATAGTTAAAATAAAATGTACCATAAAAAAAATCGACAATAAATACACATACATATATATACCAATTTCAAAGTTCTTAAATCAATAATCAATATCAATAAAATTCTACAATAATTCTATGATTTGCTAATTTTTTTATTCGATAAACGTGAATCTGTCGACGTTGGGAGACTTTTTCGGTCATTCCCCTGCCGACATCGATCCTATTACTTATCTAGTCGTTTACAAAAACCGTACTTCCGTTTCCCCAGAGCCTCCAATCTCAATAATTACCGAATGTCTTTGAAGTATTATCGTTAAAACTTTTCAAAGTACCTCAAAAGTGTAAACTAATTAATGAAGGCGTTAACAGAGTAGCACGGAAATTGGAAATTACTGGAATTTTAAATCTCTCGAGAGTTTAAAAATTAATTTATATTTAACAATTTTGTATTCAAAGTTTCTACCCTAATTTGAGCTATAAGTACTCGTACAATAATTTAAATAATTATTTAAGGCCGAAGTGATGATTAAAAGTATACTTTGAAAATATGTTTCTTACTTTTTTTTAAAGAATCTTATTATATAGCGGACCAGGTCTTGCACGTATAATCTGGTTACTCTGCAATAAACATTCTTCTTCTTCTTCTTATTATTATTATTATAAAACTCGGCAAGACTTGTACAACTAACAAAATGTCGGATCCTTCCCAAATCCAGAGTGGCCTTAGACAAGTAGATCCGTTATCGTTGTGGACTTTAATCTAATTTTGGAACACGTGATGGGGAAACAGCGAACAGTAACTGCTGGTGTAGACATTTAATTGGCATAAGCGGATTATTCATGCTTCATTAGAAGTAAACCAGTAGCTGTCAAAATGCCCACATATTAAAAATTATATCATACACAACGGAAGCGAGTCTAGAGATCTGCATTTTCCAAACAAAACAATTAAATCGGTGGAGTAGGTACGGACGCCATCACTCAACGTAAGCGAATAAGCGCGGTTGTATCAACTTGGATTAAAGTAATCTTTGTTTTTTTCACCGATCAAACAATCCATTTTCGTTAAAATGCTATGATTTAAATGAAATATCCCAATAATAATAATGTAGTTTTTGTCCGTCTGTCTGTCTGTCCGTAACTTCTTTTATAAGAACCTTTTTTAAATTTTATTTTTTCTATTTTTTTTTATAAATAGATAAATAAAATTAGGAACCGATATTCACTATAAAACAGTTGATAAAAACAAAGGCCAAACTTTCGAATAAATAAAACAGTTTAAATATCCAGGAACAAATTAACGTGACGAGGTTATTATATCCACAAATAAATTAATATCTGGATAAAATCTGGAAACATTCATTACTACGGAATTTGTGTTGTAATTTAAAGATTAAACTGTACATAAACAAAAGTGAAAGTGAGTAAAGAAAGTCAAGACACATCAGAAAGAGACAGGCGAATACCCAGCAGACAGGGCTATTCAGTATTCTGGCAATAGCAATATTGCTATTTCGGTATCTTGGCAGATAACTGTCATTACAATATATTACAATGTTATAAAATAATGTATAAAATTTTAATGTTGTCAATTTTGACAATTTATTGTTTCGGAGTAGGTATATAGAATTCCATAATCACACAAATGGAAATAAAAAACACTTTTTTGTAAGTTTTACATTTTTAATTTTTTGAGACGATTTTTGCCGTATGAGAGCATTATCAATCTATATATTTTACATTCAATAACTTGAATTAATGTGAAAAGTGTTGAAAAGAAATGCTATATAATTATAAATTATGTAACATCTCTTTTCAATCTTTCATCATCGAAACGCATCTGAAAAAATTAAAAATATTGAACTTAAAAACAAGTGTTTTTTATTTCCATACGTATTGACGTTTTAAGTTTGACATGTTTGAAGTTAATAAATTCAATCAACCCGAAAGCTCTAAAACGTAACGATGACGACATTACAATGTAAAGAGCAATATTGGTATTTTCAGAATACGGCCGAATGTAAGGGATGCGTGGCGCCCTACCGTGCCTGCGGCCAAGGACTTCAGAGTTCCGCGAGGCCACTAAATACAGAAATACACAAGTGACCTGGCTATGTGTCATTGACGAAATATCAAATGATGAAGATATACGGTGCGTAATGTTGATGTATATATATATGCTTATGAGACACTGAGAGGCACACGATACAGGCCCATCAGCAATAGCTGCCTGCCTGTCAAAAAAATAATAATAATCCATCTTTAACACGATATTATTCCAAAAATTCGAGCTTCTAACTCTTCTTAGTATTGTCAATATGTGTCTCCAATACCAAAAGCATTTTGTTTTTATTCTCTGAGGGTTAATGACTATACCCAAGTCTCATCCAGTACTTTGTGTTGTCTAGGGAAGCTAAATAAGCGCTTATGTATATTGCAATAATTGACATAAAATATTGAATTCTGGTAAATTTTTATTAGGGCTTTAGCTATCATAAAAAGTTAGTTTACTCGCTTTTCTTCATATTTTTTGTTCACGTTCTTTCATATTCTTCGAATATTTATTTGTAAATAACCTAATTTTCGACTTCTATTTCCTCAACACAAATGAAATTAATGGAATGCGATGTCATTTTTACCCAGGAACATTAAAATTCTCCTGCAGTTCTGTAGACGAAGGAATAGATTGCATTTTATAGAAGAACATTTACGCGTCCGTTTTACGTGTGGCTCGCGACGTTAATGTCATTGTGTTGAGTTCCGTCATAATATGTTTTAGATTTTGATGGTACTTTGGAATACTTGGTAATTTTTGTTTGCATCCATATTGCTGTTCTAATGTGGTATTTAAAATCCTTAAAATAATAATGAATTATAACAGATTTTTGAATTGTTTACTTTTATACTGAATTTTCTGCCCCTTAAATATGCCACAATAAAGCTTTAACTTACTTCCGAATTGTTTAGAGACGGCTCTGATTATATGTTCTCTATAGAGGAAAAAAACAGTCATTTTAGTCGTTTTCAATACAAAAGTCCTTCCACATGATTTGTAGCACAGACAATGTATCATTTCCATTCCACAACTCCTTTTGTTGCTTACCTACGGATGATAGGAGATTAGTTGAAACCATATATTAAATTTGTGAAATGAGTTCTATCCGACAATCTCACTAAAATATGGATATACTTGTAGGTTAGGTATTTATATCTTCTTCTTTCTTTCTTTATCATATTGTGATCTCAATGAGACGACACACGGCTAAGTTAAGTGCTTTAAAAAGTCGTGGTCCTGTGTAGTCCTCACAGCTGGCTCCAGGATTCTTGAGTAAAGATGTGATATCACACGTTACCAATTTATTAATGAGTGTTCATCTCCTTAATAAATGCAAAAGTGCGATAATAAAAGCAAATCACGTACAGCATTGATGAAATAAATAATTCAATTTTTGTATATTTATGATCCCAAACCACCGAAATACATAGACGTGAACTAACGGAAATTTTTTGATACACAGCCAGGTTCGCATACATTTGTCTTGTTCAAAAAATTACTAGGTACGAGTTTGTAAATTTTGAAAAAAAATTGAAAAGTCAAACTAAACACTCTTAAAATGTCCTAATTAACAGGTCGCGATTTATTACAAAAATATATCTTGAAGAGATCAGTTTGAATCGGATTTTAATATAAAAATAAAAAAAACAACATGTATTATAAAAATGCGTTTCGTTTACTAATTATATAAGAATAAGTACTTTAACTACGTTACAAAAGTGTCTTAAATATAATCGAATGGGGACATATTTCCACTATTTCCCAGTCCCCTCGCATAAAGAAGGGGCTAAGTCATCTCTGTACAATTTTATATTAGGTGTATACGATGTACTCGGGCAAGAGTTTCGCGACTTGGGTTGGAATAAGAAAGTGGTACCGTCCACATCCACCATAGCCACCTCAGCCAGATGCAATGCATCCACGATTGTCTATTTGATAATACTTTTAATATTGCGTATACTATATTTATAATACTTTAAATATATTTTTAGGGAATTTTGGATATACTAAAAATCTAAATTGAAAATTTATTTTATAATATTCCGCAATAAAATTGTTAACAATTTCAAAATATAGTTATATACCTACTATTATATCTTTTCAAACAAACGGCTCGCCCGCTTTAGCATAAAACGCAGAATATTTAGCACTAGGTTTACGGGCATTTTTGATACACCTATCTCTACGGCACCCGTCAAATTGACGGATGCACATAAGTACTTCGTTTTTTTTTTGTATTAAATGTTTTATTTAACTGTTTTCTTTAACTGAAGTCCTCAATTGTTCAATTGAAAGGTTCAATTCTTTTTCTGAACACGACGCGCTTCTATTTCTGTGCAGTCTTTAATATGTTCTAATATGCGCGCATCAATTATTAGTTTGAAGGCAGTTCGTACATGACCCCACATCACATTTCTTTTGGAATATCCAATAGGTCCTGCGATACCTTTGAATATTGGGTGAATAGGCAGTCTACCGCTGGATCCACTTGTTTCAAAGCCCGTCCATTGTGTTCCATCGACAGCAAGAAGTTCTGTTATATAGCTTTTGGACGTGGATGACTCGACTCTTTCTCGGAGTCAGTGCTTGAGGAAATGCGCATTCTTTTTTTACCAAGACCTAGAAAGTTTTCTTCTTCTGATGACTCTTCTGTTATTTCACTGTCGACGGATTCGGAAGTCTCGGATTCATGTTCACTTTCACTTTCAAATGCTTTTTCTTCAGAATTAGTACCGGAATTTTCTTCATTGATGTTAGAAATTTCTTTCAATAATTCCAAATAATTTCTTGATTCACTCATGGTTGCTAAAAATGGGTGAAGATAAAATAAATATTATTGCAAAAGTAATTAGTAAATATTAGAAAATAATATTATCGAAAAAAATTCTAACAATAAGTAGATTTTTTCTTTCCAAATATATATACGTATTGCTAAAATTTTAAAACTTAATACACGTCTTCATACACAGGCTACAATTCTAAAACTGAGGATTGTCATATGGTCAACATTGCCAGAAATCAACCCTCGAAGAGACCTTTCTTAATTGACCCATAAATCATAATGCGTTACGCAGCGCATAGGTACTTATAATTTGTGTTTGAATCAAAATTTTCTAAATATCGATGACCTTCTTTTTTTATTGCTTCACACAAATTGTAGAAATATGATTATGATATTTCCAAAGTAATAATTTCACAAATAGGACGAATTCAGAAGGAATATTCTTTAAACTACCAAATCCGTCAATTTGACGGGTGTCCGTAGAGGTAGGTATAAAGCAACAAGATTTTCAAAAATAAGAGGTTTCCGAATAAAAAAAAACAGTAAATATGTTTGCCCTGATTATAAAAACTCATTTTAAAAAATCAGAAATAAATTCCGCCAGTTAAGTAAAATTTACAAATCAAATCGGAAATCCGTCAATTTGACGGGTGCCGTAAACCTAGTGTTAATAAAAGTTGAGTTATTAAAGTTGATGTTGGCACGAAGGATTATTTTTTTTGGCTCTAGAACTTTCTACGTCCCCAAAAACTTGTAAAGTTTCCGCCTGTATTTTCTTTCGCGAAAACTCTAATCGAATTCATCACCCTGGATTCTCTCGAGAGATGTAATCTTCAATAGCTCTTCGGTAATTTACTTTTAGTTAGGCAATATATATCTCATATTAATATTTGTTTGTGCTGTCAATACTTCATTGTTACATTGCTTAAAATGATTTAAAAAATACAAAATTAACTTTTCCATAAAACCTGCCGAACGGCTGCAAAATTACCATTCTTCCAACGTGGCACATTTCCGACGAATTCCGAGATCCCACCTGGAAACAGCAAGTAAAGAGAGTAATGCATCTACATTTTTAATGCATTTTCACTACCGCACAGTGTAATATTTCAGAAAAAACAAGAAAAGTTTAGGAAAGAAGTAATAAAGACATTTTTATTTTTTTCAATTTAACCCTATTTTTCAAAATAACACCATAGAGCAATAACGTGGATTTGTCCGTAATAAATCAACAATCTCAAACTTATTATTCTTTTCAAACTTCTTTTTTAACGCCATGGATGATAAAACCAAGGTCGACGCAATCTATACCGACATTAAAAAGGCTTTCTGCAAAGTAGATCGTGATATCCTCCCCAAAAATATCGCACTAAATGGTATTAAAACTATATTGATGGTTAGCCTCCTATGAAGACCCCACGGCAAGAAATTGTTAACTAACATTTTTGTCAAAGTTGAGTTAATAAGTTCAGAACTTAAAAATAATTAGAACATGTTCAAATCATAGGGATGAACATGTACACTTTTTGATAAAAATCAAATCAGTTACTAATGGGAAGAACATATTATCTTCAAAAATAACATTTTTATGCCATCATTCTGAAATTAACAAGCCTTTCGATTTGATTGGAATGTTTATGGTTAATATAAATTTTACTCTGGCAGTACTGTATTTATATTATATATAATAATATTTCATATACTGACCTTTATTCGTAATTTATACCTAAATTTTCATTGTTTGCCGCAAAATTTATGTCGAAAACGTCACAAATTGAACCACTGATTCACTATTTTTGCCAATAAACTCGTCGCCAGGCTTGAAGTAATGATATATTTGATCATTAATTACAGAAACATCGTGTCAATCTGAATATTTCAAAGTATCAATTCGACAGAGCAGTAACAGCTGTTTTATGTCCGCTATTAATTTTCTGCTAATCCCGTTTCAACTCTGCCAAGTAGAAGGGTTAAATATTGGACAAAAAGATGAATTCTTCATGTACTTGCGATAGTCAAATATTTTAACCAGCGATAAAACAACCTTTTTTTTCACAACTCTATGTTTTTTCAATATTCTGCACAATGGTTAAACATTACTCACGATCAAACAACCGGCCCTTAGTGACCTTGTATAGTGAGTTGGAATGAGATATTTATTACTGCTGATACTTCCTCAAGAAATATCAGGGAGATTGAAATCGCCGAGTATGAGAAAAATGTCAGAGGGAGTAGAGCTTTCAGTAATATTTTTTAATTGATGAAGAAATGTTTGCAGAAGGGAAGTGTGCGAGGGCCCACCGGGAAGATAGACGCAGCAGATATATAGATTGCTACGTTTGGTATTTGAAGTGATGGGGATACATACCCAGATATCTTCTGCCTCGGTCCGCCAATGAGATAGTTCCACAGCATTGAGGTCTGAATTTATATCAAGAACTACACCTCCACCAAGTTTTGATCGGTTAGGGAGTAATCTCTGTCTCGTCTAATTACTGAGTATCTAAAGTCAAAAATTTCGGAGTTATTTTTGTTACCTGTTAACCAGCTTTCTACTATGCCCAAACAGTCCCAGTGATTATATGCGACGTTAATTAGAAATGTGTCTGTTTTTGTGCAAAGGCTTCACGCATTTTGAAAGTATATATCAAGTGATGGTATCATTGTTGATAATCAGTGAGTAAAAAGTGTAATTTGACAGGCGGTATATGCAATGCAATACGATAATATAATATATAATTCGTATAGTTTGGAAGAAATATATTTATTAAAATAATAATAATGTGACGAAAATATAAACACTGCGAGACTATCACAGATCAGACATGCGACATATTCTCTATGGATATTAATTATAAAGTGAGTTATTATTGACGGGTCTTTTAAAAAAAGAAAGAGACAAGACATCGATAAGACACACTTACAAACATCATTCATTAACGATGTTTCTAAGTGCTTTTAATTTTCTTCATTCTTACTCTTTGCTAACAACTTAAAACTTTACTTAAAATCTCCAGACTCATCGACTGCGATAACCTCCGAAACAACGTAAACGATTTTATGATTATTGTATCATAAATAAACTATTTTTAGGCTATACCAAATGAAAATCAATCAGTTTTACAAAAAATGGTTACAAATATGTTCACCAGTACCATATTGGTGGCAAAGAGCTTCAATTCGTTGGGACAATAAAATTATCCCTTCCATATACACATAGAAAACATAATTAGTAAAGCACAAAACATGACAGGATTTATACTTCATTTCACCAGAAAATTAAAAAATCATAAAACTTACATGCACTTGTACCAAACCCTTAACCATTATACCTCGAATATGCATCAAGCATTTGGAATCCCCACTATAATTGCATATATTGAAAATCTTGAAAAAACACAAAGAAAATACATAAGAATTTAGCTTTAGGTTCCTCATTCCACGGCAGCACTATGCAAATTCATTGAAATATTTTAAAATTTTAAGTTTAAAAAACAAACGCAAAGCTCTTGACAATAGATGATAGAAAACTTAATAGATGTTATTAAGTGATAATTCACTTAATAACATCTACGTCCCAGCAAGACACTGCCTCTTCCGTATTCCTGTTGCTCGCACCAACTTCGGATTACGCTCACCCATAGTGAGAATGTGCCGAGCTTACAACGATTTGTTCATCGATATCGAAATTTATCTTGTGTCTTCATACGATCTAAGATTACAAGTGAACATTATTATGCTTGCAACATTGAATTAATATTTGATTATTAATAATACTCTGCGATGCAAGACACAAATAAAAATATCTTGTGTCTTCATACGATCTAAGATTACAATTGAACATGATATAACCGCGTTAATTTGTGCCGCTCCGAATCGCTTTATTCTAGGAATTCCGTCCTTAATTAAGTTGACCTTTTTTTTGGGCCGGCAAAACAGATGCGAGAAAAAAAACGCATTCCTGTTTTGCCCTAGAATAAGATTATATTTTAGAATAAGATAATGTTATTTTAGAATAAGATTTGTTAGTAAATACTATTTCGTAGCTAGTATTAGGTGTGATAACGCAAGCAGTAATTTACGAACATTTCCGAGTATAATGGTTTTCGCGCCGAAAATATTTACGCGCGAATATTTCGGACGTATCCAACCCCCGCGCGGGTTGTGAGTATGGAGAAGGGGTGCGCGGGGAGAGGCTCCCTGGGCAACTAGAAGAGAGGTCGGTGCGGCAAGCCCGGATCAGTTCGCCCCGACCTCCCTCCCGGTGAGGCGAGTATCAGCCCCGGGACGCCACCCGCAGAGAAGAAGACGCGGCGACGAGGATGGCCGCCTTGCCTCGGATGGCGGCCGGTCCTCCACGAGGAGTTCCAGGAGGGAGACCAGACCCTCCCGATGACGCGGATCCAGCGACGGCGCGGATGCAGCGGCGCGGCGGGACAGCGCGCGTGGCCTGGAATGAGAACCGCGGCGGCCAGATGGCCCCCAACCGACCGCGGAACCGCGGAGCCAGCGGCGAACGCGTGGGCGCGAGCGCCCGCCTCCCCCCGCGGCCTCCAGGAGTGGTGCGACGAGTCTTTGTGAACGACATGTTTTTTTTTTGTGGCGATAAGTGACAAAGACACGATAAACTATGTAAATCAGGACTGCTTGCGTTTAGGCTAGGGTTAGTTTAAGTTTAGTGGTAATTTCTCTAGTTGATAAGTCTTAAAATAAGGAATGTGTTTTAATTAAATAAATTGTTTAAATATTCAAATAGTGGTGGTTGGTGTTCTTAAATTTCCCGCTCCCCCTCCCTTGGCAAGTGCATTTTAATCTTGATATAGAAAGGACGCGAAGCGTCTCGCGGCTATCAATCGTAATTGATTGATACGCGTTCATATCAAACATTATTATGCTTGCAACATTGAATTAATATTTAATTATTAATAATACTCTGCGATGCAAGATACAAATAAAAATATCTTGTGTCTTCATACGATCTAAGATAAGAGGTGAACATTATTATGTTTGCAACATTGAATTAATATTAATAATATTATCATTTTATTTAACTTGTATTGAAACGAATGAATTTTTCGTAATCGGTATGAGTTACTGTAAGATAGTCCAATGTTTCACAAAAAATAAGTCAGAAATATTGAAAAAAATGCAAACTTTGGTGTTGATTGATATTAGGTCATGATAGCTTGAACATTTTCGACTCATAATCAAGGCGGGAATATAGTCCTGCGAGGTTATTAATGTTTTCCAAATAACCCTGTAGAACATATTAAGATATTTTCACTTATCTTAATATGTTATATTAATATTGTAACTTATTTTATTATGTTTTATTTAATATTGTTACTACTCTTGTCTTTTATTTTTTATTCACTTTTATAATTAATATGTATTTTTCAAAATTATTGCCTATGTGAAATATGCTAGGATGTAAGTTGACATGTTCAAAACTATATATTTACACTTTTATGTATTTACATATTAACATTATTAACATCTATTATATATTTATAACATGTTATAATATGTTAAATATAATAGCGAGAAAAAAATCCATTTAGTAAAGCCCCATATTCGTTTTCGTTTTTCTGCACACAATAGGCCGAATCCCCCCTCTCCGCGCAGGCTTTGAAAGGAATCTGCGAGACCGGTCTCAGCCGTTCGTGTTCGCTCCATGAGCAAACTGTGTGTATCTATTGTAGGGACACTTTTGTTATTTTTCGGGCATCTTTTATCCTTCCAGGAAAGTTTTATAATTTTTATTTCATGTTAACAAGTGTTGTGATATTAAAAATAATTTTTTTAATAATTGGTAGAATAACCTTAAAAATATCCAAACAATATTCGTAAATATTAGACTTGAACTCATGTATACTATTTTACTCTACCCAAAATATTGAACTATAACTATATTTACATAAAAGATAAATTTGAAACAAACGCATAGGTGCGGCTTTCAAACACTTTTTCCATGTTTTCTGAATGAACTCCCGTACTTCCCGTCGGGCTATTTTGACATCTGGACCGAAAACAGTCGATCTACCAAATTTGATGACATACATGCGTATGGTTTGAATCAGTTTGGCCTTTACTCTGTATCCGATGAAGTGAATAGCTGTATAAAAATAACATTAGTAAGCGTTTGCCACAAAATGGATCAAAGATAAGAGATGAGTACGAGACGCCGTGATCGTTTTTTGAGAGCAAGCTCGAAGGAAATGTTACGTTTCCAGATTTCCAGGGTCCTTCAAGATCGTCCAGGATCATCTCGAGCTAGTGCTAGCATTCAAGCTGGGCGTTCAGAAATTTTTGAATAGTGTTGTGTGAAGACGAAAAAACGCAGATTAAAAAACTTCATTCATACGGCCAGTGCAGAACAGTTATCTATGGAGAACCAACTAACACTCAATGAGGCAGGAAAAAAGATTTGGCGACCATCGTCTGGGAGCTAAGCTTGGCTTCTCCTACACGAAGAACAATTATAAAAAAGGTCAGAAAATCTTATAAAAATAAACCCAAAAGTCTGTCTGGTAATGAAGCGCTGGCTACTATGGTAGATGACAATCAGTATAATGTAATTAGACAAAAAGCCAAAGCATTTCCTTTTTATTTCATTGTTCAAAATGCAAACATTTAACCGTGTCGAACACTGTCTTAATCTTCCGTTTCTTGAGCGCTTTGGCAGTCCTGTCTGTTACATTATGGATATAAGGCAAGAAAGCAAGCCCTTTAATCTCAGCTTCAGTGTTTTTCTCGGAGCTGTAAGATTTGGCTCTTATGATGTGCCGTATCTGCCGTCTTTGGTATCCATTGCTTTCTAGCGCGTCTCTTAGTGTACGAATCTCCTCCTGCAGATGTTCTTCTTGGCATATTCGTTTAGCTCTCGTAGCTAAGATATTAAATAAACCTCTCTTCTGCGCTGGGTGGTGGTGGGAATCTGCATGCAAGTAGCGGTTCGTATCGTGGTATCCGGCGCTGCAGGATAAATCAAATCGACGATCCGTACAGTCCGACATCCGTTAGTAGATACACAACACACTACATCACACACACACACACCCTGCTTTCGACACGGTACTAAAATTCAGTACTTAAAATAACACAAACTTAGAGACATCCTGACTTCGGTACGGTATTGCAAGGCAATACTTAACCTACACTTCAACACTCACTGATCACATCAGCCCTGATGATGGACCCTGCAATGAGATCCGAAACGTTGGCCAGAGAGGCCACATATACACGGCAGAATATCTCAGAAAACTATACACAGATTCTGAACAGCGGTGAAAATCTAAGGACACTGTTAAACTGAAAACTTCAAAATTGGCGACATTGCAATTTTATACAATAACTATCAACATACAGAAATAGCAATACTGCTTATTTCAGAATACGGCACAATATGGGGAATTCTTTATAACAAAAACGTCCAGAAATACACAAATACAGACTTGTTACATAGGCTTCTAATTACATCAGAACCACTCTGATCCAAGTTTACGCGCACCTCCAAAGACAAAACGTTGAAAAATCACTTCAGAAGTATTAAGCTTACTCCTCACATCGCCGAATGATGAATGTTTTAGCGACATCTGAGTTAGTCAGAATTGTTTTTTAATTAAATTATATCATAGGCTTCTGGTTTGTGTCTTCTGGGGTATTATGCCGTGTTATTACGACCTTTCTGACCGACGTTTCGGATCCCATTGCAGGGTCCATCATCAGGGCTGATGTCGTCGATGATTTTGGGTCGTAATAACACGGCATAATACCCCAGAAGACACAAACCAGAAAATTCTGAGTGGCCGTGAAAACCTAAGAACATTCTTATATCATAGTATTCGTGAAATATTTAAATAAAAAATTGTATGGTAGGAAATTGTATTGTTGGCAGGAAATGTAATTCATAAAATAAAAATAATTTTTTACCCTATACATTCCATAAGAGAAGAAGGACCCACTACACATCAAGGGCATTTCCATGAGCAATAGTTCCCATATCGGCCCTATACTTTCGCCACCCGTGTTCGGCATTTTATTTATGCTAAAGTGATCGTACTCACCGCTTTGCAGATATGCAAATGCAAGAATGGAAATGCGAGCAAAACAGGGAGGCGTCCACACAAAACCTCTTCTCTGCCTCCAAGGCACAGGGAGAAACGCCAATTGAAACATACTTAGGTATTTTTATTATCCAATAAGTGGGAAATGCATTCCATAAGATGCCAATCATAAACACACAGTGCCACAGTGTATTATATAAATATTACAATGTGCGCCGCCGAAAGAGTATAAAAGCCGAGGACTATTACCATCTAGCACGTCAATCTTTTTGGAAAGCGTTTTCAACAGCCCTCGCCTTCTATATCACCGTCGCAGTTGAAGCTTCTCTTAAAAATGTCCTTAGGTTTTCACGGCCGTTCAGCATCTTCTGTGTATAGTTTTCTGGAATATTCTGCCGTGTATATGTGACCTCTCTGGCCAACGTTTCTGATCCAATTGCAGGGTCCATCATCAGGGCTGATGTGATGAGTGAGTGTTGAAGTGTAAGTTAAGTATTGCCTTGCAATGTCTTACCGAAGTCAGGGTGTCTCCAAGTTTGTGTATTGCAGTACCGTGTCGAAAGCAGGGTGTGTGTGTTGATGTAAATTACACTTCAACACTCACTCTTCACATCAGCCCTGATGATGGACCCTGCAATGGGATCCGAAACGTTGGCCAGAGAGGTCACATATACACGGCAGAATATCCCAGAAAACTATACACAGAAGAAGCTTATCTTACTGGATGGAGTCGGTGCCAAGCCGAGCTTACGTGAACCTCGAGCCACATAGTGTGCTCACCACTAAAACGTCTCTCCGCTTGAGATTTCATCGGTATTGCTTCTTCCGGTAAGAGCCTCCACCTAACTTCACTGTTAACTGGAATCATCGAGAATCCTACCATAATACTGTATTGTGACTATGCCAGAGACCTTAGTGCCTGTGCCAATTTTCAAAGTACTTTTATATTTCTACTGCTCATGTACTGCGTTTTCTTGATTTTAAATAAATTGCTGTGATAAATTAATCCATTATTTCCACGCTGCTTTATTCTTATTGATGAAAATTTATCATCAAAATAATAAATTTATTAAAAATAATAAATGTATTATTTTGGTATTTTTAATGTACATATAATATTTTGAATATATTTGATCGGAGGATACAACATGTGTGTACATTATTGAAAAAGGGGGTAACGTTAATTCTGAGGCCATGTTACATTTGGGCCTATACGGTTATTCTAAATTTTTATTGAATTTAATACTTAAATGTTATAAAAGCTACATAAAAAATATGATATACCTACAGATATTTTCATATAGATATTTTTTGAATATAATCATAACACACATATGTAAGTTAACACGACGTCTTTGAAATGAAACCACGTTTGTTGAATATGAATTCGAAAAATTTTAATTTGAAAGATTTCGTATCTCGCTTGTTATAAAGTATTACTGTGACTAGCAGAAAAAGCGAAATACTCACGTCCTTAAATTTATCATGGAATCACGTGAAGGGACTATCTGTTGCGGTTCCTATCCACCAGGCGCGTGCAGTGGAAACTTTGAAGCATGGCTTTTTTGTAAACATATATTTTGGAAAAAATAGAAATGAAATATTTATGTAACAAAATATGATATACTGTGATAATAATTGTGATATGAATATTACAAGATAGGTGTATGTTTTATTTATATATTTTTCAAATTATTTGGTCAAGCTGCAATGTTCCCAATACACGCCCCTGCTATACGCGCATCATCCTCTGTGGTCCATAAATATAAAAGAAAATCTGTAGTAATAAAATTATTCTTTTCAATTTTTATGATTCCGCGCACTCCTTAGATACTGAACTGAAAAATTACAGTGAAGTCTCTTTTATCTAGGTATACATTTCATGTTTCTTATGTATTTCTGGAATTTTTCTACTATCTTTAATCTAAAACATTAACTATCTACTGATAATTTTTCATATACACGCCAAATAAAGTCGATTCTGAGAATATTTTAAAGCAATTATATAAGACAGAAAGAAGGTGGATTGGATTGTAAATGGCGATTCAAAAATAGAATTACCGGATAGAGAATTTAATTATTTTTAAAAGTATTATTATCACATTGTTAAGAGCTGGTTCATTATATAAAAAAGAAACAAAATTAATATCGCATTTTTGTTTGCAAATAATATTTCTAATAAAAATATAAATTTATAGCGAGATATAAAGGTCGATCCATACCGAATAAGGGCATGAATAACCGGTTTTCGGTAAACCGTATTACTGGTAAATATGGTTAAATTACATAACCGAATTAACGATAAATGAATTTTTAATACCTACCCGGTAATTAAATATATAATTTTTCACGTTCGATTTTTGATGCTGTGTAATAAAATTTTCAGTCTACGATTTTATGTGACAATATTTGCAGAAAGAAGGATCGTTGAGTATATTCTTGTATGGTTTGATAGCACGGATTGGCAGTGGTGTAACAGTGAAAATAATATAAGATAAATACATTGCGGCGGATGCTTTGTTAGTTAGTTGGAATTCGTCCTTTACCAGATAACAAGACGGATGATCGGAGATAGTGGTAATGTTTCCTGTTGTTTCGCGATGGCGTACTTTCATTCACGTACGTATACATATTTAAAGATTCCATGCTTCCAAGTTAGATGCGGGCGGGTGATTGTGAAAACATGTTAACTAGATAATTACTTAAGCACTGTTTATTTAGTACAGATAAACCAACGGAATTCAGTAAATTCCTAAATAATGCTGGAGGTCTGCGGCCACCGTTATAGAACCAAGTAGAGAGAGAAGGAGGTAGGTAACAGCGGAACACGGAAATGAGAAACATAGACAATTAAAGTGACAATTCTGAAATAGCCAATTTTTATTGATTGTTTTATATGGTTTGTCTAATTTCAAATAATGTACAATTCTGGATGCTAAGTGACTTTTAAACGGGTACCTTAATTTAATTTTATTTTGAATTCAAACAGCTTATTTGACTATAAGACATAGAACATAATATTATATAATAAGAATATTGAGCCAATATTATTAATAATTGATTGAATTAAATTTCTCTCGGAGTATTTAAAAAAATATTAAAATATATATATATAAATGAAATGAAATATGAAGATGAAGAATTTACGAAAAAGTAAAATATCTAGCACAAAGTAGGGACCAATGGAGATTATGGAGAGAGCTATAGCGATGAGGAAGAAGAAAAAGAGATTAATACTCATTGAGTAAGAAATAATGATTTATTTATTTATACATAATCGCATTCATAAAAGGTACTTGATATATTTTCGATGCAAATCTGTACCGTTAGACCGATCGCACTTAAAATTTGGAAACTTATTCTTTAATACTCGTCAGGTAATATAGGCGACATTTCTCCCCTCCTCTTTTACCCTTTCCCCTCTCCCTGATATATTTTCGATGCAAGTCTATACCGTACGAATCGAGCCTTTGTTTCCCCCACAAATTTATTTTCAACTTATTTCTTAACCCGTGCAACGCCGGGTACGAATAGCTAGTGCAAAATAATTGCGAGATTTAAAGCTACCCCTATAATACTTTGACGATTGCCTTATGGTCTTTTTTATTTTTATTTTATCAAAAAATGTAATCAATCTCATTTTTCCCGAGTACTACGTGTGTTTACGTGCCGCATAAAGGAATTCATATTAAAAATATCTACTATTTTGTTCGACGATGTTTTTGCTTTAAATGTTGGTTGATAATTTGGAGTGACAATCGCCGGAAATCAACATAAAGCCGCGAATAGGAAGGTAATTGGTAGCGGAAACTTGTCGGCCGAAGCAGGACGAGTGATGGTAATGGAGTCCCGGTAGCAGCGCTGAAGGCCTGGGGAAGTGGAACGAAAGTTTACCGGATTCAGTGGTACAAATGTGGCCATTCTACTTAAGCTATATTGAAGAATGGAAAAATAAGGAGTGAAAATAAATTAATCTACCACCGTGAACATGGACGATCATTAAGAAAGGGTCACTTAGTTGGTTTGGTCATGTGGAATGAATGATTGCGTAGAAGTTGGTTAAGATTAAGAAGTAATGGTGATACCAGGAGAAAATTGGGTGCTGGGCTATGATCCTACCAGAAGCCTTAACATTCGACCAACATACATGAGAAGATATATGGATGTAGATAGGGCGAGACACGGAAGAGCGGATCCAGCTTTGGCACCAGGGGGGTCACATAGTCGTGGTCAAGTCACAAGAAGTTATAATTTAGGTCTGGATCCAGGTCCACCTAGGTCCTGGACCGAGCCCAGGGGGGTTTATGACCCCCATGACGCCCTCCCTTGGATCCGCCCTTGGAGACACGAGTGTCAGGATGGGGCAGTGTGGTTCTCTAAACTGAGGAGAAGTACGTGGGCTATAACTAAGTACCTATCATTGTATTTGCTTCAATAAACCTTGTGAATAAATCATGTTTGTTCCATGATTACCTGTGTGCTTTATTTACTTACATTGCTTGCTATTTTTATACTAACGTATCTCGCAACACCATACAGAACACAAGAAGCCGTATCGTAGAGGCGGATTTGTACACCATTTTCTTAATTTGTGATAACACACCACAAATCTATTTCTTAAGGTGTCTTCAAGGGAATTCCCTAATATCAAAAACATTCCACGTAATAAAGATCTTTATGACATATCCTGAAAATATTTAGTTGATATATTATAACCTAAATAAATAATAAAGTGATTTTAAATAAATGTATACTGTAATTTAAAATATGTTTAATTTACACTTTGTAATACTCACACAATATGAATTATTAATTAATACTTTAGTTTCGAGAGGACCAGTCGATCTCTTCAACAGGTATACATAGTTATTATCTATTATCTATAGTGGTGTTTCAACGTAAATGTTAATTTTGTTTGGCTGGTCAATGACGTATCTCGAAAAGATTGTAACCCACCACCAAATATATAATCGAACTAGACGTACATGTAAACTCACGGAACATATTTTGAGTATTATTTATTGTTTTGTATTTTACATAATAAAAAGCCTAAATTACAAGCCTCTTACAATGTTTAGTACATAGTTTATTTTTGACGGGCTATGGAGAAGCCGAGGTAGTTATGCGAATTAGTTGCCGCGTTGCTACCCGTGCATCCGAGTTTGAGTCTTTCTCCAGACGGGAAATTAAGTTTTTTTAACCAGGAATTCCAGGATGCCAGGACGACGCAACAATCATAGCGGAAAATAAAAATGACTTACAGAGAATGCTCACAAAGTTTGATGAATCCGGCTCAAAGTATAATATGATCATCTCCGTAGCCAAAAAAAAAATGTATGACATTCTCCAAAGACCTATTAGCGTGCAGAATCTCATTGCCCATTAAACAAGTAAGACAGTTCACTTGTTCAATGGGCTCAACTTAAACCAGTTCAGACAACTTGGCAGTGAAATGCTCAGCTTTCACGACCTCCCCAAAGAAGTTAGGCCTCAGGTGGATAAGGCTGTAGTTGTGGCAGGCTACCGGAGAGATGTTGCATGGAGGAATAAAGATATGAGAACAGTTAGCAAGGTACGGATTTATAGGACCTGTAAACGACCTATTCTCATAAATGGTATTGAACGAGGGCGGACACTGTCAAGACAAAGAGCAAGCAAAATCAACTGAAATGACAACTTTGCGTGCTATTGCTGGGAAGATTCTGCATAATCGCATGAGGAATACAGCAGTCCGGGGGGTCTGCGAGGTTCGAGATGTGGTCAGATGGGGGCGACAGCGTCGACGATGCTGGTACTAATACGTACAGAGATTGAGTAGGTACTCTAGTAGAGTAGCAGCTCTGCATGGTGTACCAGATGGACTGCGTCCACTAGGGAGATCCCCAAAGCGATGGAGAGATAGCTTCAATTCCGCAAAACAAGAGGAAACTTCTGTACAAATAGACTCCTGAGTCGAGATAAAGTTGAAGAAGAATTCCCGGAAGTTACGGACAACCAGACAATGAAATTATTATATTAAGATTTTATCTAATCAGTGAAAATGATAGTGATGCAATCAAAAATAATAAATTGGTTGTTTGTCTGTCCCTGTAACTTCGTGTAACGTCTGTAACATCATTCGAATTTACGGCTAAAAAAACGGCCGGAGATGGGGCTTGAGCCCCGAGCCACCAAACCCGAAGAGGCCGACTAACGTATGTGGCTGCGGCCGCCTCTCCGTAGACCGCCAAAAAGATGCTATAAATATATCCTAGGGCTTAGCAAAGACGTGAACTAATGTTCCTTCATTTTTGACGGGTTACAGCTAGTATTTTGATAAAAGTCGACATTACTATTTATTCTTTAGGAACCGGCATGTAAAAGTACCGTCATTTTTGATGGGTTATGGCTAGTTTACTAATAAAACGTGTAATTTACCTAAAACAATTTTTACAAAGATTTTTAAATTGTACATTTGCACATATAATTTTCATTCATAGATCGTTTTGATTCCTAACTCGATACAACGAGTTGACCGATGACCGGTTCGAGCCTATTTAACATGCCACGCAGTGCTTTATGAGAGTTATTATTGCGATTAAATCCATTATTGTTCCTAGCACGTCATTATCCAACTCTACTACGTGTCCTTGGCGTGTTTCGTTTTGCGGCTTAACATTCCGACACATTCGAATATCTACACAGTATTCCCCCTGTTGGAGCAATTTTATGATTAACTTTAACTCTGGTTCGGGTTTTCTACAGGGAAAAATCGAACTAGAAGCTCTCTAGATATGAAGATGCCACTTACCAGTTTGCAGGCGACATTGGCGTTGTTTGGTCCGTCCGATCTCCGCTCTCCTCCGTGCAGATACCAAATCCGCTTAAAACACCACTTCAATACACCAAATGTTTAATCATATATTATAAGTTCTATCCGCCGACCAAAATTCAACCTCTCGGTTCGAGATGTCTCCAAACAATCTGTCTCGTAGCAACCGTCATACACAGAGAACTCCGCGCTCGTATGTATTTCCTTTTTATAAAGTTCCCGACCAGAGATTAACAGATTTTTGCTCGAACACGAACACTCCCTAAGCTGAAAAAATTACATTGTGTTGCACCTTTTCTGAATTCGTATAGGTACCGAACAAAATGTGCCGAAATGAATTTTATCCGTCCGTTGTTTTAATAATTATTTCTTCTTTATCATTTTAAGACCACAACCAACTGAAGAGCAAATCAACTAAAGCTAGCATCTATACTGGAGTGCTTCTAAAAATTAAAGTTTTTTTTTTGTAACGGGGCACACTTTTTTTTTGCTTTCAATAGCCAAAAAAATGTAAACGTATTTTTATATTTTTCATTTAAATTGATTTAAGGGGTCACTACTATTGATCAAATTTTCTAAAATAGGGCGCCGTTTAGGGCAAAGACTGCAACTCTTCTTTGCCCTAAACGGGGGGAAAGCAGCGTTCAGACCAAACACGTCACTGCATGCAGCATCGATAAGCCGTGGATATGTTAAACACCACCGTCTCCCGGCCTCCGCAGTATTTTAAATAAAAATAATCGTATTTAAATGTTCTTAGGTTTTCACAGCCACTCTGTCATTAGCCCTGATGATGGACCCTGCAATGGGATACAAAACGTCGACCAGAAAGGTGGTAAAAACACGGCATAATACCCCAGAAGACACAAACCAGAAAAAAGGTTTTCAAATATGTTTTCAAGAAATAACGTAGTTATCTTTTATTCTTAGACTGAATCTATAATCATGCCACATAATGGCGTGTATAAGTGAAGTGAGTTTAAAAAAAATCATAACAAATCTTTGGTGTCTGTCCGAAAAGCTTGTTGCTTTTGGATAATTCGATGATGAAGTTCCTTGAAAACTAAACGGAGGATGATGAATGCCCTCGAAAATCAAGTTCTGTCGTTCTATTTTTTAATTTACCCTTAACTAGAACACACTTTCACAGGTGGTAGAAACCGCTAATCCTTTGTAAAACCTGAAAAAAAATACTGTTAAGTTTTTAGACATTTGGAAATAAGTACGAAAGAGTGCCTCGGAGAAAAAAATGATATAAAATGTCGTAAACTTTTCAAGCACACTAATGTATGTAGGTACACATACAGGTTAGATTACTAGCTAAAATGTAATTTCTTTTCGAACAAAAAGTTGGGTAACTTCCCTTAATTGGGTTCCTAATTTGAGTTTCAAGTATTATTGTATAATTTAATATGGCAAAGTAATAATCTGGGCCGGGAAATATATGAGCCTTCTAGTACTTGCGGTTTAATATCAGAAGTGGGATTCGCAATCGACGGCCTACCCTTTTAATACGACAAACGACGCAATTTTTCTCTGTTCACAAAATCCGAAGGTTTAACGAGGTGAGTTTTTCAGTGCGAAAATGTACACATAAATGTGGAGATGTTTTTCATTTATCTCCGTAAAAAATACTAAAAAAGTGAATAATTTAACATTCATTTGAATAGAATTTAGTTTGCTGAGCGAATAAAGTGATAAACATAGAATATATGAGTCGTCCCGTCAGAATTTCATTTTCGACTTAAATTATAGAAATTTTATTTTATTTGTAATAATTTTATGAATATATTATTGAAACTGTGGATTTGTTATAAAGAAGCTGACCAATATAGGTTTATCAGGAGGTATATGAATGTTGAAAATATGAATGAATTTTGAAACGTATTGTGTTCTTAATCATCATCCAAGTCTTTCGTGATTGATGATCGTGATCTTTATGATCTCCCGGTCTCTGGACTACTCTCCTCCACATATTTCCTCAACTTAGCGCTGTCACCAGAGAAGTATCTGTAGATTTCTTCACTTGGTGGGTCCAAAGAGTGGGGACCTTCCTCTTCCTTTTCGACCCCTGACGTGGCCCACCGTAGCAAGCTTCTCCAGGCTGCCTTTCTTGAGGCAAGATTTACGAACGATTCGCCTCAGACAAGTGGTTCAGAGTCTGTTCTGGATTTTGTATTTATAATATGGAGTCATTTGTGTGTCTCGCTATCCGCGGTATATATATATATATATATATATATATATTTTTTTTTTAAATATAATGGAAACCTAAAAGGTTATTGATAACATTTTTACATGATTCAATATAAGAAATAATAATAATTTGATTTAGATACAAAGTCATTTTTTTATAGTTGGCCGAGTTTTAACATTTTTGTCACATCTGTTTTGAATTTGTCAGTGGTCAGTTGTTTGGTCTGTTGTGGCAGGTCACTGTATAGCTTTAATCCGTTGCAAATTAGTCGGGATTGTCCTGTTTTTGTTTTGGCGTATGTTATGTGATAGTTTTGAGCCATTCTAGTATTGTGTTGATGTTTTTAATGTATTTTGTGTAATTTTATGTCTTTGTCTTGTATTTCTGCTAATTCCTAATTTGAATGTGAATGATTTTAAGTGTTTCGATTTTTGTAATGCTTTCGATGTTTAATTGCTGTGTTATATGGTATACAGTTTCAGTTGGTGCCCGGTATTTCAGATCAAAGACCATTTTTAGTATTTTGTTTTGCTGTCGTTGGAGTCTGTTTAGGTTAGTTTTGTTTCCGGTTCCCCAGAAGGGTATCAATGTATGCCTGGTACATGAGAATTTTTACGGTATTTGGTGTGATTTCATGTATTTTGTGGAATAGGCCGGTCAGTTTAGTCAGTCAGTCAATTACTTTGTCTATTTGAAAGGTCCATTTGAGATGTCTGACTATGTTGAGTCCTAAGTATTTAGTATTTTCTAGTTCAGTGAGTGTTTCGTTATGTATTTTTATGTCCATTTTATGCGTTTTCCGTTTGGCCTCAAAGTTAATGTAGTTTCATTTTTGGGCATTTAAGGTTAGAATATTTATTTTTCTCCATTCAGTTAATGCATATGCATCATGCGTCTCCAACATCACATCCCTAAGAGATCGATCCGCTGTCTCTCTTTCGCTAGTATAGTCCTTTTGTGTTCTAAATGTGTGAACCTGTCTAAATATTATAATAAAATAATAGATTTCAACACTTCGAACCCGTAGAAAATTGGTACTCGGATTGTTTTCCACATATTTTTTTATTTTAGGCTTTCCCAGTGGAGTGTCTCCCACGGCTCAGAATGTGGTCTCGAAACCGCGAATCAGCATTCTTGGTTATATTTTCCATTCCATTAAGGGGGTGTGATGTGCCTACCGTACTGTTCTCCTACGATGATTACTATGTGTACAATTGCTTTCTTTATTTTTATTTATTTATTCTATTTTATTAATCAACGCCCTAGTGGGTTTTTATAGTACAAGAAAATTACAAGTATTTTTATATACCTAACATAAAACATGTTTTAAAGTAAATAATTAAAAAATAATAATATAAATAAAACACATTTAAGAGAAATGTGCAATATAAATTGTAAGAATATAAATGTAACTTTATAAAATAAATGAACAATATATATAAACAATTATTAGTACAAAAGCAAACAATAATAATTAGAAACCTTTAGCAAAATAATTATAAAGTAAAATAAAGATAATTAAACCAATATAATCAATAAATAACATAAGAAGATAAATTAAACCAAAAAAATAATTTTAATGATAAAATTAAAACATATTTAAAAAGGTAAATGAACAATATTAGGACACTTTAAAATAAATAAATATATATACTATTCATAGGGAACAAAAAAATAAGAATTTAATCCATTAAACTGTAATTAATTCTATTGATTTAGTCTAAGTAATTTTTTAATTCGGGTATGCTTCTACAATGAAAAATACAATGAAACTAGAAATTCCGAGAATTTGTTTCCAAGGCGATGCATGCTTGTTAACAGTGAGTTTAATGTATAGTTATTCCTGTGGGTCCCTACAAAGAATATATCGTGATATCTCGTTTGTCTTGATATATTATACGAGACTATCCGAATCAGTTCAGGGCACTCCAATATACTTTTAACAATAATTTCAAATAGAAAAATTATGTCGCTGACATCTCTTCTGTTTGATAATTTCTTCAAATGAAGCACATTAATTAAATTATCATAATTTATGCTTTCTATTGTAATGCGGATTTTAAAATTTATAAATCTCAAGAATTTGTGTCGTACTCTTTCTGTTTTCTTAGTGTGTGTCATATTAAGGGAACCACAAAGTTGAGTTGTATTCCAACTTACTTCTTACAATGGATATACTGTACAATATAGTAAAAGAGCGGAGCGAATTAAAGTTTTTTTCTGTCCTGTCACAAATCCTAAAAATTTAATTGCTTGTTACAAATTTCGTTATAATGTTGAATAAATGAGAGTTTTTCGTCGAAAAACACACCCAAATAATATGTGAAAAGTAAGTTTGATGTATGATCGTGTTATGTTGTTTCATGTTTATTTTATTTTTTAAATTTTCTTCTTCTTCTTCATGTGCCCTGTCGGGTCCCCCCGACGTCGGCGATCATCTGGGAGAAAGTTTCCCTGTCCAGGGCAGTGCGGAACAGCTCTTCCACGCTTCTTATCCAGGTCCACTCTCGGATGCTTCGAAGCCAGGAATGCCGCCTTCTTCCGACCCCTCTGCGACCCTCAATCTTCCCCTTCATGACGAGCTAAAGGATGGAGTATTTTTCGCCTCGCATTATATGACCAAAATATGAAATTTTACGGAGCTTTACTATGTTGAGTAACTGTCTGTTTGTATTTGCTCTACGTCAAACTTCAACATTACTACTAGTCATGTCATTCCAAGGTATCCTTAACATTTTACGATGTATCCACCAAGGGCGGATCCAGCTTTGGCACCAGGGGGGGGTCACATAGTCGTGGTCAAGTCACAAGAAGTTATAATTTAATTTTGATAATAATAGATACTTACAAGTAAAACGAAGGTATTTTATTAATAAATGTAAGTACCTACTGTACTTAAAAATACCTACCTATATTTAAATAACAAAATCAATTTTTCTTTTACGTCTTCTCCTGAAACGCGCTATCACTTCATCTACTCCAACGGGTACGTTTTTATGGACGTGGAGAAGAGGCAGTCCGGTTAGACGTTCTTCAACCATTGAAGCTCTTAACCACGATTTGATTCTTCGCAACGTAGAGAAAGACCTTTCCGCTGTCGCTACACTAACAGGTAGTGTAGCCATAATACATAAAAATTTTCTTATATTAGGATACATCTCTATATCGCAATTTAAAATAAGGTCGGAAATCGACTAAGATATGTCCTGACTCCGCTGCCACTTCACCATCCACAGCTGATATTCGTTTACAACGATAGAAACTGGAGCTAGTTGTTTCACAGTTTCAATATCTTGATTACTGTATTCGCTTTTTGGCATGAAAACGCTTAGTTGAAACAAATTAAGTATTTCAAGAGACAGACGGTCCTGTAGCTCACTTATTATTGAATCCAGAAGAGGGATGTATATTAGGGTGTCCCGTCCATGTATGAGAAAAAAAATTTTGAGCTACACAATCACAAGAGGTATCAAAATTTGCCTAATTTTACACAAATCGCGAAAAAGGTAACAAAAAATAGAATTGTTTGTCATCTTGAAGGCTCTACCGAGCTTTGAAGTTTTGTAAATTTTACGTTTTTATAGAGTTAAACCGTTTGCCTAAAATAATAAAAAAATCATGTTTATAAGGTATTTTAGTATTGAAATTAATGAAACAAATCACGAGAAAATAAAATAAACAAAATATAGATTATAATCAATGACAAAAACTAAAAATTTAAACTTATTTTTGTGTCCAAAATTTGGCATTTCTGCTCGAGATTGCATCCTAGTTCTAATAAAGCCATCTCTAGAAGTAACATCACTTACACTTTGTGATGCGTCTGTTATATTCTCTAGGACCCGAAGTGCAACCATCTAAGGGCAAGAATAAATGACGAAGGGGTAACTCATTGACATGAAGCATACAAACACATCATTGTAAAGGTCTCTGCAAATACTCCTCTAAATATTGAATCACGCCACCCTTCCAATCGGTGTTAGTTGCAGTTCCGTGACATTCAACGCAAATCACGTCATCTTAATTCCAACCTCGACCCTCTACTAAAGTTGTGATCGAAGTAAGAATTCCCTTTGCAGTGCCACGTCTTTCGGTATTGTGTGTCCCAAATAAATTTATCCAGGCTGTGCTAAAATTGAGATGTGGTCTTCTAAAACTTCTTTGCAATGGTCTTTTCGTCCATCAAAGTAAATGCTTTTTATAACAATACCTCTAATATCTTTTGTAACTTCCGGGCTTTAGATACAATAACCAGAGTTAAATCTTCGGTAGAAACCAAGCCGACGTCAGTCAAAACCGCAGAAGCAACAGCAGCAGTAGATTGCGTAGATAAACCGTATCTATCACAGATTTTAGCAACTGTCGGCAAAGGCAATGGTGTCTCTGTCGAGGGCGAGTTTGTTGGGGATGCCTCTGTTATCGGATACGTTTCTGGGGAAGATTCACGCACTGAATCTTCATCACAATTTGTTGAGACAGAATCGGTTTCTTGAGTAAAACACAACTTTTTGTTACTTGATTATTTGTTATGTTATTGACTAAAATTTATCTCTGCTGTCGTTTAATTAATCTAGCCGTTTCTTTCTTATCAAAACCGCTTATAACCATTTTCCTATCATTTATTTGATCTAACAAAAACTTCTCACATTGATGAAAACTTTCTTAGGTTTTAGACACGAACAAGATTCAAATGAAGTGCATTTACAAGCGGAAACGTCAAAAAGTTTCTCAGATGACTAAAAAACATTTCAGTTTATTTTCAAAACTACCATTTCGTTTGTTTTTGGGGTATCTTTTCAAATTGAGATACTTTTCGAAATTGGATTTCACTAATTAAATAACTCGTTCCTTAGTTGCAACTGGAATCGAAGTTTTGGTCCAAATATTGTTGATCTCTTCGGAAACAATCACATATATATGTGATTTGGATGGATCTTTTCAATTATAATGAAAGAATTTCAGGTCGTTCTTGACAAATAAAATCAATTAAATGACGTCCCTTACAGTTGGTAGCTGCTGATTGCCGAGTTCTTTGTATGGTCCGAACATAGCATAAGTGGTCTGACTACGCCTCGAACTTCTTATTTAAAAATCACAAAATCCGCTTTTACTACCGTAACAATCGCCATGGTACTTTTATGGCATAAAAATTATTTTGGCTATGAAGAAAACATTCGCGAGTCAAGTCAAGAAAGTCCTCAAAACAAGTTCAAACTTGAGGGTATTTGCAGGTTGAAACCTAACAAATTCGATGTTGCTGGTAACGTGTTTTTGCATGCAAATCGAAACGTCATGTATGATTTACAGCTAAATAGAATAAAAAGTTAATATTTTTTTGTATTTAGTTCAGGAGCCAAATTGAGGATAGCGAAATATCACCAGAAAAATGTCAATTTTTCAAAACTTTGTAGATCGGTAGAACCTTAAAGATATAGTTTTATTTTATTTTTAAAATTATTTTGGTAATCTACGCTCAATTACGCAAGTTTTAAGAGGTCTTGTGTTAAGATAAACCAAAAAAATTTATATTGGGACAGCCTAATGTATATGGCTCTGCGGAAATACTCTTCAGCAGATTGAGCAGGTTGGTTATTGGCCCTATGTATTTTTCTTGACACTATTCTGGGATATTTAATTTCTACATCTAGCTGCTCAGCTACTTCTTTAGCCTCTTCAACAAGCTGTCGGTAAATTACGTCCGCATTTTCTCTTTTATTTTGTAGAACACTTATAGTATCATTTAATAGCGTCCGCAGCTTTTTTTAAATCAATCGAGTTCGATTGCAGTATTCTGCTTAAAGATACAGTAGTACCTGAAAAATAAAAAAAAGTTAATAAGTGACTGAATGTGAGTATGAGTATTTTAATTAGTGGTCCACCTAGGTCCTGGACCCAGCCCAGGGGGGGGTCATGACCCCCGTGACCCCCCCCCTGGATCCGCGCTTGGTATCCACATTTCGAACGCCTCTAGGCGATTTAGAGTAGTCACCTTCAGCGTCCATGCTTCAACACCGTAAAGAAGAACTGACTTACTTTGTGCCAAATGTGAAAATGAGTTTCTATTTAAAATTATTTGTGTTAATACATTTTTTCAATATTTATTTTTATTTTGGTATGTAAAAATGTGTTCTTTTTACAACTAAATAAAAAATATACAAACAAATAACCAAATCCCGAATAAATGAGATTCTATAATATAGATCTATATTGTTAAAGCAATATTGATATAATTATACGGTTGTAGTTTTACTCCCTTTATATTAACTCGTGGCGTCTGCTTGCCTTCTTGTCTTCTTGTCTGACGAAAAAACTTTGGATCCATTTTAAACCCCTTTCCCGTGATCTAATCGACCTGAAACTTTGCAAGCAGACTTGTGGCGACGATCAAGAAGATCTATCAAATTTTCGTTAAAAAAAAAAAAAAAATTTTGGATTTTTTCATACAACTAATCAATTAAAATTTTTTGACGGCAAGCCGGCAAGCAAGCAAGCAGACGCCACGAGTTAATATAAAGGGAGTAAAAACATAGTCTCTGTATGGGTGGTATAATACATAAGTCTGAGACGCTTAACAGTCTTTATTTAAATAAGAAATAAGTGAGTAGCTGTGTGGTAGGAGATTCACCATGTGAAGTGAATTGAATTTTTATTATCCCAAATGTAATCTGTGACCCGACGCCGACGGCAAGTTGCGCGCAGCCTCTCACAATAGGGCGAGACAGATATTAGGAATTATGTTCCACTAGGCTTTCCCTAGGAAGACAAATGCTAGCGCTAGGCACGCTTAGCTGGTTCGGATGAAACAGATTTCGTTGTTTCTGACAAATATGACTCGTATCCTTACACGCTCTTAGGAACGCATTATTTAACGTAGGGGAGCGGAAATGTAAGGGAAATTTTGGTAAAAGGAGATGAAAATGTTTGCAGTGTAATTTATTTGAAATAATTACAGGACTCTTGTTATACTAATGATAAAAGTAATGTTTTACACAACTACAAAAAGTAACAAAAGTGTATAAGTAATGAAGTATACAAAGTGTCTTAAAAAGTATTTATTGACATTATTTACCTTGTGCCTTTACTTTTTTCCTCCAATTAAGAGAGAAACATAGGAGAAATTGTATAATTGTATTAGATTTAATTTGATTAAACAAATTTCATTAACTAAAGTTTATTAAATTTGTTCAATCAAATTAATCAAAAAAACGCTTATTAGCCAAGTGCTCACATACGCAGCTGAGACGTGGGTACTAACTAAGAGGAATGATCGAGCACTGGATGTTTTTGAAAGGAAAATTTTGAGGCGTATCTTCGGACCGGTTCTAGAAAATTGACTTTAGCGCAGACGTTACAAAAATGAGCTCAATACTCTATTTAAGGAGCCAAACGTCACAAAATTGATAAAAGTGGCTGGGTCATATGGAGAGAATGTCTAAGCATCAAGCACCAAAGTCCCTGCTGAACTCAAGGCCAATAGGGCGAAGGAACTTAGGAAGATTAAAATTAAGATGGAGTGACAACGTCCTCAAAGACATCTCTGCCTTAGAGCTTCGGAGCAGAGCTGGTACTAGACCGAGATGAGTGAAGGAAAATTATTGAGGAGGCCAAGACCTACCAAGGGTTGTAGTGCCAAGAGTGATGATGATAAAGTTTATCAAATTTATTTGATTTGAAATCGACGTAAATGATTAAATTTTTCAATAATTAAATTAAATAAAAACAATTATGTAAACACCACTGAAATATTTTTATTTACACCTCTATATGTTACGGAAACAAAGTTTCCTTCCTCAGGAGGATAACTAGTATACTAAAATTATAGAACATATGTAGACTTAAAATTAACAAGGAGGGGGGGCGAGTGGAATGTAGGCGGAGTAAATGGAAGAGCAGGGGGGGCGGAATAGGTAAGTGTTTGGTAATGAGAGTGTTGGGTTTTTTTGTTTAAAATTGGAAAAATATTAAGAATCGGATTGTTTGGGAATTGAATTTGGCCATTTATTATATTGTTATTAAGGTTGATATTTTTTTAAATATATTAATAAAAATGATAGACAATTAGATAGTTTATTAGACAATTAGATAAAACATATTAATAAAAATGATAGACAATTAGATAGTTTGGAAGTTTTAGAAATAAGAAAAAAGTGGTGCACCACTCTCTAACGGAGAATCATAAAATAGACTTCGACAACTCAAAAGTAGTTGCCAGCCTCAATAATGAAACATTTAGAATCTACAGAGAGGCAATTGAAATAAATAAAAGAAATAATAATATAATGAACAACAGAGACGATAGCATTCGACTTCCGACCGCATGGAGTAACATTCTTAATAATAATAATCAAA
>JADDOH010023943.1:0-29061 GCA_016648135.1 Agrypnia vestita
TACGAAAAATTCTCAATTTTATACGAAATTTTTTTTAAATAAATATTACCTATTCTTACCATAATTACTAAGTTAAAAAAAAACATTTAATATAATTTTAAAAAAATGTAAGAAGCATTATATTTTATTATAACTTTATAATATGATTATCGTTGTTATTTAATATAAATAATGTATCAACACTTTTCCATAGTTCAGTAGGTACTCACTCGGTGCTGATTGCGAGTCTGAGCTCGCCGCTTTCGAAAGCGAGCTCTGAATTTCACACTAGTGACATCTGTCGTCACGAAAACCTAAGTTCGGCCGCATCAGGCGCACCTCCGCGGTCGTGACCGGCGGCCGGCGCGCGGCGGCATCCTCAAAGCTCCTGTCACCAGCCCGTCATGGGTGGCAACACCGCCATCTACCCATTTCAATTTATTCTAGTCAAAACGGCCACCATACCGAAACACCTCCGTCCCGCTCTGGCCCGCGCCGCCCGGCCTCCACCCGACATCTCTGTCCGGCGACGAGGAGCCGCGCGACGCGGCGGCCGTCCCGCTCCGGCACGGCGCCGGCCGCGGCGGGGCGCGCTTCTCTCTCGCTCGCTCCGGGGGGGAGGGCGCGCGGCGGTCTCGGAGTGGGGAAACGTATCCGCTTCAGAAACTCTCCAAACGCCGTTCGGGAAGGTCGCCTCCTCGCTCTGTTTCGCGCTCGTCAGTCGTGTTGCAAGTAGATCGCCGTGCAGAAGTTGCCGACGGTCGCGGTGCCGCGCGTTCGTTGAAAATATTTTTTGTTTGTCGTGTGGAAAGTTTGTTTCGAACATTTTTTTGTCACAAATGGTTGTCCTCGAAGGCGGCGGAATGTTGTCCAACGGCGGAAACCAATACCTCCAGCCCGACTACCTGTCGCCTCTACCTACCACGGTAATTTTGAAATTATAAACATAATAATATTTTTTTTATTAAAATAAACACAAAAATTTACTCGGTTTATACTTCTATTTTTTTGGTATTAACAGCCATTCCTTCTTCGGGGTAAATTACAAAGTAAACCAATATGTACGATTGTCCGTATTTTGTGATCAAAATACGGGCAATTGTATTTTTTATCTTAGCATGTTTTTGTGTTTACTAGTCGTACAGAATTATTTTTAAAATTCTTTTATTATCCGCGTTTTTTCGAGTACTTATTTTTATTTTTAAAAATTATTTCAATTTTAATCCGTATTTTTAATTTGGGACTCGGCATAGCCATCGCTCGCGTTAAATGTTTGTATTATCTTTAACTCTGTATGTGTTCTGTTAAATTAAAATAAAATTATTTTCTAGAATATTTAAAAATCAACTTTTTTCTAAGGCGATTCGATAATGTTAACAAATAATGAATTACCTACACGGTTAAATTATAACGTATTTTTATTTATTTTGTTCGCAGCTGGACGCCAAGAAAAGTCCTCTCGCGCTACTGGCGCAGACTTGCAGTCAGATCGGCGCGGACACACCGTCCGCCAAGCCGATGCCGTCTTCTCTCGAGAAGAAAAAATCTAACAACACCGCGGACACTACGAGGACTCCTCCGGCGAAGGCCGAGAAGCCGAGAACCACGCCGGAGATTAGACACCTGGCCTTCAAGCCCTACGAGACCAACGTCCTCACGAAGAAGCCGGAGGAAGTCCGCCCGTCCTCGAAGGCGAGTTCGGACAGCTCCGAGGAAAGGAAATCGGGAAAAGTTACGCCGGGAAGGAAATCTTCGACGCCGAACGCCGCCAGTCCCGGCGCGGACGGCGGGAAGTCCTCTCCGTCGGCGTACGACAGGAAGACGTCTTCCCCCGCCGGCTCCTCCGGCAGGGGGGCGAGTCCCGTCATCAGGTCCGGGCTGGAGGTGCTGCAGGGACACCCCAAGGACCTCCCGCTGGGGTCTTACAAGCCGGGAATGGGACTGAGCTCGCTGTGCTGTCCTCCGGGGCTGGAGCAGCACAACCCGGCGTTCCGGCCCCCGTTCGCCGGGGCGCCCTTCTCCCACCAGCACGGCCTCGGGGGCTTCCCGGGGGCCCCGGGGCCCTACCTCGGGTACGCGAGGGTGAAGACCCCCGCCGGCGGCGAGGCGCTCGTGCCGGTGTGCAAGGACCCCTACTGCACCGGCTGCCAGGTGTCCCTGCACAGCCAGCAGATGCTGATGGGCGGGCTGGGCTCCTGCCCGGCGGGCTGCACGCAGTGCGACCACCACAAGTACAGCCTGGCCATGGCCATGGCGCTCTCGCAGCCCGGGGGCCTGCCGCCGTCGGCGCACCCGTACGCGCAGCTGGGCAGGCCCTACGTGTGCAACTGGATAGCCGGGGAGTCCTACTGCGGGAAGAGGTTCGGCGCGTCGGAGGAGCTGCTGCAGCACCTGAGGAGCCACACGGCCGAGGGCGGCGCCCCCCCGAGCCCGGGCTTCCCCGCGCTGGGCAGGTACCCGGGCGCGCCGCTGAGCCCGCTGAGCCCGCTGTCCGCCGCCCGCTTCCACCCGTACGCCAAGCCCGGGCTGCCGGGGCCGCTGGGCTCCCCGTACGGGTTCAGCCCCGCGCTGGGCCCGTACTACTCCCCGTACGCGCTGTACGGCCAGCGGCTGGGCGCCGCGCACCAGTGACTCCGAGTTGTACCAAAAAGTGAAACGCCGACCTGTCGCGATGACTCGGGAGTGCCCCCGGCCGGCCCGGCGCGCCCGTCGGGGTGGTTTGTCCAATTTGCTACTGTGATATAGACTCGATATAAACGAACGCTGAAAGATGAGTTAATCTATTTATAAGTACGTACGTAGGTAAGTTTTGCGTAACTTTGACAAATTGTAATTAAGTATTTAAACGCCGCTATGAAAGGTACGCGTTTATTTGCTTTCACCGAGGTTATAATCTTACCGGTGAACCTATCGGGTTATTAGTCTCGTACGTGTGAACTAAATTTATTCCGCGCGGCAAATTAACAGTGCTCCTTAAATCCAACCAAAAATCTTACCTGCGGTTTATTTATTTTCAAAAATACCGCCTTTGTATCGTAATTTTCTTTCGATCACTTACTGAGAAAAAAACATTGAAACGTTACTCGAAACAATTTTCAAAACCGTAACGTGTTTTGTGTTCGCTTCGATTCGAATATTTATTTTAAATGTGCAATTAAATATTTAAATTTACCTATCGAATAAAATTATTTTTTATTATATGTTACATATATGTAATCTAGAAATGATTCGGCTCAATTGCTCGAACATTATTCTTTTATGTTAAAAATCTAGGTATATTATGAAATACAATTACCATATTGCGATTTAAATAATAACGAATTTTAATTTAGAACTTCCTTCCTCCAGTACCTCTCACCTGATTCCTGAATATTTTTATAAAAAAAAAACATACCTGAGAATCTATCTTCTAATACATTCAATTGATAATATAACGCCTTCGTGGAAAGCGGCGACCACAAAATGAAATATATACTTTATTATTATGGTTATTTTATTTTGCATTGGACAAATCTTAAAATGAAAAATTTTGACGAAATGTTAACGATTTTTCCGTCGAGGAAATCATTCAAACGGGTTATTTTTTTCATTCTTTATGACACGTCGTAAAATTGTTATTGGAAAATTAATGGTGAGTATCTGCTAAAACGTTGGTACAATTTTATTATTTTTCGAGGAAACCAATTAACTCGGATTTACTCCGCTGTGAAATATACACATTCACTTAGAATGTCAGAGATTTTTATTATAAGATAATAAATTGTACATCTTTGATGTATAATATATTATTATATTCTCGTACTCGGAAGCGTGCAGGAGTAGATTCATCTGGTTTATTCGAACGATTTTCCTCGAACGAAATATATTATTATCGATAATAAAAACATTGATCGCTTCATTTTCATCTGTAAACAATTCTGAGGAGTGGTAATATGAATTAATGTTCATCTGCCTAAGAAGATACGAAGTTTGGTTTCGGTATTTAAAGATTTTTATTATCTTAAAATACGTTTTATGGAAACTTTTCATTTTTAACAGCCCGTATCGCAATTGAAATTATACTTCTCTATTTAATTACAGTGCCAATAAATCGTATAAATTTATCAGTTAGATGCTATTTTATTAGCTTTTCTTTTACAATACTTTTGTTTCTATTTATTTGTTTAATAATCAACGCTCTAGTGGGCTTTTACAGTAGGTATAAGAAGTTTACAAATATTTTATATACCTACCTAATAATACATAAATATTTCGAATTTATCAATGTGAGCAGGCCTATCACCCACTATATGCCTAGCTAGGTATACGGAAATACCTATTCAGAGGAGAGAAATACCTATTACAAATCAGAATAAAAAAAATTCTCAGAAACAAATAATATTTTAAATATAATTTTATGTATGTAATGCGTACACCACTCGTGAGTTATTTATTACCACTACAGTTTCGAGAGGAGCAACTCAACTAATTCAAATGTGTGCAGTTCAGACATAAAATAAAGTTAAATTATATTTTTATTTAAAATGTTGCACCACAATATACCTAACTGAGAAACCGTTCGATGATATTAGTTATTAGTAGGTATTACAACCCTTAATGTATTTTGACCTACTTTAGAATATTCCCACTGATATCTATTACATGCTGTTTCCCTCCACTTCTCGATTTCTAAGATAAATATGTAATTGAAGATAATATCAGTCAAACTTAGTTTTGATATGTCCAAATTCCTGCACCTTGACAACATTGAAAATAGTAAAAGCTTAATAATGCAATATATTGCTGAATGTCTACGTAAAAATATAGGCCAGTACAGTTGCCGGCAAACTTCTTGAAATTCTTTGGCGTAGTGGGGGAATGCGCAGATGACAAAATTTGGGTCTCTTTGGTGGAAAGGTACGTGCGCAAACTTCCCCCCACTACGCCGTAAAATTTCAAGATGTTTGCCGGCTACTGTACCACAGTATAGTAAACATTATTATACTGTGCCAGTACTTACCCAGTACCTACCTATTCATAAATTCAACCACGATCCAAAAGTCGCAGGTTTGATTCCTGATGGAAACAAACTTAAAAAATATTCTGATAAAAACATTCATTGCTTTTGGCCTCGGTTTTACACATAAAAATACTTATCAATGCATAATAACAAATTATTAAAAATTTACGTTAAAAAGTAGTTCACCGTAACCAAAGTCACTGGATAAATCTTGATTATTATTTCGGTACAGGTTATGAATTTGTCTTTTTGATGAAGCTCGCAAAAATAAAACCTGTATTAGAGATAATTAACCTATGTTACTTACTAATAATAATAATCCCTTAATATTAAATACCTAAGTTTTATGAATACACCTATAAGTGTGTCTCATAACTTCGGGGGAATTTTCTTAATTCGATTTTGAATAGAAAATATTCTTTACAATTTGGGTGAAATGGCAACAGTTACAGCGATAAGACTTTGTATTTTTTTTTTTCAATATTTCGAACATTAACAATTCCTTCGCTTTGATAAAAGTCAAATGAAAATATTAAAATCCTGGAAACAAAAATCCTGTGCATACTTTTGTATGGTTTCAATAATTTTTTGCATCGAAGCGATTGATTTTTTAATTTTCAATATAAGTAACTTTTATGATACTCCACATTTTTACAGAAGACGAGTCAAAAATATTGAAAAAAATTCTTATTTTGCTGTCGCTAATGTTCTTAACTAATGTTTAACCAAAGCGTATATAAAAATTATATTTTCTATTCAGCATTGAATATCTCCCCCGAAGCTTTTGCATCTAGCTAAGACGCTCTGTAAGTATGACGTGTAGACTGCTGTAAGAAAGTTCAGCTAGTGAAATACTATTTGCTCCAGCTTTCTCAGTGGTTTCTGAAGCAATAGTTTTAATAAACACGTCCTCTTGTACACCACAGAAACTTTTATCCCGATGTAAGTATAATATTAAAGTGAGAGCTTTTGTCTGTACACGTCTGCGAATTGCCGGGCGTAAGAGCTTTTATGAACTCGGCTTCGGGCGCGTTTTGTGATTCGACAACGGGCAGGAGGAGGTTAATCTGCGCCCTTTTGTTGAAAGGGAAAGACTATTTGTCATATTAATTAAATGACAACGACGTGACAAATCTTAAAATATATTTTACCGCTAAATGTTGAAGGTCCCCTACATTGTAAGAATATTGATGCAACACGCATTCGGTGTTTGTATAGGTAACTATTTTTAAAATAAAATAAATAAATTTATAACTAATGCATCTACATACTATTTACGTAGACGAATACGTAGAAGAATTAAAGTAAAAAAATATGAAACATAATTACAAATGATTTATGACAAATGGTTTGAAAAAATATATTGGTGGTATATTAGGTATATGTATGTTCTAAATCAGTATTTTTAAAAGAGACATGTATTCGCCACAACTCGAATTACTTACAAGACTTAAGAGGGAATACCTACCTAGGTCTTTTTTTTGAAAAAAATCGATTTATAATTTTTTGCATTTTCTTGAAGTTTCCATTTTTGCATTTTCTTGTCTTTAGAATGTCTGGTAATAATTTCAAGAAATAAAAAAAAAAACAAAGTTATAGCTGATAGTAGTGGCATCCCTTCATTGATTACGCGCCGCGCCATACAGCACCGCGCTGTACGCAGGTTGCTGCCAGTCGGGCTCTTTCATAATAGAAACGTTAGACCTGTTTCTATTATGTTTGTGAAGAGTGCTCGATGATATGGGAAGTCTAAGCAAGGTGAAGGATTTGTATTATGGATCTGGAATCGATGGTTTTAAGTAAGTTGAAAGATTTCGCGATTTATTTATTGCTTAATTTTCAAACGCGTTTTACTCGAAACCATGGTTTGAAAATCGGTAACAATAATACCTCGGAAACCACTGAACCGATCAACTTGAAGTTTCTAGTGGTTATTTTATATATAATTATTATCTAGTCTTTGTTGTAGGATTTTCTTAGGTGACTTAGTTTTTTTTATCGGCACAATTTACCCGATTTTTTCCCTAAAAACGCTATTTTAAATTCAAACGCCTACCACTTTGTCAAAAACCTATATTTTCGAAAATCGCTACGTCAAAGACTTACTTATGGTGTCAATTTTGATAAAAAAAATATACTGATGATTACAGATAAAATGGGAGTGGTCACTGCAGAGGACCTTTTTTTTTCGGCAGTCGAAATAGCCAAAGAATTTTCCGTCAATGTTAAATATTTTTTTCATAAAAAAAATAATATTACTAATTGTATGTATTTTTATGTAGAAATGATACCGATATATCACATCTTAATAATAAAAAATAACTTCATTATTGCTCCATCAGCTGAAATTAATGGGTGAAGAAAATAAATTTTGTACAAAAGCGAACGAAATATTTCATTATATTAATAATTGATAATTCGCCATAATTACAAACGGGTTTAAAAGGTGTTTGATTATTTTCAAACCATTTTTAAATTTTCTGTGTAAAATTTACATTTATTTTAAACAACAATGCACCTAGCGCGGTGTACATTACCGATACTACTCGTCACAGATGTCGAGTGTGTTGTTGCTGTTTACTGTCGTCCAGCGTGAAACCTTCATACAATTTATACTCTTTCTCGTAAAGATATCGTTAGCTCACACATTGACATGATACATAACATATTATTGTTGTGCCACAATCCAAAAATCGACATGTACAAGTATAAAGCTCACTTTTGGGGCAGCCTCATTATGACACAGTTCAATCCTTCTGATGATTGTACATCAAACATGCAACCTAACCTCGAAAATAATTTAATTTCGCCTCGCCGTATAAAATATATTTTAATTTTAATAGAATATTACGTGCACAAGGCGTGCATCGTTTCAAAAGAGAAGGTAGGTAGGTACCTACCAGTGGCGTGGAGTAGGCGTACGTGCATATTTTATATACTCAATCACCTTACACAATGCATCCACACATTATAAAAAATTTTGAAAGATATATATGTGGGGTATAAATGCAAAGACAGCAATATACAACAAATTTAAAAAATGTTTTAAAAACGCTCACTGAGGATAAGGTACTAATTTAAAATATACTGAATTTTTGATTTTATCTATCCAACTCTTCCAAAATCATATATTCTATAAATTTAAAGGCTATGTATGTTTCCTATAAAATTTCGGATTGTTTCCTATAAAAGTAAATTACAAATTAGTAATCCTAGATGACAGCATTAATTTTTTTTTTTGGATATTGTTGCCTTCGATTTTATGCCCCGTATATTTTCTAAATCAGTTTATTTAATATATTTGACTGGATTATGCTAGAAACATCTATAGTCTTTCTCATGACATAGTTAAAATGGATTTTGCAGCTGGTAATGATACCTATATTCAAAGTGAAATATATGTTCTTGGCCACCCTATAAAGACTTCCATGCATGTTTCCCATATCATATCTATAATCTGCTATAATACAGTAAAATACTGGAGCAGCAGTCAAGGCATCATATTGATGTAGTGTTTACTTTGCTGCCAAGACCCTCAGCAACAATGAAAGATGGTTGTATATTTTTGTAAACACTATAAAATGTTATCATCTATAAATGTGAAATAAATCTATCTATCTATCAAGAATCTGTCTGTTATGCTAGTTAATTAATTATCCCTCTCTGGAAAAAGTACAGCGCATAGGGTTTTTTTTTTAAATTTTTTACTCTTCTAATTCAAGTAATAATATAAAACGTATTTATTTAACTCTAAATAGTTTCGGAGATTTTATACGAACCGTATGTTTTTCCGAGAAACGGTTCTCGACGTTTCGTTGAATGCTTATTCAACGTCATCAGGAGGACGACCTTTACTCTTTAATAATATAAAACGCTCAGATGTTTAATATACCAAGTAATTATTAAAGTATAATAAGTAGTTATAAAGCATAAGTTATTATAGCTCATGTACTTGTAATGATAGGTAGGTGATCTAGCCTCATTCAGCGAGTGAGTACCCAGACTATCGTATACTCTAAGGTAATATTTGAAAAAAAAAATGATTGTGTATTATTCTTAAATTTACAAATAGATATATATTTTTGGAGTTGAACCGAATATACTTCAAATGAAAACACTAGGACAAAGTAATTTATTTATTTCTATTTAATTTAAACATACAGTTTTGGTTGGACTGTGCCTGTCTCACTAGAAATATCTGTGTTGGGACAGGCATAGTTTACAATGCTATGTAGATACAAAAAAATAGTATGTAGTTATAGAGTTATAGAGTATAGAGTATATAAAATAATTATTTGTAGGTATTTGATGAAGTATTGTACATTAAAGTATTGTACAATAAAGTGACTAAAGTAATATTATAAAAAATTATCATATATATTGGGTTATAGTGTGTTTGAGTAAGTGTGCCTATTTTATCTCTCCCCTTTATTTTTCGGATCCACTGTTTTATTTTGTATTTTATGTTGTAAAGTGTGGTTAGCCCGGATTGGTATGTGTAATACTTTTCTCCCAGAATCTTCTCTGTACTTACTACTAATACTTTTCTCACAGCTCTTTTGATTGCGCGCCACTGCTCCCCACCCAGCCACCTATCGCACAATATAATATCATTAATCTTGTTACCCATCACTCGGCCGCGCGGGGAGGGCGGAGGGGGGCCTTGAGCCGTCAGGGTTTTTGACACAGGCTTTCAAATGTTATTTTGATTAGCCCCCGACTTGCCATATAAATTTGTGCTGTCACGGCCGTAATTGGCCGGCTGAAGCGGCTGAAGCGGCTGAAGCGGCCGGAGCGGCGGTGACGGGCGGCCGATTAAGCCCGGCGCGTTTCGTTTCCCGCGCTCGGCGCCCGATTCAAATTGGGGAAATAAATACGGAGGTGCCTCCCGTCCTCGGACGGGTCGCGTGACGTCACCACCGTTTGAAATTTAAAATTAAATTTGCATTTATTTATCGAACCTACCGAATAGAAATCACTATTTAACATACACTCAAACGCCCGAGTGACAAATGTAAAAGAATGTAAAGTTTATCTTAGCATAGTTGATAGAATCAGAAAAGGGTCTTTTTTGATTCTATCAACTATGCTTAGTCAAAAGTTTTATATTTTATTTTATTTGTCACGCTTCAATAGCTCGAGAGACCCAATAACAGAAATGAAACATATCACAGAACACTCAGTATTGATTAATTCACAAAGATTAATTGTGGCCCTACCGGAATCGAACCCGGAATGCTCGGTGTGAGAGCCAGTGTCATGCCCACTGGACTAAGAGGCTCGCCGTTGTTGAGGGTCGGATGTTGAGCGAACAAATGAGGAAATAATGGTAAGAAAATATATGACGCAAGTGTTGACGGCAACAGAAAGAGAGGACGACGCGGAAGACCGCGGAAGACATGGCATGACCAGATTAACCAGATACTGGAGGATGGTCCTGTTAGAAGCCACAACAATCGTCGAGCTTGTATGCGAATGCGGATGGGGAAATGAGTCAGGACAGAGGAGCGTGGCGCTCTATCTTCTCCGCCAACCCAGCGGGAAACAGCGTGCTGGTAAGTAAGTAACGTACATTTTCGCAAATATCTTGAAAATAATCACAAAAAACCCATAAAAAAGTACATCCGATTGTCGTTCCCAAATAAATTTGAGATGGGTGAATAGTAGAAGATCACATCTTGAACTGGACCATGCAGTCTTAAGAATACATCGGGTGGTCGTGAGCGCGCCAAGTCACCCCGGACTAACGATGAGGTCACGCGCAGACACGCTGGACGCCCCCTGCCACGCAGTGTTGACACTCAGACGTCTGTCGTGACGATGGCGCGCTACTGTCGACCATGTTCGGCCCTGAAATGGTGTAATATAATAAGAACCGTTCAGTTTGACAGGGGCTTAGCTCGGATTATTTAATGTCTTTAAAACTCTATGACAGTATGTGTTTTCCTGATTTAATAAAAAAAATATTAATCACACTGAGAATAGATCATTTTTTAAATTTTGATGTGATCTTATTTTATTTGGAAAATATACAACTTATTAATAATAAGATATGCAATGAGCTTGTAAGAGTAGCTTATTGGTTTAATAGTCGCTCGCCTAGTGCTCTGATGGTCGCCGGTTCGAGCCCCATTCCAGGATATCATCATGTTAGTCCTATTCTCATAGCACAAGCATTTAGCATATTTTGAGAATAGTACGAATATTGATGCGGCACGTATTCCGTATTCGCATCTCTAGTTAAAAAAAATACGCTTTTTCTTTGGATAAAAAGTGGGACTTTATAATTAAAGTGGTAAATTAAATTATTAAATTAAAAATGTAGTTTGAGAGCATATATGACAGCTTATAGCAGTTTGAATTTCAAAAGCAACCCGAATAGGTATATAAAAAAAATATGTCGGAAATCTCTGAATCACTCACCAAACTCGAGAACCTTGATTCTTTTTGGTGAGATATAATATGCAAAATAATTTGATATCTATTAGTTATGATTGTTGTAAAAAAAATCATATGTATTTATCTATTAAATAAAAAAAGAAAAAATAAAAAAGAAATTTTATCTCTGAAAAATTAAATAAGAAAAGAAAAAGAGAATAATTAAATTTAAGAGTGGGAGAAAAAAATAGATTTATTACATATCATATCTAGTTTTAGTCCTGTTACAAAAGGAATTATTATTATATCTTTATTATTAATTTATCTTACAAAATCAGTTTAGTGATTCAAAAAATATGTACCTATATTAAAATGCCGATGCCCGATTTAATCGGGAATAATACATGCCGTTGACATCTTTCGGTTTGTATTAATATAAATGTGACGTTTGAGTTTTGAGGTCAATATAATAAAAGAAACATGTGTTCGACGCAATTTTAATTGATTACAAGATTTCACGAGATGAATATTTAAATGTAGAAAATATTATTATATTTATAAAAACAGAACGTAAATTTTTTAACAGCCCCACTATTAAAATCGACTACAGTAGGTATATGTTTATGTCAATAAAATCAAAATTTTTGGGTTCTCGTTCGATACCCAAAACGATCTCATTAAATATGCTGCACATTCACATCACTACACAAAACTCTCTTATTAGAATTCCATTCAATTAGTTTTGTTTGACATGAAGCACAAATTGCTAATATTTGTTTCACGCTTTTGATTTTACCAATATATTGCGATCGCTCTTAGCATTGCTGCTGTTAAAAAATAAAATCCTCATTTTCACACATTTTAAAAAAAATGCAGAAATATGAAGTAAATAAGTTAAACGTATTGAATAACTATATAGATGTCAGTACCTGTAGCAGAGTATGCCTCCCAAAGTAAACTCAAATTGATTGACGTCAAAAATATTAATTTAAAAACAGGCTCGCCATAAGCGATGTTTGTTTAACCAAAACAAATAGGTACAGGCAGGAAATAGGAAATTATTAATCTCAAACGGAATATGTTTGAATAAAGTTGTTCGGTCTGATACTAAATTAATCATGGCTAGTACCTTTGTCAAAATTGATCCAGTCAAATGCAGATACCATGCGAAATTGTGTTATGCAGCGTGATGTAATATTATTGTAGGTACACGTTTGCCAACGTCACAGACGCTTATTTAGACTATATTTCACGCAGGAATTTTATGGGCATATTATGCGTAACAGTAGATATGTACCAAAAATGTTTAATTAAAAAAACTAAATGAAAATGCATGGTTACTGAGAAAAGTTTAGTAGAAAATATGAACACTTAATTACTTTTCGTACGTATGTACATTGATTTTGGAACACTTCTAGTAAGTAGTTTTTATTAATTAATTCATAAACAAAGATGAAGTTATTTATATGGGAAAGTATGTATGTAGTCTTTTTCAGGCGTTTAAAGGGCTTACGATCTTTCGTTGGCTGACTTAAGTGATCAATTTACACAATATAACGTTCATTACCTATGATCGATACATATATCAAATTTATAAATTTGTTGATGGTCCCTCTGGGGATGAAATTAAGTGATTGTTTTTTTAAAACTTTGGACATACCTACTCAAAAAATAATAAAAATATATATTTCGGGGCTAATGGTACATTATACCTATCTTTATTAAAAATTGAAATTGGAAGTATAGTCATAAACAAAAAAAAAAGTAGACTAAAGATGTTGAATAAATTCATATGTTGAAACATGTTGATTTATCAATAAATAGTGATATAAACTAAAGCTTTCAACACAAATTATTTAAAGTTACGTAAAATTACGCTTTTAAAGCCTACTTTAACCTTTAAATCATTAAGTATGTTAATAATAAAAACAAAACACTTATTTATCGGCCCGAATACAGAGTCAATACTTTATTTATTTTTATTTTAAATTAAAAAATAAAATAAAAATAAAAATAAATAAAGTATTGACTATTCGGGCCGATATATTTGTGTTTTATTTTTATTGTTAACATATTATGATATTGCCTCTAAGTAATTTTGAAATTATTAATGAAATAGTTTTAATGCTATAGGTAGGGTAGTTTTACATACATAATGATAAAAAAAACCTCCAATCGATAAAGACAAATTGATAATATAAATATGTATAAGCTTCAGACACAATGCTTACCTACACATATTAAATACATTTTAAACGACCGCTCCGCCCATGCCGACCGAGTGACAAATTAAAATAAAACACTGATATGTGTCAATATACAATTTGCGTATTGCGCATAGTAATTTAGTCTTAATTACAGTGTATTAATGAAGATCAATTATGTAAGTCTCACACAGACGAAGCTATTTATATGAGTAACGTGTACGGAAGTCTTTTTTAAACAATGGCCCAGTATCACAGTCTGTATGAGCTGGCTTAAATGATCACCCTACGCAATGCAACGTTCACCAATTCCATCGTAAGAACATCAACACATTATAAAATATTTGAATTGTTGTATACATGTTACAAATCTGAAGACCTTTCATATATTTGAAGGGATTATGCTGTAAAAAAGACTTCCATACAATTTTCTTGTATAAATAGCTTCATCTTTGTGAGACTTACATAATTTAACTTAATTTATTAATCATCCCTCTAGGGACAAAATCTAGTAACTATATTCTCGGAATATACCTGCATAAAAAATGTTGTATGGTGTAGTGTATTTTTTTAAAGGATCGTTAAGAAATATAAAATTATATAACGTATGTATACTGTAATATACTTATGTACTGTAGTAACGCGACCCGCATATGCAGTTTTGCAAGATGCCTATATCTATGTTTGTGATGATAAGACAAACTTTATATAAAATTTTAAAATACACTCACAACCAAACCAATTGAATACCTGCGTGAATACCTATTTACCAATGACGTCATCAAAGCAGTGTGAATTTCAAAAGCAACCCAAATATATAAAAAAATATGTCGGAAATCTGTGAATAACCGATAAAATTGATCGCTCCAGATCCACGAAAACAAAATTTTCCGAGCGCCGATGTTTTATTCAGCCTTCTGACGCGCCGGAGGTTGTGATCCTCGCTAAGCTGTCTGGAGCTTAGCGGCCGAGTTAAGTGTGGTGCTGCCATCTGTCGCCAACCTCTTGAATTAATAATAATGAACGGGGCTTTACATTTGTACTGAGAAGATTTATTTAGATACAAGCTTAGAACGCCGTAAATTTTCCATGTTTTGCGAATGTACGTCTTTTGAAGAAAATTTACTGGAAGGTATTTTACATTACATAAATAAATTATTACATATTTCAGCAATTTATTTTAAGCATACATTAATATTTAACATGAATATAAGTTAGTTATTGACTTAATAAATATTAATAATAACTCACTGGTAATGCAATAACAGTAAAAACAATAATATATTAAGATTTAAAAAAAAAAATTAGTTAACATGAAATAGTAGGGCCCAAGTAGCTTGTTTGTTTAGTAGTAATGGCGCTCGCCTATCTGGTGGTCGGTGGTTTGAGACCCATTCCAGGACATCATCAAGTTAGTCCTATTTTCATATTCGCGTATTCCGTGTTCGCATCTCTATTTTTTTTAAAGAAGAGGGAGAAAGAATAAAGAGTCAATACTTAAGTGATTTAAAGGTTTAAGTACGCTTTAAATCATGGAGGATGGCCCTGTTAAAGGTCTCAACAACCCTTAGAGTATATACAACCGCAGAGCTTGCATGAAAAGATGTATGAATGCAGGCGAAGCAAAAGTGGTGTGCCAATATATAAATTTATGGCGTTCTATCCTCTCTGCCTACTCCTGCGGAGAAACAGCGTGATGATAAGTTAGTCATTAAGTTGTCTGTGTATTCGGACCTAGGTTTTTTATTAGGTACGGAATCTTTCGTATCGAAATCAAATTAATTTATGATGGATGTGAGACAGGAAAACGATTCTGATATTCCCAAATAGTATTTGACCTTGATATGGCTCAGTCTTGATTAAGTTTTAAGTGTTTTGTTTTGTTTTGATGTTTTGTATGTTTTGAAATATTTTGAAATGTTTTGAAAATAATATTTGTTTTTTACAATATTTTAATATACGTTCTGAGATATTCAGTGGCCTGTATAAGAGTTTTCCGACCCATGTTTCTAATCCTATTTCAGGGACCTTCATCAAGGCTGATGTGTCTACATTGATCATGAAGCCTGTATTGGGATTAAAATTTATTTATTTATTTATATTTATTCGGAATATCGACAGCTAGCAATAATTAAGTAAATACAATGAATGGGAAACATAAATGCCAATTATAGGTATTCACAGTTAGTGACAAAATTTCGTATTTGCGTGGTGGACATATATATGATATAGTATATTGATAAGACTATATATAATTTATTTAATGGAAAATAATAACATATATTTTATTTAAAAATGAAAAGCAAAAATGAAAATGAAATGGAAAGCCAGCCTCATGAGTAGGGTAATTTTGAAATAAGTCGAAATTAAACTTTTTGTGGGTCCATTAAATTAGTTGCAAGATCGCCACACATATGAGTTTTGCTTGTAATTTGTAGAAACAAGGGGAATAAAATGAAGAGGTTTGATTCTTAGAACATGAAATTAAAATATTTAACGTCAACATTACCCAGTCTAACTTAACGTAACCAGAAAAATCTAATCTAAGCGGCCATGAAAGCCTAAGAACATGCTTAAACTTTTTTAAATAGAGAACGTGTGGAACGAATTTTTATTTTTTTTATTGTATTTATTACGTTCGTGCAACGCTCAGATAATATTTTGGATTGGCTGAGAAGAAGTTTCTTAAAAAAAGAATAAGATAGAATTTCAAGTGTGATTTCCTGATGTTCTGTCTTGTTGAATTACTCCGAGGAAATCTTTTAAACGAGCCACAAGCACAAACGCAATTACTAGCGTTTATCACGGTAAATAATGCTTTCCTTCCGACTTTTTTACGCGAATGAATTGTTACCTCTCCCCGGCACAATAAAGCAAACCGGGTTTCCGGAAGTGCCCAACCGTCTGGCGTTTCCGGTCATGGCTGCCGCCGGAACCCGCTGTCACGTGACCGGATGTTGGGATTCGACCATTAACAATCCTGAAAGTGGATTTTGTGGATCTGTTTCGGGAAAATTGATTTAGTATAGCCATTTATTGTTATCGGTGCAAATTAATTAGTTTTATTCTGGCTCTGTAGAACGCTTGTTCAATAATATTAACTACATTATATTTGGAATATGAGTGGATTTAATTGAACAACCCTTTTGGAGGAATACTAATATACACTTTTATTAATTGGGACTTATTACGGGTGTTTGTGCCGGCTGATTCTGGAATTCGTGTGTTCTGGAATTGATCGTCGTGGATAATAATTGTTGTTTTATTTTATACTAGCTGTACCTACCTAACCCGTCAAAAATGAGGTACTTTTATATTTCAGTTCCTAAAGTGTAGGTTTGCAAAATTTTGGGTAAGATCTGTCAAACGGTGTAGATTTGTATAGATAAGGTAACATGGCATGAGGGTGGGGTAAAGTGGAGGAGGAAATTTTGTCTATATTGAAAAAAATATATTTACTTCAATACTCGAAAATTTTTGAAAAAAATATAATAAACTTAGATGACGTGAGTGAAATGGGACCCACCACAAACCCATGGCATAAGCTCCCTCTTTTGCTCTACTCTTTCGCCACCCAGATTGGCATTATTTTAATGCTTAAGTTGCCTCCCCACCTCGTAGCAAACGAGGCAACAGCGTTCATGCCACGCGGCGGGGAGCTCACACAAATCCACGTCACTGTCACTAGGGTGCGAGGGGAATTAATAAAAAATATATTTATTATAAAATAAAATATATACATATAAATTTACATGGTCTACATAGTATCGATACATAAACATAAAAATATATTTATAAATAATAAAATAACAGTTCAAATAAAGTAATAAAAGTTAAAAGTAAAAGAAAAATTAAATAAAACGTACATGAGAATATATAATATTACCAGATACAAAATGTTACAGTCACAGTTACAAAGTATAAATTTCGATGAGGTTATTTCGGTGAGATAAACTCATAATTAGTGCATACATACACTAGTCAATGTATATATTAACGAAATTCAACACTTTATAATGTATATGATGCGGATGTTGCTATAGTGTATCGACAGAAAGAGTTGTGGACTTTAATGTTTTTGTTGGTTTTAAGTACTCGCTTTGTTCCTGGATTGCACTTGAGTCTGGTCGCCTCATCATACAATAATTATCAGTACCTATCTGTTTAAGATTAATTATTTATCACTACACTTTCACTCAATTTTATAGATAAAAGCTCTTATTATTTATTAGTAGATGTTTAAAAACAAATGGTATGTCGATGTGACAGATTTAAGATCACAGCAAGGTGCCTTTACGTAGACTAGTTGAACAAGTACTAGGATTTTGGTTAGTATCAAACAATATATAACGTGGAAAGGAGAACAAAATATTCGGGTTAGTATCATTTCCACGCCTCGACATAAAGTGGTAACTTACATCATATTCAATATAATACCTTCCATAATTAATGGCATACTTTTCTGCCTTCACTCGCGGTATAAATACACATGGTTAATGCAGAAACGTTTCCATCAACTTCATGGCTATCGTGAGGTCATCTCGCGTTACCTGTCCTGGCTCGGAGCCGGGATGAGAAACGACCCCTGGAGGCGGAGGCGACAGCAATGGCGCTGGCCACCAGCTGGGAGACTTGACACGTGTTGTGACATTAACGAGAAATCCAATACCTCGGCCGATCGTCCTATACTTGCCCGCGACTTTGATTGATCAGGTGCAGGGGCGATCAGATGCATGGAACTGTGTTCGTGGAACGTAATTCATGGCACGGTTTCTAGAAGGAACTGACTGGAAAAGTCATATTCGTTTCGTGAATACACGGCGGAAACGCGTAACAGGAAATGTTCAGATTTCGAATTTATTAATTTTCGAATTTGACAATCGGAACAAAATGTCAAATTCAATAAATTAGGGTTATGTTGAATTTAGATTTCTAATATCTCAGCATAACTTTGGTTTAGAAAAAAACGGTTCGACAAAAATAACGTTCAACAAAATTATCTCTAACAGTCCTTTGTCATTCCTTCACCTTCTTGCTGTGAAACTGTTGCTCTATATTAAAAGCATGTCTTCAATTTTTTTTTTATTCATTCGTTTGATATTATTTTAATAATACGACGTTGTGCAATTGCAAATGGAAGTACATTTTGTCTTATTTTATTTTGATTTAAAATTAATAGAGCATTAAAAATTTGAAGACAAAAACATTCATAGAAAATATGTTAAAATAGGAAAGTTGTCTTCAAATCTGAATAAAATAATCAATATAATGCAAAATTACAACGATTATAATTTAAGTTAGAAAGCATTATACGTAAATAGAAAGCATAAAGTAATCCAAAGAATAATAAGCAAGAGTGTACAGGAACATAGATGAGAAACATAAAGTAAAATTAAAAGTAAATAAAATATTAAATTAATACAGACATATCATTAATCCAAGCATATAATTATCCAGAAATATAGAACCATGAATTAAACATATAAATGTAAAGCAAAGCATTATAGATAAAGCATAAAATATGCATATTAGTCTTAAAAATGAAATTTTAAATACATGGGAAAATAGGAATTTACACAATAAACATAAAAATATTAGATTTGCTGAACGGAGATTTTAAAATTGACATGCTTCTCCTAAAATTATTAAGTTAAATTAGTTAATTGTGAATATGATCATATGACAGATGCGTATATTCAAACACGGATAATATTCTTGTCATGTTCGGTGCCATAATTTTATATTAAATAAAAAATAATATATAAATTATTTTATAAACAATATTTTAAACGAAAGTATGTTCTAAAAACAAAGTTACGGGATTTTGTCCCCAGAGGGATGATTAATTAATTAAAAATAAATTATAGAAGTCTCACAGAGACGAAGCTAATTTATATATGAGAAAGTGGATGGAATCACTTATACGATGGCTCAGGGCTTACAACTTTAAAAAATAAAATATAGAGGTATCATTGTCAGTTACGAAATCTGTGTATACTTTCAACAGATATCTCTAGCAGAGATCATAATAATATATAAAAGATTCTTATATATATGTATCTATATTATAAAACTTTATAATATTAGAATTATAGAATTTTATAATATGTGGATGGTCTTACGATGGAATAGGTGAACGTTGCATTATGTACAGTGATCGCTTAAGCCAGCTCATACAGGTTTTAAGCTCTTAGCCATCGTATAAAAGACTTCCATCCACTTTTCTCATATATAAATTAGCTTCTGGTCTCTGTGAGACTTCGATGACTTATCCTTAGTTGTATTATTTTAATTGAAAATCAAATTCAACAGGCATTTTATTATTCACATGTTTGAGAGTAAACACAGTAAAAAGCCACATTATTAATTCTCCCATTACTCATTGCTAGGCTCAAAGACACCTCCAGCGGCCGGCTCGCACATCTCTCTCGCCTGAGATAAATGACGAAGATAATACCCAGTCAAAGGGAAGCTGTCATATTTTATCTGCGCTCCTCGGCAGCTGTGCACTGCACGTTCACCGCGTGTCTCAATATGTACAAAATGCCATTTCCTTTATTTATAAGGCGCAACTCCCAACACAGTGACTACAGCACACATTTGACAGGCCGTTATTTACAAATCCTTCTGCACCTAGACACTAAAATAAAATACTGAAAATGGTTTTCAACCTGAACTACTTGACACCAGAATATTTTGAGTTTGTTCAAATCTTTCAGAACAGTGCTGGATTTATGTCACAGAGACATTATTAATCAATTAGTGTATATTATAGATATCTCACAGAGACGAAACTGTATTAATTATGGGAAAGTAGGTATATGTTACAATTGTGTAAAGTGATCACTTAAGCCTACCAAAAGACAGGTCATAAGTCCTGTTACACCCAAATGACTTCTATACCTCCTTTCCCATATCAATTAATACAGTTAGTCTATGTGAGAATTAGCCGCCCTGTCCACCCCTCAAACCTTTGTGTGAGATATCTATAATATACACTAATTGATTAATAATGTCTCTGTGACATAAATCCAGCACTGTTCTGAAAGATTTGAACAAACTCAAAATATTCTGAATTGTAAATACTGGTCAAAAAGGAATTTAACAAAAATTGGAAATAATATTTCCTGGCGTATCCTAGTGTAATGCAAGTATTCGGATGAATTTCATTACACATAATAAAAGGATATTGCTCCCTAAATTCCGTAAAATCAATTGTAGATTTTCTCATTAGCGACATCTGTGGGGATTTAGGGGAATCAAAATGGCTTTGTACAGGCCGCATGCAAAAAGCGCTTACAACTCATATATGAAAGCTTCACGCAATTTGAACATATATACAACTTCCAAAAAATGAATAAGCATGGTATATTCTATCATGGGTGGAAATGGTGAATGTTACAATTGTGTAAAGTGATCACTTAAGCCTACCTAAAGACAGGTCATAAGTCCTGTTACACCCAAAAATGACTTCTATACCTACTTTCCCATAATTAATACAGTTTCGTCTCTGTGAGATATCTATAATATACACTAATTGATTAATAATGTCTCTGTGACATAAATCCAGCACTGTTCTGAAAGATTTGAACAAACTCAAAATATTCTGAATTGTAGTTTTTTTATTTAAATAGGGCCCCCGCGGGTCCCGTTCTTGGTTCGTGTCAGCATGGCTGACGTTTGATTGCCACAATTCTGTGTGGAAGCCATCGGAAGAGTTCCTGATGTTTATTATATGGGAAAAGATCTATGATTCCCAGGAACTAACCACATATGGCGGTTGGAGCACAGATAACTTATAAAAATTAACAGGATTTTTCAAGTAACATCGAGTAATATTTTTTAGTTGTTTTATTATTCAGGAAAAATTACAGAATCTGCGATGGATATTTCTCTTCAATTCTACGATGATATAGGATGTCTCCTTGACTTTATTGTTTAAAATGGCAGTTAAATTGTATTTGTCGAGTGATTTTTGCTAGTTAATGTGCACTAGATATCAATAGATTTTTTTTGTTTGTTAAATATACCATGCTGGGCCTTAAATGACACCTTTACATTATTTTTGTATGAAAATCTTTGATTCACAAAATTTATCTTTCCTCATCTAATTGAACTAATCTTGAAATAATTTTATTGCAATTTTCGTAATCTGGTATAACCTTACTTTTATTGAATTAATTATGATAAACCTGTGAGATATCAAATTCTTATTTATTATTTATTTGAATAAACTTGTATATTATTGTCAACAGACATTTCGATTTTTACTCACAATATACCTCTTCCACAAAGCAATGTGTATCCTGTTTAGAACTCTAGCTACATAAACTCCAATTTTAAAATTTAATTAATCGAACGAATCCCTATTCTTATTGCAAAACCTTCTGGCTGTCGGTGCATGAAGTACATGTAAATTTGAGGAGTATTTCTTAAATAAACGAAATAGCTTGTCGGCAATGCTACGTCATAATATATATACATATAAATATATATATATATATTACGACGTGAAGTTCTGTTGCTCCCAACAGAACTCCTCGTCGCCACCAGCTTCGCTCAGTCGGAGAAGAATCGGACTCACCTTACTTCCACAATTTAAACTCAGGGTACTTCCGGTGTCGTGTACACTGCACTTCAGCTGTCTCTCACTTTAACTTATTTTAAGTTGCAACAGTTCAATGACTAGGGTAATACACCGAAACATTATTTAGATGAAGGGGAATTTATTCAAATGAATTTTAAACAGAAATTAATAATGCCACAGAAGGTGACAATTTTTTTATGAAGTGTTTTTGGGAATTTTGCACATTGAAACCCTTTTCTTTACAATAAATTGAGGTGAAGATTTAATTTACCACGCCTTGACATCAGCGCTAGCGGCCGCGTCATACAAGGAAGGAAAAGACAGTGGAACTAAATACTTTTATACTACTGGCGGTGACGCAGCGCAGGTGTCGGTGCGTGGTATTCACATTCTGCAAATTAATGAACATCTGGGCAAAATTTCTATATCACATTTAAAACAATGAAGCTACAATAGTCTGGCACAAACACCGCTTCCGCACGTGCTTAGCAATGTTCCTTTTTTCTAAAACCGCTCGACCTGATGCACATGTTCTTGTATTTACGGAGTCAGATAACACGCAGCTCGCTCCAGGCGTGATGTGAAATTGATTATTAGAGAGAATTTGAATACCAGGCAAGTCGTGGTCTTTATTTTGCTGGCCTCGCATCTGAGGAGGATTGCTCCCTTAAGGGTCCAGAGAACAACCCCACCCCGAGGCTTTGGGCGGCCGATGCAGATGATTACCGGAACATCACCTCTGCAGCTGCCCCCCAGGCGTTGCAATGGATCCACCTTTCACTCCATGCTGCGTCACCTGGCCATGGCGCGAAGCGCTCCCGTGGAAAAACCCTCTATTAAGACGAAAGACATTATTAACAACCAATCATGTAATTTCACATGTTATCTTTATGCCACTTCAAATTGCGTCTCTCGGAATGAGCTAACCTATTAACACGAGGGTTCACATCTCGCGTGCTGAAGTGTCAGATTCCGAATGCGCCATTTTGTAATATCGTCCCCGCCGTTCGCGACCGCTGTGAAACTATCCGCAGTAGACCAAAGACATTATTTTGTTCCATAGAGTGTTTGCGGTACCTACGCGGTTAGAAATCAATTTTTGGTGCAGATCGTTGGTGCGGGGACCGATAAATTCATTTCTTCAGAGGTTTCGCGAAGAGGTGTGACGAACAAAGGTTGCTACGTCACATATATATATATATATATATATATATATTATATATCTATTATTGATATATATATATATATATATATATATGTTACTTTATGTCGCGTACGACATAAGAAATAATTAGATTATTGGTTTTGACACTTTATTTGCCTTGCTTGTTTACAATAGATTAGATATTTGCAATGTTTACAGTATGGAGCTAGTTTAGAAGTGACGCGGGCTTCGTCCGCAGGATCCGGCTCGGCTCCTCTCGGGCATCCTCGTGAATGTCCGCCGACAGGCGTAGACATATTCCCCTCCCTTGAAGGCTCTATCCTAGAAAAGCCTTCAAGAATTCATGTCCTCAGGAGTAGGAAGAGGACAGATGCGAGTAAGCGCCCTTCGTACACAACCGCGTGCTGTTGCAATGTCTGCAACTCTGGAGATTTTATCGGGCCCAGGAAATAGACAAGTAACTCGACCCAGACGCCAATTGAGAGGGGGTACGTGATCTTCCTGAATTAGCACAAGATCTCCGACGTGAAGATTGGCGCGATTAATACGCCATTTTGAGCGCTGTTGTAATTCGCAGATGTACTCTCTTTGCCAGCGGTTCCAGAAATGTTGACGGATCTGTTCAATTTTGGTGTATCGACTTAGACTGCTCGGGCTGTGAGCCTCCAGGTCCGGTGACGGTATTGACGTCAGTGGCCGGCCAACTAGAAAGTGTCCCGGGGTAAGGGGAAGGAGATCGTGAGGAGAGGCTGACATGGGATAAAGGGGTCGGCTATTTATGATTGCCTCAATCTGCGCAAAAAGAGTAGACAACTCCTTCAAAGGTAAGATTTGCATTTCCCATAACTCGTTTGATGTGATGCTTGGCCGATTTTATGCCGGCCTCCGATAGCCCAGAAAAATGTGGTGCGTAAGCAGGAGCAAAATTAAACTTTATTTGCTCGTTGGCTGCAAAATCAGATAATGAAGCTGAGTTGGATTTTAAAAACTGACCTATGTCTTTGGCAGCGGCAACAAAATTTCGACCATTGTCTGAAAAAATTTCCAATGGTTTGCCTCTGCATGATATAAACCTTCGCAGAGCCAAGATAAAAGCGTCTTTAGACAATTCAGTTACCGCTTCCAAGTGCACGCATTTGTAACGAAAACAAATAAACAAACACAGATAGCACTTCGAGGTTCGAGCACCCCGCCCTTTCCTGTTCAATATGGAAAATGGTCCCGCGAAATCTGTACCTACGGTCTGGAATGGGAAGGCAGGTGTGACTCGCTGGGAGGGCAAGTTGCCCATCATAGGGGTGATAGTTTGGCCTTTATGGCGTCTACACGTGACACAGTTGCGCACAGTGCGTCTTGCGAGGTTTCTACCTGAAATCGGCCAAACAGTTTGCCTTATAGTGCACAGTAATAGTTGAGGTCCGGCGTGCATATGACGGATGTGTTCGTATTGAAAAATCAATTTAGTAAAGTGATGATTGGAGTGTAAAATAATTGGGTGCCTTTTATTGTAGTCGTAGTCAGATGAATCTAGTCTCCCACCTACTCTCAGAATGCCTTCATTATCTAAAATCGGATTTAGTGATAAAATACTGCTTTTAATGCCGATTGATTGTTTTTTATTAAGTGAGTTAAGTTCCTTTGAAAAAGATTGTTTTTGAGCAAACCTGACTAAATGAACAAACGAATTATTTAACTCTTCAACTGATAAATGACCGGTCAATTTCGCATCAGAGTTAGTTGTTTTGTTATGCATAAATCGTAAAACATAAGCAAATGTACGCTTTAATTTAGAAAATTTAGAAAAGTTTTCGAATTCGATAACAGGTTTCTCAATTACTGTAGTGTGAGATTTTATTTCGGGTAAAATCTCATCAGGGTGAGATTTCAAAATGGGCCATTCTGACTCGATTTTGGATAAAAACTGTGGACCCGACCACCAGCTCTTGAGACCTTGTAACTGGCTGGCATTGACACCTCTGGAAATATAGTCAGCCGGGTTAGAATCAGTAGGCACGTGGCGCCATGCAGTCAATTTAGTGTTTTCGGAAATCTCAACTACTCTATTTGCTACAAAAGCCTTGAGTTTGTTTGGACTGGTGTTTAACCATCCAATAACAACACTCGAATCGCACCAGTGAACGCAACGAGATATGGAGCACCGTAGAGATTCTATGACCACTTTACACAGGCGTGATGCTAGTAGAGCTCCGCATAGCTCTAGCCGGGGGATAGTAGTAGGTTTGATAGGTGCCACTTTAGATTTGGCACAGAGAAGCCTGACTACAATATTGCCCTTTGCGGACGTGGTTCTCAGATAGACGCATGCGCCGTAAGCATGCATTGAGGAGTCACAAAACGAGTGCAACTCTATGGCAATAGGAGTGTCGCATAATGCGCGTCTCGGTAGTTGGATAGAAGAAAGACAAGGAAAATTAGAACATATTTTCACCCATTCCCTTTTAATATCGTTGGGTACGGATTCATCCCAATCAAGTTTTCGAATCCACAACTGTTGCATAAGCATTTTGGGTTGTACAGTGCATGGAGACAAAAGCCCCAATGGATCAAAAATCCTGAAAGAGGTGGACAAGATATTCCTTTTAGTTACATCGACATTGATTGAGTTCGATACTTCGATCGAAAAATGTAAGGTGTCCGATTTAGGGTCCCATCCTAGACCCAAGGTACTGGAAGAATCGCTTAGGCTTAGTTTCTCCTGCAAATCGACATTGGAAAATTCGAAAATTTTAGGTAAATTTGATCTGAATTTTCGCAAACGGAAACATCCTGATGACATGATTGAAGAAATTGAGTTCAGGACATGGAGAAGATCAGCTTCTGTCTCGGTTCCCGTGAGTAGATCGTCGCAGTATAGATCCTTTTGGATAATAGTTTTGATGGTCTCATCATTGCACTCCTCTCCTAGCTGATACAGACACTTAGTTGTTAGATAGCTGGCGCTTGCAAAGCCATAAGTCACCGTATTTAATCTAAGTGTCCTGATAGGCATAGACTCATCTTCTCTCCAAAGTATTAGTTGAAGATCCCTATCAAGGTCATTGAGAGTCACTTGTCGGAACATCTTTTCTATGTCACCGCTCAGAACGAACTTGTGGTGGCGAAACCTTAGAAGTATCGAAAAAAGGGAATCCTGTATGGTTGGGCCTACCATTTGCAGGTCATTTATGGATACACCCGATGAAGTTGGAGCGGAACCATCAAAAACTACTCGAAGTCTTGTGGACTCGCTTTTGTCTCGAAGCACAGCATGATGACATAAAAAATAGGCTGGTTCTGGTCGCTGAATAGGAGACTCAGAACAGTGACCGAGGTCTGCGTACTCTTTGATAAACTCACAATAGGCCCCTTTTAGATCCGGTTGTTTTCGAAATTTCTTTTCTAGACTTAGAAATCGTGTTTTGGCTAGATTGTATGATTCACCTAAACATTCTGGTGAATCTTTTAGGGGGAGCCGGATGCAAAAACGACCCGATTCGAGGCGAGTTGTGTATTTTTTAAAGTGATCCTCACATGCTTTCTCGCTGTCACTAAGCAGTGATCTTTTTGGAAGCTCCTCCAGCTCCCAGAATCTAGAGATCTGTTGATCAAGATTGTCTTGTTTAGAGAAACCATTTCTAGAAAAATTACATTGAATATGTTTAGGTTTACAGTTTAAAACAATAGGACCGGATATAATCCAGCCAAACTGAGAACTTCGTAGAAATGGTTTATTTGAGCCGAGTGACTTCTGCTTATGTTAGCGCCTATGAGCAAATCAATGGGAGAAGAATCGTTAAAATTACGATCAGCTAGCTTGATATTCGGCGGAAGATCAAAATGTTTAATATTGATTGAAAACTTGGGAATGTTTCCTGTTAGCTCCGGTAAGACTAAACATGCTATATTTGTATTGAAGTTGCTATGTAAAGATTTTAGCTGAACGAGACAATGTTCAGTTACATAGTTGCATGCTGTGTTTCCTGTACCTACGACCTTGGTTGTGTTGGTAGGGATAGTTTCGAGGCCTAATTTATTTTTGAGAGACTGGGTCATAAAGCTTGATTGGCTGCCGCAGTCAAGAAGGGCACGAACAATGAAATTCTTTTGCGTGGAAGGATTTACAGCCATAATTAGAGCTGTGGACAATAGAACGTGACTCACAGGATGACTGGAAAAATTTGCAGCTACGTCTGATTGTACAGCTGCGGAAATGCTGCTATTTTTTGCAGGCTGTGAAGAAGAAGTATACCTATGGAGTAAGGTGTTGTGTCGCTTATTGCAATCCCGACAGGATCCCAAGCGGCAATGCTTAACAGTGTGTCCCTTTCTTAAGCAATTGATGCAAAGTTTCAACTTAGAAGCCTCTGATAGCCGTTGCTCAGGAGATTTATCTAAGAAAATTGGACACTTGTAAATATTGTGGTCGTTCTTGCAAAAAGCGCAAGTCCAATTAGACTTAATACGCGATTCACTATTATTTATATTGTTGCTGTTATCTTGAGTTGAGCTTGAATATGTATTGAAATAATTATTACAATATTTATTTGAGCTAGCAGTTGGTGTAGCAGTGGGTTGTCGCTTGAATTTCTCAACTCTATTGTGATTGTACGTCTCTAAGACGTCGGCACGATTCTTTAAAAAATTTAAAAACTGAGCGAGTTTAGGCATATCGTTCAGCGAGTTACGATGCTCCTCTCATTTCAGACTCGTACAACTATCCAACCTTGACGATATCAAAAAGATGATGAGGGTGTCCCAATGGTCAGTAGGCTGACCCAAGCTAGACAAAGCACGTAAATTCTTGTTTATATGGTCAATCAATACTCTGAGTGCTTTGTCAGATTCTTGTGCTATCGATTCCATACTGAACAGGGAATGGAGATGGTTATATATAAGCTGTCTTTTATTGTCGTAGCGCTCGCACAGTAAAGTCCAAGCCTTGTCATAATTAGAGGAAGAAACCTCAAAGTTGCTTAAAACGCGAGCGGCATCCCCCTCCAAATATGACATTAAATAGTGGAACTTGTGTATTGGTAATAAATTAATATTTTCATGAATGAGAGACTGAAAGGTGTCTCGAAACTCGAGCCATCGAGAGTATGTTCTATCATTTACGCCGCATTAAATCTATTCGCAAAAGCATCCCAACAGAAGCAACAAAATGACTAATAAATGCATACGTTATCTCTCGCTTAGACTACTGTAATGGTATCTACGCTCATCTCCCGAAACAGGAAATAAACAAATTACAATCTGTATTTAATGCCGCCGCAAGACTTATTACCGGCGTTTCAAAGTTTGCGCACATCTCAAACCATCTTCAAAACCTTCACTGGCTTAGATGTCCAGAGAGGATTGAATATAAGCTTTGCCTTACAATATTTAAGGCTATTCACAACATGGCCCCTCAATACATAACCGACTTCTGCATTCCATTCTCCGCAAATAATAGACAACTAACACTTCGCTCAGCATCAACATCTAATACACATAGGTTAGCTGAAGTAAATCGCGTCCACAAAACTAATTTCGGTGATCGTGCTTTCGCGGTGGCTGGACCAAAGTTATGGAACAAACTACCTAACAAACTGAGACAAACTGACAGCTTACCACTGTTCAAAAAACAACTTAAGACGCATTTATTTAGACAATCCTATAAAAACCTATAAAATCTAACCACAACAACGCTAGCTAATGTTTTCCACTCATATTCTGCACTCCGCGAAAACACATAATTCTTTCAGGGACT
>JADDOH010023944.1:0-37908 GCA_016648135.1 Agrypnia vestita
GACAAGTGTGTCCTTATACCTACCCAAAAGCTGGAGTTTCTGGGCATAACTTGGGACACCGAAGCCAACCAGAAATCCCTCTCGGACCGCAAGTGCTCTGGCCTTCGCCAAGTAAGTACTGCGCCGCCCGATCGAGGCCGGCAGTTGCTCCCCCCAGCAGGTTCTAGGCCTCTTGGGAAGCCAACCAGAAATCCCTCTCGGACCGCAAGTGCTCTGGCCTTCGCCAAGTACTGCGCCGCCCGATCGAGGCCGGCAGTTGCTCCCCCAAGCAGGTTCTAGGCCTCTTGGGGAGACTCAACTTCGCAAACGTCGCCACCCCTCGGGGTCGTGTGCATTGCCGAAGACTGCAGAGATTCAGCCGCCAGCTGCAGAGGCACGAGCCATCCAGACAAGTGGAGCTTCCTGCCGCGGTTCGGCAAGACCTAGAGTGGTGGTTGGAGGCCGTAGGGGAGTCCTGCCCAATACACGAAGCCCCTTCTCCCACTTCCTGACTACAGACGCAGCGGACGCAGGTTGGGGCGGCCAGGTGGACGACAAGACGATATCAGGCCAGTGGTCCCCAGAGCAGATGCGGTGGCATTCCAACCAGAAAGAAGCCTTCGCTGTTTACGCAGTGATCAGGGATCACGCTTACCAGCTAAGAGGAACGAAGACCCTACTGCAGACAGACAACAAGACAGTAGTGGCTTACATCAACAAGGAGGGGGGACAAGATCATTGGGCCTTCTGAAGATAACTCGAGACCTCCTAGAGTTTATCGACCAGCAGGAAATATCTCTGACAGCGCAGTCATTCCAGGGAGATACAACGGGATTGCGGACCGACTCTCACGGGGGACACCACTCCCGGAATGGCACCTCCTGGAACCAGCGACAGAGGAAATATTCCGAATATGGGGACGTCCTCAGATCGACCTCTTCGCATCGGCCACCGCCCATGTGGTGCCAAACTACGTGTCGCTAGACTCAACCGATTGCTCGGCCTCCTATCTCAACGCATTCAGTCAGCATTGGGATTACGAGCTGGCCTGGGTATTTCCGCCGCCGAATCTCGTCCCAAGAGTACTGGCGCACTTGAACCTGGCAAGAGGCACCTTTCTCCTAGTTGTGCCAAGATGGGAGAAGACATTCTGGAGGGCCGATCTCAAACAACGAGCAAAGGGAGGGCCAATAAGCGTAAGAGATCTGAAGAGCGTCCTGATCGATACGGCGACAGGGTTTCCCCCACCGAGGGTGTCGGACCTCCAACTGGAAGTTTGGAGAATAGCAGTGGGTGGGAAAAGGCTATAGCGGATTGGAGCCAGGAGGAACAGCAGCTGTTCAGATCTGGCTGGAGAGGCTCAACGCTGAACACCTACAAGCCGGCCTGGGATAGGTGGCAGCGATGGTGTACCACGCATTCTGTCCAACCTCATAACCCTCCCCCTGCAACAGTGGCAAGATATCTGGCCAACCTGTTCATCCACGAAGGGCTAGCCCCTCGAACAATATTGGTCCACAAATCGGCAATCGTATCCTTCTGTGGCCCAGCTCTTGATGCAGATAAGATTAGCTCGAACTTCCTCGTCAGGCACGTCCTTAAAGCCATCTCGGTTTCTGGTGGATGCACTGAGAGACCCCCGATCTGGAACCCCCGAGTAGTGGTGGAGTGGCTACGTGAAAACCCGCCAAGGAACAGCCTGTATGACGTGTCAAGGAGGACGGCCATACTACTCATCATGGCATCTGGGCGAAGAGTCCAAGATCTGACACTTCTCAGAGTCACCCCGGACCGATTGATCGACAAAGGAGACTCCATCACGCTATGGCCAGCCTTTGGAGCGAAGACTGACACGGCAAGACACAAACAATCGGGATGGAGGTTGAGCGCATCGGATGAAAGGAACATCAACCCCTTGTTTTGGATCCGAAAGCTGGTCTCACTCTCACAGCCGAGACGAAAGCCGGACATGAAAGAACTATTTGTGACGACAGCAGGTGAAGTAAAGCCAGCTTCACGGACAATGATAGGTGGTTGGATCAAGTCAATCCTAAGAGAGGCTGGAGTGGAAGCAACGCCAGGAAGTGTTCGTTCTGCTGTGGCTTCGTTGAATTGGCTGGAAAACTACCCGATAGAGGAGATCTTGTCAAGGGGAAACTGGCAGAGTGAAATCACCTTCCGAAAATTCTACCAAAGAGAGATCGTAGATAACCCCAAGCAACAATGCCCCCAGAGCTCATTAGCGCCTCTCTTTACGCCAATATAGGCAGTCACATATAACGTCGAACCACTAGGTCACCAGGTGATAACAAACAGATCTCTCATAATGGATTCCAGGCGTCGAGACGGAACACAAAATAAAAGACTTTTACCTTCCATTAAAATTCCTATTTTGTTTCCCTCGACGCCTGGAATCCAGGTAATCCCTACCTGGTGCATTATGAGTCATATGAAAGAAAAACCGTTGCGCCGACGAAACCGGAAACAGGGATACCAGCGGGAATAAATTGTCGCAAACAGGGAATCAGAGGGGGTAGGAACGCGTGTCTAGTGGCGAAACAGCAGGCTGTTCTCTCATAATGGATTCCAGGCGTCGAGGGAAACAAAATAGGAATTTTAATGGAAGGTAAAATTCTTTTATTATTATATAATATTATTATATTTAAAGCAATTTGAAATTTGAAGTATATTCATCCTTGAGTAGGATAGTTTGCTTACATCAGAATTCAACAATACTCAATTTTTGTTTCATTCAATGATACTTTGCACGAAGTTGAAAATAAAAGTTGATATGTGGGGTAAAAAATAATTAAAAATTGTTTTCATACTTTGTTTATTTCACTTTTCTCTTGATTTATTGCTTTTATTACTGTTTTCATACTTTATTTATTTCACTTTTCTCTTGATTTATTGCTTTTATTACTGTTTTCATACTTTGTTTATTTCACTTTCCTCTTGTTTTATTGCTTATAATTGGTTAGATTAGCGTTTAAGATCTGAAATTACATTGAGTCGTTCATAATTGAGCTCCAATAGAATATTTCAAAATTGTGTCTTTGATTTATTGTACTGTGAACTTGTGAATACTCTTAAATAAATAAATATACAAAAAAAAAATTTGAATAGTCACCGAGGATTAATTATTAAAAATGAATTCTAGATTTTATGTATCTATCCCTTCAAAATCACGTTTCCTATAAATTTATATCCTATGTTACCTATAAAATCTCGAATTCAGTATATTATAAATTAATAATCCTCGATGACTACATTAATTTTTTCGTGGATATTACGCCTTCGCTTTTATTCCCCACATATTTTGCTGTGTAAATTCAAGATCAATTAATTACTTTTTGGCTCACAGAGCGAGCATGAAGTTTTTCTACAAAGAGTAATCTAGTAAATGAGTCACTCTGGATACGATACGAGCGGCGGGCGGCAGGGCGTCAATGCGGCAGAGCAGTGAGGGGCACTGGCCTCTAGAACTGGTGGTGGTTTAATCCATTTTCAAAATGTTTGATGACATTTCGACTCTGCCGATATGGCTAGTTAACTACCGAGACCTCAGGGATTCTATATTCATCCCGGGAGATCACCAAATCCCATTTTTTCATAGAATAAACTTGGTTTAACTTTAAAAACAGTAGACATATCATTGCGCATCTAAACAACATCTATAATTTATAAGTTTCTGCCAGTATTTTATACCAGGTATATATAAATCTGGAGGAGGCTAGAATAATTGTTTATCAAGACAAAAATGTGGTAAAAAGGATAGCAATTTTAAAATCTCAAAGTCAGATATGGGGTAGACCGTGATACATTTTTAACAAAAATACCTTTGAGTTTTTCAATGTTCCAAAATTAAATTTGACAATGGAAAGAAGCTGTCAAATTGAAATAAGCACGCTGCCAAAATATTCCGTTCAATGAACAGAATGTGTCGTTTAAATATTAATGACAATTATTTAAATTGTCTATCATGTGAAGAGTGCTGACGATAGCAAAATAGCACATACAATAAGTGTATAATATTAAAAAATGCTGTCCAGATCGGGGTAATTTACAAATTGCGAACTATGAATTGCTAAAATATAATGAACGAAAAAAAATTTTTACGTTGAACCATTTCAATCAAATTCATCAACCTCTTTCTCTCTTGTTGATTACTATCATATCACTATCACTATCATATCACTACTTCTCTGAGATATCATATTCTCTACGAGCGATGTGTCCGAATAATTGGAGGAAGCGTCTCATACAGACCTTGGCTATCTATTTCGAATCTTTAGTTGCATTTAAATTGTAGTATAGTCCGTCTAACTTATCTGAAGAATGGCCAAATTTGGAACTAACGACGCCTACCTTATCTACAGCTGACAGACCTTTGACAGACTTTGTTTACAGAGGGGTTCACTACTGTTTCGATAGTTTTTTTAAGAAAATTTTAGATTGTCACCACGCCAAAAACCAATAAAAGCGATGTTCGGGAAATAATCTTGAAAATGCACACGTTTTTTGAAGAGAAACAACGTCTAAAAGCCCCAATTATACCGTTTGATTTTGTTCATAGACTTATTGCCGCCACTTCAGGTTAGTGCTGCCATGCAGTTATTATGATTTTCCCATACTTAGTTTTTTATTTTACTATTATACAATTTCTTCAGGTATTTCTGAATTGGCAATTTACAAAATAGTTAAAGAAGGTAAAGTGGCCGTGGAAATGGGCATTAAAATATCTACACCCGGAAAAAAAAAGAACAAGGATAAGTGGAAAAATTGAATTAGAAGCCGTAAGATGAGAAAAGTTTTAGAACATATTTTATTCGATAATTTTTTGCATAGAATTTTTATTATTTATACTTTTTATTACATAATTCATTAACGAGTTCATTTGTATAAACATCTTTTTTCAAAAATAAACTTTTTTATTTATGCACATTAAAGACTGGTTGCATCAACTTAGTTTATAGCAATAGTTCATTTAAAGCATAGATTTTTACGAGAGCGAGTTGTTTGATCGGTGGAAAATGTAAAATATCTATGCTTTGAATGAAAGATTACTATAAACCAAGTTGATACAACGGCCCTAAACCGATTGATATCCTTACGTGTTACTGAGTTAAACATGGTGGTCATGATCATTAGGTATGAGACACCGAATAAAACCGGCGCCACACTGCGCGGATCTTCCGCCGCGTCTCTTCTGTCGTGGAACATCGCTACATTTCTTTCCATACAATATGCGCTTATTAAACACACTACGTGGATGATCGGTCGATCTATTTGCTTTGCCGATTTGGCGCAACGGAAAAGACGCGGCGGAAGATCTGCGTAATGTGGCGCCGGCCTAAAAGAATTATTATTGTTTGGTTTTTTTCCTAAAAATTGTATTTTTCTTTGATTTTGAAAAAACGCCATTTTGTGACGTTGTGTATTTTACGAATGTATATTTTGATAAATTTATTTGTACGTTAGTTTACATTTTTTGTTTTTTATCGTGTCGTATACTGCTTAATAACTAATTTAAGAAAAAACGAATTTGCAAAAAATTCCCTACAAATGAGATAATTTTTACACTATGGGCAGTACCACAACGATTGGGACGCCCTCCTTTATTCTCCAGATAAGTTGGACGGACTATATCCAAGATATTCTGTGCATTCGCTTCCAGCATCACATTTCAAAGGCGTTAAGGGGTTACATCATCTTGAAATTTTTCAAAAAATCGTTTTTTTTATATTATAAATTGAAATTCTACGAATAATTTGAGCCATCACTTATTAGAAAATTCCGAAAATTCACTCAGTTATTAATAATTTGAAGCTAGCGTATTAGGTGAATTTTTAAACGAATCACGTTATTCTTTTGCGTTTTATTCGAAACTCCCACTTCCAGATAGGTGGATATTGTATCAAAAACTATGAGACCGATTTTCGAATTTGAACCCCTATAATTAGAAATTTGCCGAAATTCGAAATTTTTCAAACCCACAAGTTCCAAAATATTCATTTCATAATAGATTAGCCTGGTAAATCGAAAACCCCAGTAAATCGTTATTCAAAATAATTTTTAGCTCCTTGCGCTATAAATCGGTATATTTTAGTTAAGTTTTTTTTTTTAATTTTTCTAAATTGAATAAAACATTTCGATTTTTCGCAAGTACGTACAACGAATATGTAAATATTGGGTACTTTAGTAATATAAATGTCGCGAACTTTGTATTAGCATAATAAATATTGCGTTTTAGCAATTAATTCATGAAATGCGCAAAAATACAAAGGTTTTTCACAAAATCAATGCCCTTTTTCACGAGTTTTGGCGAATTTCGAAATCGTATTTCGAATTAGTCGGAGTTCTGTATAATTCGAATTTTTTGGGTCCCTTGAATTATGAATTGATGAGGTTCTACTATAATAACATTATCTACGATGTAGAGTACGTTTTTTTTTGTTGATAAAATGCGTCGTTTGCTTATTTTGAATTTTGAACTTTGATTTTTTTAGGAAAAAATTAAAATTACTTTCAAACTGAACTCATTTGCGGAAAAAATCCATTTTTTTCGATACGCTACATTATAATGACATTACATAATTTTTTCGTTTCATTCAAACTCTGGCGACATGATTATCTCCATCAGCTGCGCATATCCCAGAGAACGACCCTTGCAAGACAGCACATATTAAAAATTTATGTCGAAAGATATTAACCAATGTATGTCGAAAGATATTAACCAATGTATGTCGAAAGATATTAACCAATGTATGTCTAAAGATATTAACAAATGTGTGTCGAAAGATATTAACCAATTTTTGTCGTAAACAATGAAAATAAAGCGAATTTTAATAAGAATGTTCTTAGGTTTTCACGGCCACTCAGAAGCTAATGTGTTGATGATGGACCCTGCAATGGGATCCGAAACATATGTCGGCCCGAAAGGTCGTAATAACATGGCATAATACCCCAGAAAACACAAACTTGAAGAATTTTAATAATTACGTCAATTTTTTTTTTGAAAATCTGAATTTATTTTTGATGCCTCAGGGTGATGTAACCTCGTAAGATTAATAAAAGGATGTATTTTTTTAAGATTTTCTCTGTTATATTTGTTTAAATTAAATAAAATCGACAAATGAGTTGATTTTTATCATTCCATAGAGCGAGTCAGATGAAAATGGAGTACAGGAGCTGTCCACCATGTCGAGGAGGATTTTTCCCGCGAAGCCCAGCTCAGAGCAGGACTTCCATGTAAGAAATATGCTTAACATCTTATAATAAGAACAGTAGTTTGTTATACATATGTACGTTTCAATATATTCGATTTGATATTCTTGACTACATATTTAAAATGCAATTATTTCATTTGTCAGACCTATCGCAGACTACAAAATTTTGTGATATTTTGTTTTAATTTAAAATAATAAAGAGGCTTATGGATTCTCCTTGTTGGTTGAATATGTTTAATTATCTTGTACCCTGCCGTTATGGCATGAGAATTTCATATTTCATAGAGATACTTCTTTTGGCGTAAGCTTAAAACTAACTAAATTCTGTGGAATTATTTGGTGTAAGTAGCAGTAATGTTCTTAAGAAACAAGTTTGTATGCAAATGGCAAGCTAGGTGCCTGTAACATTACATTATTTATTAATTAGTTTGCCTTATCTGTTGTATTTTTAAATATTTTACCGTAAGTTTTATATTATGCTCCTAATGATTTGTGGCGGTACCTGTCTGCCCCTGCGTCATGTAAATGCTAGCAACAGTTACATTTAGTACAGTAAAACAGTTTACATTTAGTACAGTTAATTCGAACCCCGATAATTTGAAAATCACACGAAATTAATTTATGTTTCGATTTTTTTCGCAAGTGAGATGTACAAGTAGGTATATAATATACGAATAACAAGTATATCAATATTGGGTATTTTAATAATAGAAATGTCGCGATCTATTTATTAGCATAATAAATTTTGCATTTTCTAAATGATTTCTTGAAATACAGATGCTTTTCATAAAATTAATGGCTTTTTTCATGAGATTTTTGGTGAATTTCGCAAAAGCATTGCTTTTTTATTTAATTTTTTGTACCTTGAATTTCGAATAAACGGGGTCCTGCATAATTAAAATGTTGTTTAGGTCCCTTGGGTATCGCATTAACGAGGTTCTACGATTCGAGTGTCTTTTTAAATTTTTTATCTTAATTTGCTTTATCATTGTTTGTATTAGCATTTTTTTCACGTTTTACAGAATTGAAGACAACGAGATACAAGAAAACATTGGATTTTTTGAATTGGTAAATTAATTTGCATTACAATATTCAAGTTTTAAACTTTGCATAAGTACAATATTTTTATATATAGTCATATTCTGAGAAAGAAAATGTATGTATAAAAGGAGTTAAAAAAATGAAAATACAGTTTTCTGGCATATTCTAATTTATATGTTAAATAATTCAGAAAAATAACATGTTATATGCATACATTAAATTTTTTTGTTTAATACTCCACTTTAAAACATAGAGATCTCATTATCAACTGCGAAATCTATGTAGGTATATTAGTTGGTGAGAAAAGACTACATATGTCTCTAGTAAAGTCATTTAAATAAACTAAAGGTTTTTTAGATTTAAAACATATGAATTTTTCAAAAAATCGATGTGTGGATGTTCTTACAACTGAATTGTTAAACGTTGCTTTGTGTAAAGTGATCACTTAAGCCAGATCGTACAGGTCGTAAGCCTTGGGCCATCCTATAAAAAGACTTCCATAAATGTTTCTCATATAAATAATTTCATCTCTGTGAGACTTCTATAATTTATCTTAATTTGGAAAAGTAATTTATGTTATTATTAGTTAATGAGCATGCAGTATTCTGCAGATGCGCTCATATCTTATTTCATAATAAATAAATCATAATAAATTATTTCTTCTCTCCGAATGAGAATCCAATCATGCTTTGAATTGATTTATGTTAGAAACATCAATCAATTGCATAAATCATCATCATCATCACTCTTGGCACTACAACCCTTGGTGGGTCTTGGCCTCCTCAATAATCTTCCTCCACTCATCTCGGTCTAGTGCCAGTTCTTTCCAGTTCCGAAGCTCTAAGCCAAAGAAGGCTTTGAGGACGTTGTCACTCCATCTTAATTTTGGCCTTCCTAAGCCCCTTCGCCCTATTGGCCTTGAGTTCAGCTGGGACTTTGGTGTTTGATGCTCGGATATTTTCTCCACATGACCCAGCCACCGAAGTCTTCACAGTTTTATTCTTTTTCTTCTTTTATAAAATCCTTGATCTGTATTGACAGGTCAGTCCTGGTCTTGTGGCGAGGACGTCCAGCTCTCTCTCCATCTCTTTGGTGGTCTCCCTTGCGATCGGCGCCCCTCTGGAATCCCACGCATCACGGCTCTGGGAAGCCTTGTCTGGTCCATTCTTTCGACATGGTCCCTCTAGAAACGCCTTCTCTGCCTGCTACATCATACAATTTCTTGTATATCGCAGGTTTTGCGGATTTCCACATTGGGTACTCTGCCTCTGAGGGTCTTGCCCGCGATGGGTCTTAGGGTCTTCATCGATAAATTGACTATAAAAAAATTATTATCGCCTGTTTATTTACTAGAATACAAACCGCAGGTTACTTTTTGTTTCCTATTTTTTAACTCTGAATCCGAATGTCTTGCTTCTAGTTCCGTTTTGCCACCAAATCAGAATGGTTTGCCCTGTTTGGCGGTGTGTTCTGCTGTGCCCTCATGGGTCTCGGTGTCCCCATCAACAATATCCTGTACGGAGAGTTTACCATTCTGATGATGGAGAGGAGCACCACGCAGTCTGACTCGTCAACGCCCACCAATGTGCTCAAGTACTTCGGGGGTGGAGAGGTCTTGTGAGTATTGTCAATTGGAAGTAGAAGAAATCCAACGAATTTTGATAAATATTTTCACATTTATTTATGCTTTTACTAACTTAATTTTTATTGATTTACTAGCTGTGCCCGCGCTTCACCCGCGTCACACGAAGAAAAACATTAATACTTGCAGTTTGAATGGACGTGGACGTGAAAATAGAACTGATAAAGGATGATAAAAAGTTTTGGAGTGACGTGGAACAAAAATTAAAAATGTTTTGCTTTGAATATTAACTGCCAGAAATAATTGATGACAGATTAGATAGGGAAATGAAATTAAGGAACTTGATTACATTCTCGAAGTGATCAAAAAAAAAGAGATTGAAAAAATTACTAAGCGAAAGATTGATGAAAATAAGAATGTAGCAAATGCAAAACGTAAAAAGCCAACTTAAATTAATTAATAAACGGCCTCAAAATTGCAATAATAATGATTTATTTATCCCATGTTGCTCCAAACTACTTTTATTATTTATAGGATCCTAATTAATAAAGTAGATCTTAAGTCCCGGACATGGTCGGGTGGCCTACACAATCTAACTTAACAACTTTTACAATGGATTTATTTGGTAATCTGTCAAAAAAATCCTCTTTACTAATTGTACCTATCAGCTAATTGACTTCGTAAAGGAATTTTTTTTTTTTCGAAATTTTAATGTTAGTCTCATATTAAAAGTTTGATAGTGTAACTAAACTGCTCCTTAAAATACCTGGGACTAACGGAATAATAAATATATTAGTATTCACACAAGTTATTATTGTACTCAACACAAAACTCGTATATTTCAAATACTTGGGTACTTTTCGAAAACAGGCTACCGTATTAACCCGATTTTGATGTGTGCGTGACGACACATACATACAAAAATCGAATCTAGAATCGTTGAAAATATCTAAAGACCTACCGTTTCAAACGCTCAACGTCTTCTTAAGAAATCGAAAAATAAATATTGAAATCATTGAAGGCTATCATTTTAGAGTTAGGTGTTTCATAGATCCATTTTTTTCAGGGTCAATCCCACGCCAGAGATGCAGCGAGTTGCGCTCCTCGACGACTCTCTCGCCTTTGCTGTATGCAATTTGGTCTGCGGATTGGTCCTCATGGTGTTTGGTATTGTCGGCATCGACTTGCTCAATTACGCCGCTTTAAAACAAGTAATAGTATGAATTTGTGGTGAAATAAAAAATATTATTTAATATTGCATTCTGGAAAACGATAAATGATTTTAATAAATAATATTTTCCAATTTGTAGATCAATACGATGCGTCGACTACTGCTGCGCTCGATGCTCCGACAGGACATGTCCTGGTACGATACCAACATGGGCACCAATTTTGCAACAAAAATATCCGAGTGCGTATATTAAAATATGTCAAAACAGAATTCCAAACAATGGTCCGCGCCCGCAGAATGAGACATGATGAAATAAATCCTAGAGATTTAGTTGATAAATCTCAGTACTGTGTATTGCTTGCCCAATGTAAATTGGCGTGCGACGACTTTGGAACTAAAACCCGCCCCGCCCGCTCCCGGCGGTAACCCCTCGCCCTGTCATTCAGTTCATTCTCGTATTTAAGCATGAGCTGTGACATCTTGATTTCCAATATACACAGTATTATTATGTCCAAAACATCAAAACAGTCCGGGATGGTGCAAGGACAATTGCCAATGAAGTATTAAAGTTATGCGAAGCTGAAAAAGCAAATAATGGACCGATATTACCGTTTGACAGGTTGACAGATAGAGCGGCCGCCATTACTGGTTTGTTTCTTTAGTGTTGCCCAACCAAATTTCTATTACGGGCTCCGACACCGGTCACCGGATATTCTGTACATTATGTATTGTGTAATAAATTTACACCCTGGCAACATCTGTCAAATGGCCTCCCTCGCACTCCAATTTATACTGGTACGTCTAATACTATTGAAATTTTTGTCTGGAAATAAACTTAGAGACTGTCATTTGAGATAGTGTCCAGGTGTTTTATTTGACAGCGGGATTCAATAGATACCACCATAGATACCCAAAAAATATAAAGTACATACATAAAAAAATAAAATCTCAGTTGTCTCCAATGATTTTTCCGGATAGGATTTTTACGATATGAATTTGGGCAGACAGATTTTTGTCTATATGATCATTCCGGACACTTTTTTCCAGGCAGGATTTTTTACAAACATTGATTATTTTGGACATTCTGGACAAAAAATCGTTTTTGATATTATGCATATTAAAAAGAAACTATTTGAGGTAAAACAAACATTTGTATTGCTGAATTTTTGCTTTTATAGTTGACTGCTAGATTGAACTACCTAGTTCAATCTAGCAGTCAACTAAAATTATTATTAATGAATCAATATTTTTACTTTCTGGAAAAAGCAATTTTGGTAATTTAATTATTTATGGATGTCTGTAAAATGTTCAACTAATTAAAAATATAGTCGAACCCCGATAATTTGAAATTCGCCAGTTAATTTTTAAATCCCCAAAGTCCCAAAATGTTAATTTCATAGTAGATTAACCTAGACAATTCGAAAACCCCGGTAATTCATAATTCGAAATAATTTTTAGCCCTTTGTTCCATAAATCAATATATTTTAGTTCACATAATTTGTTTTTTTTTTACAAATTTGACGAAATTTCAATATAGGATACTTTAGAAATAGAAATGTCGTGATCCATGTATTAGCACAATAAATATTTTGTTTTCGAAATGATTTCTTGAAATATGCAAAAATACAGATGTTTTTCACAAAATGAATGGCTTTTTTCATGAGTTCTATGTTTTTTGGTGAGTTTAGCAATCGCATCGCAATTTTTTTCTGTACCTTGAATTTCGAATTAACAGGGTTTTACTGTAAGTATAAAGATTGATGAAGACTTTTGAGCAGTGGCCTTTGTGAACATGAATGGTGAATTTTAAGATTCAATGTGGGCTAAAATTTATCCCCTCTGTTTTGTTCATTTACAAACTCATTCATGAATATGCACCCAAAATTTATCTTTATTGTACATCTTATGAACTTAACCAAACTTAAAAATCTATGTCTGAAATAACAAATGTCTACAAAAATCCTGTCTGGAAAGATTGTGTTTGCAAGAATCTATCCATAAAATTCATGTCTGGAAAAATCCGGTCACCATCTCCAAGGTCTCTCATGGAATCTCTAATTCCTGTATCAGAAATTGTCTTGAGATGTAAATTTTATCCGTGGACGCGGGTAGTTATATGTTCAATGCATATTTATTATTTCCAGGGATGTTGAGAAGATGAAGGAAGGCATGGGAGAGAAGATCGGAGTGTTTGTATATTTGGTGACATCGTTTTTAGTATCTGTCATAGTAGCCTTCGTTTATGGCTGGAAGCTGACTCTGGTTGTGATGTGCAGCGCCCCCATTATAATTATTACTACTGCCATCGTTGCAAAGGTAAACACCAACATTACTATACTTCTGAAGTCTGATTGTTGCAATCTTTTTTCATCATGTTGGGTGCTTCTCTTATTGTTGGCTGAAAAGGTTACCCACGTTTTCACCGAACATGGACAATATTTGAGTTATTTATCACTACTATAGCTTCGAGAGGAGCAGTCCCTCTTATCGTCGGGTATAATTAATAGTAGAGGCGAGCAATGAGCACAATGAAGCACGACTTATGTAACGTAAACATATACAGTAGAACCTCGTTAATTCGAAATTCAAGGGACCCAAAAAAACATTTTTGATTATGCGGAAACTCGTTAATTTGAAATTCAAGGTACAAAAAAAATCACGGTGCGATTGCGAAATCCACCAAAAATTACAAAACTCATGAAAAAATTTTGAGAAAAATGTCTGTATTTTTGCAAAATATAAGAAATCATTTCGAAAACACAATATTTATTATGCTAATACAAAGATCACAACATTTCTATTACTAAATACCCGATATTGATATATTTGTGGTACTCACTTGCGAAAAAAATAGAAATATTTTTTTTAATTTTGTCAAATTTCAAAGGAATTCCAATTATGTTAACTAAAATATATTGATTTATGGCGCAAGCGGCTAAAAATTATTTTGAATTACGAATTATTGGGATTTTCGAATTATCGGGGATAATCTACTATTAAATTAACATTTTGGGACTTGTGAGTTTGAAATTTTTCAAATTATGAAGAATTTCGAATTATCGGGGTTCGAATTAACGGGGTCTTACTGTATTTTAAAAAAATATATAATCTTTCCATCACAACTTTGTGTTATCATATTATTCAAACTTAAATCTACAAAGTCAATGTACTTACTGCACACATATGATAATTAGAATAAGTAACAGTGTGTGTAGTACAAAGTTAAAATAAAAATTATATTTGAATAAAAATGGTGCGCCATGAAATAACTGCCAAAGCATTCAGTAATATTGAAAGAATTTCAACATTTCTGGCCAAAAACAACACCTTTATGATGCCTCAGTCTGCAAATTTTCTGGAAATGGTCCCCCGTGACTTCTGTCTATTCCCAAAGATGATAAATGTGAATGGACGAAGTTTTGCCAATATTGAAAAGGAGCAATGTGTGAATGCCTTTCTAAACTGCATTACAGAAGTGCTTCGAAGATTGGAAAAAGACTGGCACATGTGTTTTGATGGGGACTACTTTGAAGGGGTCAAAATGAATATTTATGAATAAATAAAGATTTATTATTAAACGAAACACATTCTTATTGTGAAGTTGCAATTTCAGAACAAAGTTCTGTGAATTATTAAACAATTTTTATTAATCAATTAGAAAAGACATACAGAAAAAATCAAATTAACGAAATAATATTTTAACTGTCACCGGGACTCGAACCACGGACCTCCAATTCTATCCAGGAAAGGCGTGTTATCCAATGTCTGGCGTCCTCTAGCGGTAGATACGCGAAGGTATTCGTGACTATTGCATTATAAAAAAGTGGATTGCTTTAAAAATGGAATAAAAATGTTGATCAACTAAAAAAAGAGACTACATATAAGGTCGAAAATTTTTCGTTAACTTACCAGACTGTCATGGCGAAATTGGATAACGCGCCATTCCCGGATAGAATTGGAGGTCCGTGGTTCAAGTCCCGGTGACAGTTAAAATATTTTTTCGTTAATTTGATTTTTTCGGTATGTCTTTTCTAATTGATTAATAAAAATTGTTTAAATAAAGATTTTTGAGAAAAATGAAAATTCTGCATATTTGATCAAACCTTGTAAATTAATGCATTTCTTGTAAATTAATGTATTTATGTTACGACCATATGTAAATAAAACCGTATTTTATATAGTTGCAGAGTACCCTCACCGTGCGAGAATTGCAGGCCTACAGCACCGCGGGGGTGGTGGCAGAGGAGGTTCTGGGCAGCATAAAGACTGTTATAGCCTTTGCCGGTGAAGAGAAGGAAAGACAAAGGTATTTCTTCTTATTACTTTTACAAGTAAATAATCGTAACTATGGAAATGTCTATTCTCTAATCAAGGGGACGGCAAGAAGTTAAAAAATTTACTAGCTATAACCCGTCAAAAATTACATACATTTTGGAGTTAAATTGGTATTTCTAGACCTTATTTATCAATTATTTTCGCTTTCTCTATCGCTTCTGGTTTTACTTTCCTTTTTTCAGTGATTCAGGAGCCCTCTGGAAAACGGGGCCCCCCGTAAATGCGACATGCACTTTATAAATCTGCCACTCTTTGTGATAGTTGTGCCAATGCAATTATGTATAATGTATTTAAACCTCCAGTTTATGTATATTTAAAAAAAAATAAAGAAGTGATCCGATGGGACAACGAGGGCAAAATTTTGGATGGCAGCCGTGTGGCCCAACTCCGCTTTGCAACGCTGGGTTGCACGGTTGCTTTTAGCATTAAAAAATGCCAACATGGCGGCGAATGAGTAGGATTGATAAAGGAGCTTTTGCTTATAAAACGGTCCTGGGTAAGCGGTGGGTCTGCCCTCATTGTATGTATAATGTTGCCCATGTAATCATGTTCGAGTAATCAATAACAAGCGATCATGACCGTGTCACGTTCTGGTGTGATTAAGAGAATAGTATTATTGATATTTTTCCAGGTACGCAGAGGGTATCAAGCCTGCAAAACAAGTGGGGAACAGGAAGGGCCTGTACTCTGGTCTCGGGACTGGCATCATGTGGTTCATCGTGTATGTCAGCTATGCTATCGCCTTCTACTATGGGGTTTCACTCATTGTGAGCGATAGAGTGCTGCCGAGAGAGGACAAAGAGTACACGCCAGCTGTTCTCGTTATTGTAATAATTGAGTTTCATTTTTCTTTGTAGCATAGACGATTAATTTTTTAATTATTTAATATTTTATAGTTGTATGAACCTCAAATGGATCTGGTCTGATTTGCTTCAATAAAGGAGACGATTCTACTGCATAACAATGATCCTTGAATCTGAAGAGAAGTATTGTACTTTCACATAAAATGGCACAATTAATTAATATACACACTGACACGCACCATAACTATACAACCAGATCGACAGGACGAACAATGAGAATACCAATCACGAACAACATGTATGGTGAAAGAAAAAGAGAATATATTGTGCCAAGAATTTTAATAAATTGGCTTCAAAAAAGTACAAGCTGAAAGAATATATATTAAAGCTTTGTATGTACCTAATCTTACATTAATTTATACTTATCATGTATCAATTGTAAAAATCATGCAATACTCGATAATGACCTACTCTATAATCTTCATTATAAGATAAAAATTATTATCAAACAATATTGAAGGTAACCATGCCGTAAAACTGCTCTGCAGTTTGGAATCTATGTAATAAGTATCAAAAATAAATAAATATGAAAAAAAACATACTTTCATATAAATCAATTCACAGTTTGACCCTTCAAAGAATCTGAAGGGAAATTCTTCTCTTTGGTCATCGATCGTCACAGTTTGATACCTTGCTCGGATCTGAAAGGGATACTTCCCTTTGTCACACTAGTCACAAACTGAGTCTTAAACTCAAGGCAGAAAATAATACAAAATAAGTGAAAATACAAAATTTATCTAATGTTAACATGTTAAATTTTAGGAAAGAAAAAAGTAAAATTTTCTCTCAAATTTAAATGAATGTAGAATTGAATTTTCTAAATATTTCAGTGTGAAATCTGGGGAAATGAAAATATTCTTCCGCGTAATATGCGCTAGATATTTCTTATTATGGAAATGAAATTGGACTTCGACATTTTGGTGTAAACGTGAAATTTTGGAAAAACGTGAAAACTAGGAACATAACACTGAAGTTTTACTGCATTTATTATGCTAATACAAAGATTGGGACATTTCTATTAACAAAGTACCCAATATTGACATATTTGTTCTTGTCACGTGTGAAAAAATCGAAATATTATTTCAATTTTGTAAAATATTGAATTACGTGAACTAAAATGTATAGATTTCTGGCGCAAGGAGCTAAAAATGATTTAGAGTTACAAATTACCGGGGTTTTTCATATTATAGGGGTTAATTTACTATGAAATTAACATTTTTGATTTGAATTAACAGGGTTTTGCTGTAGGTATAATCAACGTAAAAAAGTAATCCTCTTATTTATAGGTATTCTTCGGAGTTCTTGCAGGGGCTCAGAATCTGGGTCTCACGGCGCCCCACCTTGAAGCAATCAGCAGCGCTCGGGGAGCGGCTGTAGGGATATTCGCCATAATCGATAGAAAGTCTGCCATCGACAGCCTATCAATCGATGGTGACTTGCTCAAAAACGTGAAGGGAGATATTGTTTTTGAAGATGTGCACTTCCACTATCCATCGAGACCAGATATTAAGGTAGACAATTTTATTTAACAAGAATTTTGTCACACATTCGTGGGATGCGGTTTCAATAAAATTCCTCATTAAATAAATATCTTTTATTTAAAATAATTAACATATCTGTAGCGGTACCTGTTCAACTCTGTGCCATGTACCTATCGCCTGACCCAGAGTTTTATTTATATTAACACAATTAAAATCTCCACGATATAAACAAAAGGGTCGAGCTAGGGACATGGCGACACCACACCAGTCGGCAGTCAGGCTTCTGCCGAAAGATCGGGCAGACTTCCGCGCGTCATCATTTCTCTTTGTCAGATCATTTAATCATTCATTTATGTGTTTTGATATTTCTTATATAATTAATGATTTACTCATTTACACACTGTAACCTGTACATCTTGCTTTGCTCCCGGAGCCTACACATTAAATACTAATCGCTCTTTCATTCCATCGACCTATGAATCTTCCCTAAACATCTAAGACACTAGAAGTTTTGGATCGTTCTCGAGTTTGCAGGATTGTTCTGGAATGTTAAATGGAATTTTTTTGCCATAACAATATAATTTATTTTGCTTATTTCTTTTGCTTTTATTACTGGCTTTGGAGTCCTTTTTGGAGTGATTTGGCACTCCTTTTCCATTTCATAAACAACGGTTGTTCAGCCGAGTTGAGACATGTTCTCCTTTAGTCTATAGATAGTGTCTTCTTCGGTCTAGCCCGGCACATATAACAAAAAAAATCTTTGCAATTTTAAGATTCTATTACCTCACCTGTTAGGCTATTTATTTGAGTTTGCATATAGATAAAGTGTTAGACAAATCCTGTGTACACAAATACAACTTGGAGGAAAGAGAATATTGCTGACAATACAATGAGGTTGTATGCAGGGCAAAAAGGAGTGGCAGTCATTGCAGTCTGAAAGATAGATTAAAATATATTAAAAGTATTCTGATATTATTACAATTTTAGGTATGTTTATGTATTCTTTAATTTTTTTTATTTATTTAATTAATAATATATATATATATAATATTTTATTACAATGCTAGAAAATGTTTACAATTAATTTTTTTGTATGTATATACCTCATCAAAAAGAATTATGAATTCTTGTGGTGGTGAGGGATAACCACTTACAATCATAAAGTTAGTGTAATCTAATTAAATAACAATGAGAAAGGTAATATACTATTATCTAATATATCAAAATCTTAATTAATAATACAATATATAGAATAAGCAGTCAAAAGAGACCAAACTCAATTACAAAAGTCAATCATACAATTTACGATAGTAGGTAATAGGTGTTATGTATACTCTTATTTTTAGGTCCTACGAGGCTTTAACTTGGTGGTCCATTATGGGGAAACTGTGGCTTTAGTGGGACCCTCTGGATGCGGAAAGTCCAGTTGTATTCAGCTGCTGCAGAGACTGTATGATCCGTTGCAAGGCAGGATCACCATAGCGGGGCGCGACATCAGGGAGCTCAATGTCACTTCTCTGAGACGAGCCATTGGGGTTGTGGGGCAGGAGCCCGTGCTGTTTGGGACCACCATCTACGAAAACATCAAGTAATAGTCATATTCAAGTGAGACATAATGGTTGGACAAAAATAAAATCACTCCATTTCTTTAACCGGTCGTGTGTCGGACGTACGTAACGCGGAATATACCCTGTCTGCCGTGCATTTTCGCGCACAATTGTTGTTTTTTAGACACTTTTTTGTGATGGTTATATTTATGTAAAAATCAACATAATCGCTAAAAAGGTGCAGTTTCTGGTTTCTCAATATACAGACTTCAATAATTATTTATATTTCAATACATAATTACTTGTACAATAATGACTTATTAATTAATTATGAAAATAAGTAGGTAACGAAATTTACTGTCAGAAATGTATGCACGTGTTTATCGAATAAAACCATGGAAGCAATAACACTAAAGATATTGTATTTCAATTTTTTCATTCTAAATATATCAAAAAATATAAAAATACTTAATTTTAACACTCACTAACACAATTAATGCGTGGTTCGAAGACGACATTTGGAATGATTTTTTGTCTGGTTTGCGTGGCAAATGACTTGAATAAAGGTACTTGACAAATAGAACTCGTTCATTCATTCAAAAACTTGAGATACAACAAAGAATAAGCTTTAAAAACTCATAAACGCAGGTAAAATAGGCCGAATTCGCATACGTATCTAGGGAGCACAGATCTGCGCTCTGGCACACAGAGGGTTCAAAAGTTTTCGCACAGATCTGTGCTCTAGCACACCAGCGGTTAAATTAAAACAATTTTTTACTAAGATTTCTTAAATGTCTTCTCGTCATCATCACTGTTGGCTCTACAACCCACGGTGGGTCTTGGCCTCCTCAAGAGTCTACTTTCACTTTCACTTCATCTTAATTTTTGGTCTTCCTAAGCTCCTAAACCCTATCAGTCTTGAATTCAATAGGGACTTTGGTACTTCTTTTTCGGTCATTCTCCCCATATGACCCAGCAACCGAAGTCTTCCCAGTTTTATAAATTTTGTGACTAAGCTCTTAGCTCCTTAAACAAAATAAAGAGTTCATTGTTGTTACATCTGCGCCAAAGTCTGTTTTCTAGAACTGGTCCAAAGATACTCAAAAACGTCTAGTGCTCGCTCATTCATCTCAGCTGCAAATGTGAGCACTGGTTTGATGAGCATTAATCTAATATTTTGGTGTTTCTGGACAGCAGTCTCAAATTTATCTGATTTCAGAGGCGAAAAAAACAGGGATTTGCACTCACTATGCGCTTCTGGATCTCCTCCGTAGTAATATTGTTGTATGTTATCAAGAGGCCTAGGTATGTTAACTTGATACCATTTCAAATTTTTGACATACACGTGAGAGAATTCGGGTTTGATGGGTGTATCCAACGGCCATGTATTTGATCTTCTGCTGATTTACTATAAGACCCATGTTTTTTGCAGAACTTTCAAGATTTATAAAAATTTAAAGGCATTACGTAAAGCATGAGGAGTTTTCGCAATTTTGTCGATAACATCAGCCTATGTCAACAGTTGCACAGAGAAGTCGAATATCATTGTCTTTATCTCAATGCCTGAGTCACGAATAATTTTATCTACAGGCAAGCCAATCCGTCTCCTTGTCTCATACCCTGGAGCGCCTCAAAGGGCTCGGACAGATCACTGCCGATTCTGATTGTACACATTACTGGGGACATTGTTAGTTCCACCAGATTGATCAGCTTGTTCGGTATTCCAAACTCATCGCTTTATGCAATGCATTCATATTTATGCTATATGCATAATATGCGCCTTCAAGTCTACAAAGAGGTGATGATTTCGATATTGTATTCTAATGTTTTTTCTAGGATCTGTCTGGAGAAAATTTGATCAATGCATGATTTGCCTGGCCTGAAGCCACATTGGTAGTTGCCAATGATTTTTTCAAACATTGGGAGCAATTTTTTGTACAGGATACTGTATATAATTTTATAGCTGGTATTTAACAACGTTATTCCTCTGTAAATATAGCACTGAGTTGGTCATCTTTCTTGTGCAGTGGACACACAATTCCTAATTTCTATTCTTCAAGCATCTCTTAAAAATGTCTTATATCATAGATACGGAAGACCCGATTGCACAAAAGCAGAGATTGAAGAAGCTGCCAAAGATTCCAACTGTCATGACTTCATTAGGAAACTTCCAGATGTAGGTATCTATATTATTTCTTACCCTCTGTTTAATTGTTCTTGTTTCATTTCAACGCAGTGCTACATTTCAGATGTAGGTTTTGATGAATACATTTTTAGTATTTCTGTATATGTACCTACTCGTGATTTGAAGATTTGTTTTCTTTTGCATTAAAACACTGTCTTTCTGCTTTTCTTGCCGGTTATTATAATATTAAAAATATTGTAAATGATTTTTTCTAAGGGTTACAACACAATGGTTGGAGAGCGAGGAGCCCAACTGTCGGGAGGACAGAAGCAAAGAATAGCCATAGCCCGCGCGCTGGTCAGACGACCCTCCATCTTGTTACTCGATGAAGCCACATCTGCCCTGGATACAAAGTCACAGGCTAAGGTACAGATGGCTCTGGAGAAAACTCGCTTGAACAGGACCACATTCATTGTGTCACACAGGTACTCTTTACATAAGATAAGACCAATTTTATTGACATGTTTTACAGCATTTTACATGAGAGGTGACTACAAGAACAATTATGTGATTAAATAATAATTATGGGTAGGTCTTAATGTTTATTTCTCCCAAAGTTAAGCTCCAGGAGCCAGAGAAAGTGTACAAACAGGAAGCAGCATCAGAGTTATGAAATAACTAACTGACCGACTGAGTGAGTGATGCGATGTCCAAGGGAACAGTTTATATACCCCACTGGCTCTTCCAGTCGGGAAACCCTATTGCTGATGGACTTTGGACGTCTAGTTCACGACTGGAAGTACTTAGGTCAGCAAATTCAGACAATGTAAACAGTTGTACCATGGACTGCTGATGCTATGCGGACATTACTCATGGAGTAACAATTGGATAACAATAGACGTAACTGATAAGAGAAAAACACAGCTGCATGGAATGTCTGTCAAAAATCAAAAATCAAAATTTATCGCTTTTGAAATTGAAGTATCTTTGCTAAAATTTTCTCTGATATTCCAGGTTATCAACGATAGTCAATGCCGATAAGATAGTAATGATGGACCAGGGTGGTGTTGTGGAAATAGGAACGCACGAAGAACTAATAGATCAGAAGGGATACTATTACAACCTGCTCAGTGCTGATGTCGAACCAGAAACTGGTAAGTAATATTGTTTCACTTTATCGCTGCTGTGTTTTCTATCACGGTATTTAGAAAAAGTAATACTGCTTATATAATGTCCCAACTAGAACTGAAACGATGCAAGAGTGTTCGCTTCAAGGGGTTGGACTTGCAACACTCCCTAACCTCGCCGAGCACCACCTCGCTCAAGAGTAGGTTCGAGGAGGTCTATGGGGAGGAGGAGGAAGAGGAGGCTGAGGTCAACAAGGCGGCGAAGGTGAGCTTCATGAGGATATTGAAGCTCAACACCCCCGAATGGCACCTCATCACCCTGGGCTGCATAGCATCACTGGTGAATGGGGCAACACTGCCAATGTTTGCAATTATCTTTGGCGACATATTTGGAGTGAGTCTTTAACTGCGGTGATTTACAATTTTTTTTTATTTATTTATTTATTATTAAAATATTGCATTCGTTTTAGACATCTAACAGTGGTAGAAAGCAAAATAAAATCAAAAAGTCATTTTTGAGCCAAAATTTCATTCCCCTAATCATAACATTATTCCCATAAGCACTAACACAACGAAACCATGTGCGTTGTATGCCCGGCTTAATTTGATTGTCTTACTGAAATAGAAAGATGGTTGGGCCAGTATATTTTCCATTGGTTCACTTTAAAAAAACTCCATTTGTTTAATGAACAATGAAATGAAATTTGTGTGATATCAGGTGCTAGCATTGCAAGATGGAGAAGAGGTAATGAGGGAAACAAAAATTTACTGCTTGTACTTCTTGGTTATCGGTATGGTCACTGGACTGTGTATGTTTACTCAGATCTACATGTTCAGTATCTCTGGTACAAGGCTCACTGCCCGGTTAAGGTAAGTCTAATAATTATTCATATAACGCAATACAGCTTAGGGTCGGTTGTATCAACTTAAATAATTGTAATCTTTTACGAAAACGGGTTGTATGATTGGTGGAAAACACAATAATCAATGGTGTTGTTGTTGTAGTTTCCAAATTCCTGACTCCCTACATTCCATTGTCATCCCAATATATCCTGCCTATTTTTATTTTTAAACTCACATACCTAAAATGTAGGATTATCTACCAATAAGCTGTCATCTCGTGAGCCGACAGAATGTAGTCAGTTGAAGTTGAAGCCTCTCTGCGCTCGGAGCCATCATAGCAAATTTTCAATCTACTTGAATTCTGCCAGAATTATTATCATCGTGAGATACCATGTATTTTAATGGTGAGCTAAACATAAATAAAAAAAAACAAACTAGCCACAATAATAGGGAGATGTTTCTCAATAGAACAAGTTCAAAAGCGCGAACGAGGAAGTTCAGAAGTTGAAGATAAGCCTTGCATACTTTCTGAAATTCCTTTCAATTTATGCCACTGTCGCCAACATGCCGTGTACATCCCAAACAGATGGTTTAAATGAAAGGTTGCCATGGTTCCTTAGTGGATGTGAGAAAAATATGTGGTTGAAGTGTGACGAATAAAGTGAATGTAAATCTGTTTATAGCATGGTTGATAGAATAAAGAAAAGGTGGTTTGGGCATGTGGATTATATGAATAAATAAGGATGAAAATTTAAATATATGGGTCGAATGTTGTGTGAAGGGACAGTTAAACCAGGAGGAGGTTTATGTTGGAAGCTCCAATAATCAAGAAGCATGATAATGAAGAAAAGTGAATAGACGTATAAAAGTGAAAGAGGCAAGAGTGGTACACCGGGAAAGAAGAGTATGGCAGATTAGTTTGAAATTATAATAATAATAGTTATAACCCATAAAACTTCATGTACTATTATAATGTGTATGTTTCGGCTGTGAGAAAGCACCATGTATTGGTATTGTTAGTGACGGACATTTTTATATAGAGAATTATGCATTTTGATAATTGATATAACCTGTTATGCGTACCCATGTCTATTTCTTTAAAAGAAAAAGACAAATATGGTTGTATGTATCCTAGAACTATTTTATATTTTAGAGTTGAAACCTTTTCTACCATGCTGCGTCAAGAAATGGGCTGGTTTGATGATGAGAAGAATTCGGTCGGAGCTTTGGGTTCTAGGCTTGCCGGAGAGTGCAGCGCCATCCAAGGAGTGAGATACATTTTTACTATTATTATGATAAGATTTTTTGCCTTCAGATAATTTTCTAAATTTTCCTCATATAAACTTAAACCTAAAAAAATGGAAGGGATATAAAAGCAAAGGCAGCATTATCCAAAAAAAATAAAAAAACCTTTTGAGTACTGAGAATCACTAATTTAGAATGTGCTGAATTTGAGATTTTATAGATTTCAAGGAAATGTAGCTCCATCACTTCCAAAATTATGTTTCCAAATCACTTTTAAAAGTAAAGACAGCAATATCCTCATAGTGTTAAAAGCAAAAGCAGCAATATCCAATTATGTAAATAGCAAAAGCAGAAATGTTCACTATTTGGTAGAAAAACACAGCAATATCCATATTTAAAAGTGAAATATATATTTATATACATATATAAAAGGAAAACTGAGATGGCAATTGTTTTTAAAAACTTATTTCCAATAAGGTGTGTGCTTCCTTCAATAGTGACAGGTTACACATTTATTATATGAGCAATTGGGTAACTTACAACATAACAATTAAATATTCAATTGTTATGTTGTCATAACCTTGATTTGTGTAATTATTTTTCCAGTCTTTTAAAACTTGAGGTTAAAGTTTTGGATTTACTATTCTTCAGGCCACGGGAATCCGTGTTGGCTCCATGCTGCAGGCTGGCTCCACCATGATAATTGGCTTGCTGATCGCTGTATACTACTCGTGGAAGCTCGCCCTGGTCTCTATCTGTGTTCTGCCCGTGGTGTTGATGGCCATGGTCATGGAGGCCCGCTTCGTTTACGGGGTGGGTTCAGGGGAGAAGTACTCGATCGAGTCCTCTTCACGAATCGCCACCGAGGCAATTTCCAACATCAGGACTGTGGCTGGGCTCTGTGAGTTATTTTAATTTGTCAATTTGTCTTATAAACACACTAAGACGCCGGTTATCATGAATTAAAAGCGCATTCATAATTTAAAAAATAATAATAAAATAATTTTGTATTTATTTCAATTTCAAGGACAGATGACATTTATACCTATAAAATTCAATGTCTGTCTATCTGTCTGTTCTCTATACAAATCTACGCCATTTGTTCGATTCAAATTTTGCATACTTATGCTTTAGGACTCGGCGGGTAACATAGATGACATTTCCCTCCTTTCTTTAATCACTTCTCCTCCCCCTGATATATTTTCGATGCAAATCTGTACCGTTTGACCGAATGGACTCAAAATTTGAAATCTTATTCTTAAGGACTCGACGAGTAACATAGGCGACATTTCTCTCCTTTCTCTTTACCCCTTTCTTACCCCCTGATATATTTTCGATGGAAATCTGTACCGTTCGACTGATCAGACTCAAAATTTGCAAACATATTCTTTAGGACCAGTCGGGTAATAAAGGCGACATTTCCCCTTCCCCCTCTAACCCATCCCCTCCCCCAGATATATTGTCTGTACAAATCTACACCGCTTCACCGATTGGACCCAAATTTTGTATACATATTCCCGATGGAGAAAATATACCACATTTCTTCCTTAGATATCCTATCCATCCCAGCCTTGATTAAATGGAAACATTATTTTAATCAGAGGCTTTGCAAAACAATGAAATATTTGTTTCCTCCAACAAATTTATTTTCAAATTAATCCTTAACCCTGCAACTCCGGGTACGAACAGCTAGTATTTAATAAATCAGAAGTGTTCAATGTGAGACAAATCTACGTGAAAACGGTCCTGAAAACACACTTTAAAGAAACTCAAAAAACAGTTGCTACACGCAGAATTAAAGATTGTCTTCAAGACCCAAGAGCGGGAACCACTTATGGACAAATAAATTTTAGACACCTAGGCCCTAAATTTTATGATACAATGTTGGAAATTGTATCTAAATTGGAGTGTCCAAAGAATTAAAAAAAACAATGATTAAAATTTGAATTAGAGAGATGGGTCGACCATTTATTGTGACACTCATTCGAACAAAGTGACAACTTCAATGTCCTTTGCCAGGTAACATAATATCAATGTAATCAAGATTTTAACCAGACTATGTTTATTTGTCGCAGAGTGTAGACAAGAATAATCTTTTTTTGTTAAACCAATTTGTATTTTGTGTATTTGCATCTAATAAAGTTCTTATTGTAATCTTTGCCTGTCTGCTACGTCTACTACGTTTATTTCACTAGGACACAGAGTTTTCTAGTGAGATAGATGTAGTAAAATTAAACCTAAAATAAATATAATGTACAGCTTTTTAAATAAATATGTACATAATAAAATAATGACAGGAAAAAATCAAAGTCACATACATACTGTACATTAATGTACACTTTAACTATCTGTTTGTAAAAGCCCTGTACGGTGTAAATAAATAAAACATAAATAAAAAAATACTGCAAACACATACAGAATAATAGTTAACATTAATACGTCTTCTGCTTCATAATATGCTAACGAGATTACGTCTTTTACGGATGGATGTATTTCTCTAGTTAATGACACACCCATTCATCTAACAACTCATGAATCTTGTTGTATTGTGTTGTATTGAACATATGAATCTGTTAAAATATATTACTAATATTTTTAACATTTAAAGCATTAACTTTGTGGTTGTTGTATTATGTTGTATTCAACATATGAATCTGTAAAATATATTACTAATATTTTTAACATTTAAAGCATTAACTTTATGGTTAGACATTGTAACAGAGTGTTAGTTAAATTAGAACATATGAGGTGTCTTAATGATAACAATTTTTCCGAATTTTCAAACCACCTCATAGATAATAATCATAAATTTGACTCAAAAACAAGAATGAAAATATTAATAAAGGTTTAAAATTAAATAATTTAGAAATTTTTTACATTAGGGAAGCGGTGAATAATAAAGCACCTCTAATAAATGACCAAATCAATTTTCCATACAGCCCTTTGTTCAATTTAACTTTCACAAAAGATTTGGTAACGCCCACATTAGACCCTGTCCCCTCTCACTCTCTCTCCCTCGTAGATTTCTGATTGGTCTGTAGGCAAGTCAGTGCATGCTTGTCTTGACAAGATTAACACGCTTGTAATAGATATTGGTGAAAGTTTAACAATACTATGGTTGTGGGGTAGAGTATTGTGAACGTAGTAGTGTAGTGTTGATCCTGACGAAGAGACGGGTACGTCTTGAAACCGGAAGACCTAAAATCTAGTAGTGGTTTATACTAATTTAACGAACACTCTGTTAAAATATGTTTTATTTAATAGTTAAATGCTAACAAAATGTTTGTTTTATGTTATCATATATTTATGTATATTAGGTCCTTACATATGAAATTGACGTTTTACCGTACTGGCAAATTTGATCTCAAATATCTTCTCTTTGGTTAGGAATTCCAAATCCAAATTTATACAGCTATTTACTCATGTATTTGTGTTTTGAAAATTATAATTCATTTGTTTTTTCCTCAATTGTTTTTTTCTTTGCGAGACTCAGTTTACAAAATGAAAAACTTGAAATATCGCGTTATTTACGAGTACGAGTTCCACCGTGGCACCAGTGCTGCAGAAACGGCTCGAAGGATTAATGATGTGTATGGCGACGGTGCCGCAAAAGAAAACACAGTGCGTTTTTGGTTCCAACGTTTTCGTTCTGGAAATTTCGACCTGCAGAACAAGCCCCGTGGACGGCCGGAGACCAAAGTTGATAATGAAGAAATGAAGGCTATTGTGGAAGCGGATCCATCGCAAACCACATCCGAGTTAGCTGCAGGCTGCGGTGTTAGTGATAAAACTGTTTTAATCCACTTGAAGCAAATAGGTAAGGTGAAAAAGCTTGAAAGGTGGGTACCTCACGAATTGAGTGAAGCAAATCAACAAACGCGCGTTGACTGCTGCGTTGCATTACTCAACCAGCACAATAATGAAGGGATTTTAAATCTTAAATCTGGCCATATGATTACGGCAGATGTCTATTGTCAGCAACTGCACACCATGATGGAAAAGCTAGCTGCTAAACAACCGAGGCTGGTTAATCGCTCTAGGCCACTGCTGCTTCATGATAACGCTAGACCACACACTGCACAACAGACGGCTACCAAATTAGAGGAGCTTCAATTGGAATGTCTAAGACATCCACCGTACTCTCCGGACCTTGCCCCAACAGATTACCATTTTTTTCGAAATTTGGATAACTTCTTGCAAAGGAAAAAATTCAACTCCGATGGGGCAGTCCAAACCGCCTTCAAAGATTTTATTGATTCCCTTCCGAATGGTTTTTTTAGTAAAGGGATCGATGAACTACCTATGAGATGGCAAAAGTGCATAGATAGCAATGGTACATACTTTGATTAAATAAATATATTATAATAAAAAAAAATCGACTTTATGTTCCTCCCATACTAAACGTCAATTTCATATGTAAGGACCTAATATATTGTTTTATAAAAACATGGTTGACCAATGTATTTCAATTGTCCTGATTTGAGTATTCCCCAATAACCACGAATAATTGGCCTTCTATCATACATTTCTTGTCATTACTTGCTGAGAGACTGGACATTTACCCGAATTCTGCAGGCTTGCAAGATTAGTGTGTTGGATAATCAGTTGATGTTGTGTGATCATAAATTATTTAAAGTGAGAAAAAATGTGACGGATACAGTCTCTCAGGTCAGGAGCGAGAATTTGAAAGGCGCTACCTGGGGGAGATGGCGAAGATATACCGCTCAGCACGGAGGAAAGCTCGAATGAGGGGCTTCGTCTTCTCAATGGGGCAGATGGTTCCCTTTCTCAGCTACGCAGTCTCTCTGTCTTATGGTGGTGTCATGGTGGCTAATAAGGAAGTGCCATTTCAAGACGTCATTATGTAAGTTTCTCACTTTTATATTCACCTTTATGCACATAATTAACATTTTGTGGTGAGCGGAGGACGGTCAAATGCACCCAGCCGAGCAGTGAGCAACTAACATTGGGAAGGCCCAAGTTCTTTATTCCATCATCTGGACTGCCAGCTGCGTTCGCTATGAATTCCAGATTCTGCCATGCCAGTTCATGGCACGTTTCTGTTAAATCACCATTTCTACTACCGTCATTCCTACTTGCCGACTCTTACACAAATCCAAGATAAGGATGAGCGTTTGTGAAAGTTTCAGTTTCAGTTTCAGTGCCGATAAATCGGCGTTTATTAGCTCAATAACTTTTATAACAGCTTGCATCAACATAATCAATGTTAAGAATGTTTACAGAGTTTATGAATAAGATAGCAACAAATACAATATACAATTTTTTGTATGCAGGCCTTTATCGTTACCTACCTCGCTAGGTACATAAAAATACCTGTTCTGAGGTAAGTAGCCATTCCATTCATTGAGACTCCATTTAAATATTTAATTTCATGGTTATGTAATTCGAAGAATAAAAGAAAAATAAAGTAAATTCATTTAGAGTAAAAAGTATATAAAGTAAATAAGAAATAAGAAATAAAGTAAATAAGAATAAAAATATAAGTAAAGTAAAGTAAAAAGTGTATACATATATGAACAAACAAAAGTGTGTAAATTAAAGTAAATTAATTCCAAGGTTGATAATATAAGAACAAAGTATAGAGTAAATGTTCAGTAAATACAGTATTGTTCATTTGAGCATCTCTTCCAGCTGATTTCTCCCAATATTGAATAGCCATTCAGTCAGCAATACACGGAATTTTAGATTAAAGAATTAAAGTGGACTGATAAGTTCATTAATTTAGAAAGGTGAATAGTTATGTTCCGGATACCAGCCCCGGCATCTCCAAATGGTTATCTACAGCGAAAATCTATAGACTAGGTTCGACGGGAAGTTGTGCCAAAAGCTAGCTAATCCCACTTACTTGCTTGCACGTAACTTGTAACAATTGCCAACTGTTAGAGTTAGTAATGAAATGGTTAAGTAGAATTTCAACATGAAATTCAATGTAAATTAAACAAAACTGTATGTACGAATGTTTTATTTAAAGAAATCTATGCCATCATCCCTATCTACTTTAACTGGTCTGCAATAAGTGCCGGTGGCACGTAGTAATAATCTATAACATGCACAATCGAAATCACTTAAAGTCTTAAAGAAAAGCTCGTTCATTAATGATCCACCACTACCTTTTGGTATCAAATTAAATTATTATTGAACTCATGGATAGTAGGAATCTACCCAGATATGATATGTAAAAGCCTTAGCACCAGCTCTTGTAAGGTATTTTATATACATAAAGCGCTGGGCAATCTAAAAAAGCTTATTTATACATTATAATTAATGTTTTACTTCATATAGTATGTGTACCATATAGACGTACCACTATAACTTGGCGTGCGAGGGAGGGCGTCCCTATCGCGTAACAGAAGTTGTCAGGGTGTAAATTTATTACACAATACATAATGTACAGAATGTCCGGTGACCAGTGTCGTATTAAATACAGAAATTTGGTCGAGCAGCACTAAAGAAACCATGCAGTAATGGCGGCCGTCCTATCTGTCAAACTGTCAGACGGTAATATCGGTTCATTATTCGCTTTTTCAGCTTCGCAAAACTTTAATACTTCATTGGCAATTGTTCTTGCACCATCCCGGACTGTTTAGGATGTTTTGGACATAATAATTCAGTGTATATTGGTAATCAAGATGTCACAGCTCCCGACCAAATACAAAATTGAACTAAATGACAGGGCGAGGGGTTACCGCCGGGTGCGGACGGAGCGGGTTTTAGTTCAAAATTCGCCGCATGCCAAGTTACGTTGGGCAAGCAATAGTTGTGATCAGTTTAGTCAGTAAAATAAATACTGAATAATTGAATAATATTTCGAAATTTTCGTGATTAACTTTGTGGAAGTTCATTCTAGTTAAGGCGGTACATTCTCAGCAAATACATATTTCGGCGTTTTTTACGAAAATGTGGGTTTTTATTACTCATTTATATCAGAATTTATATGATATATAAATTCTGATATAAATGGGCAATAACTTAGATAGAACCTTTGTTCTTATATAAAAGTAATAAACTGAACATTATTTACAATAATTAAGAAAATATAGGCATTAATCCATTTTTAATGTTCTACAGCAAAGAGACGTGTGTTAAATATTTGTATGCAAGCATAAGATGTTTTTTTATACGCATAAAGTTTACTTAATTATCTAGAATCCGTACGTAGGAAATTAAGAAATATTTTGTATTTATAATGTTATAATGTTTCAAACATGCAGTAATTTTGTTGATTTTCAAATCTTGTTTAATCATATAAAAATATGATTTCAAACGATATATTGTATCTATATTCGCACTTTGAGTCTTCATTCACTATTGAAAAGCTACATTTTTTATTAAAAACACGTTAATTATTATTTTAAAATAAAAATTCTAAAGTATGAAAAACGACATCCTATACGTCTCATATGCCGTCTGGCCGCGGCAGAGGTCAGACATGTTTATGCGGCCGAATATTCCTCGTCATTTATTTCACTATTAAACATACTTCTACTCCAAATTTGACATTTATATGAATTATTATTATGTAATACTCTCAAAAGCAATTGATATCTCCCATATATGTATTAAGGTTTTATATGGATTTTCGAACGGTTTCATCCTTTTTACACTTTGAACATGCGTCACAAGTCAGTTTCACTGTTAGCCCAATTTCAACGACAAAGTCCAGAATCTCATTTAGATAAGTCGAAATACGCACTGTACGCGCCGTGGGTATGCGCGTTAGCGTAATTATTTTTCGTTTATATTACAGTATACATTAAGATTTGAAAAGTATTTCAGAATTATTAATATGTTTTTTAAATTCTATACAGTAAGTAATAATTATCATATCCGGCGAAGAAGCCGGCAACCGGTGGACGTGTTTACCAGTATCGCTCCGCGTCAGTTTATTTTTTAAATACCCAAAGTGTCAGTTTGTGCCCAACCGTTGCCGTGTGTGGACGTGCCGTCATCACTACGTTTAAACCTATTATAGGTAGTGAAGTGGCTAGTGGACACGAGGGGTTTTTCCGAAACAAATTTTCCGACTTTGGATCGAACTCCTAAAAAGTCGGAAAACCTCGGAAAAATCCCGGAAAATCCGGGGTCCGGGGGGGTAACTTTCTTATTTATAGACTTTTTCCATTTTTGACTTTTGTTCCATGTTCCCTGAGTCGGAAAACTCAGGGAAAATCAACTTTATTCATTTGTTTAGTGTATGGTAAATTAGTTATAACGAACTTTGTTTATGGTAACTTTTTCTTAATTTTAACTGGTGATTCGTGTTCCTCGGGTATGATTACCTGAGGAAAACACTTTTAGTTATAGTGTATATATCTTTATTACGTTTATATTTTAACTTTTGTTTATAACAACTTTCATTAATTTTAAGTGTGGTATTGTATTCCTGACGTTGGAAAACACAGGAAAAACACTGTCATTTCTAGTATATATATCTCTGTTTTGGTAATATTTTGAACTTTCTTGCTATTGCAATTTTCTTTATTTTAAGTACGGATATTGCTTCCTCAGGTAGGAAAACCCGGGGAAAACACCAATAGTTCTTGTGTACATACTGTATCTTGGACGCCATATAAAACTTTGTTATTCGTGGATCAATTAGAGATATTCTTATTGGAACGTACTCGGGATGTCGGAAAATCCCGGGAAAACGCCGGAAAATTCCGGAAAATCCAAATCGGATTTTTTGGAATCTCACGAGGAGGGGTTTACACCAGAAAAAGTCAGGATGGTCATGACGATTCTGGACTCAGCTGTCCGGGGGAGAGGAGAACGAACTGTCTCCTGTCCCGACATATTAGTTCCTTACATATGAAATTGGCGTTTAGTATGGGAGGAACATAGAGCCGATTTTTTTTTATTATAATATATTTATTTAATCAAAGTATGTACCATTGCTATCTATGCACTTTTGCCATCTCATAGGTAGTTCATCGATCATTTTACTAAAAAAAACATTCGGACAGGAATCAATAAAATCTTTGAAGGCGGTTTGGACTGCCCCATCGGGGTTGAATTTTTTCCTTTGCAAGAAGTTATCCAAATTTCGAAAAAAATGGTAATCTGTTGGGGCAAGGTCCGGAGAGTATGGTGGATGTCTTAGACATTCCAATTGAAGCTCCTCTAATTTGGTAGCCGTCTGTTGTGCAGTGTGTGGTCTAGCGTTATCATGAAGCAGCAGTGGCCTAGAGCGATTAACCAGCCTCGGTTGTTTAGCAGCTAGCTTTTCCATCATGGTTTGCAGTTGCTGACAATAGACATCTGCCGTAATCGTCTGGCCAGATTTAAGAAAGCTGTAGTGAACGACAACAGCACTAGTCCACCAAATGCTCACAAGTAACTTTTTTGGAGTCAATTTTCGCTTGGGGCATGGTTTGGCTGGTTCAGCAGGGTTCAGCCATTGCGATGAGCACTTCCGATTATCGTACAGGATCCACTTTTCATCACAGGTAATGATTCGATTTAAAATTCCTTCATTATTGTGCCGGTTGAGTAATGTAACGCAGCAGTCAACGCGCGTTTGTTGATTTGCTTCACTCAATTCGTAAGGTACCCACCTTTCAAGCTTTATCACCTTACCAATTTGCTTCAAGTGGATTAAAACAGTTTTATCACTAACACCGCAGCCTGCAGCTAACTCGGATGTGGTTTGCGATGGATCCGCTTCCACAATAGCCTTCAATTCTTTATTATCAACTTTGGTCTCCGGCCGTCCACGGGGCTTGTTCTGCAGGTCGAAATTTCCAGAACGAAGACGTTGGAACCAAAAACGCACTGTGTTTTCTTTTGCGGCACCGTCGCCATACACATCATTAATCCTTCGAGCCGTTTCTGCAGCACTGGTGCCACGGTGGAACTTGTACTCGTAAATAACGCGATATTTCAAGTTTTTCATTTTGTAAACTGAGTGACGCAAAGAAAAAAACAATTGAGGAAAAAACAAATGAATTATAATTTTCAAAACACAAATACATGAGTAAATAGCTGTATAAATTTGGATTTGGAATTCCTAACCAAAGAGAAGATATTTGAGATCAAATTTGCCAGTACGGCAAAACGCCAATTTCATATGTAAGGACCTAATATCACCGTCCATAGATACGGCTGACAAAGGAAAAGGTCAAAATCGAGCTCCGATTCCCTTTAATCCAGACTCTCCAAATCGAGAGGATGCACAGGTTTTCTATAAGGTTAGAGAAGTGTTCAATGTCATCGATGGGATCACGAGAGAGGAAAAGTCACGCTTAAACTTAGACCAAAAGGCACGCATGTCGGCTTGTCACATGGATGTGCTGGCCTTAATCTGTGAGCAAACTTCAGAGAATTCTCGTCTAAAAGGAGCCATACAAGAATGTAGGAGGGAAAAGGAGGCATTATACGACACTGTTGGTGAGTTGAAGGCTGTGTTAGAGAATCTTCTGGCGAGATCCACTGTAGTTCACCCAGATATGCCTACGGTTAGAACGGTATCTTACGCAGAAGCAGCCAAAAGTACAAGCACTGTCAGAATAAATGGGGAGCAAAGAGAGGTGGGTCCTCCACCTCCTGCGGTCCTCATCTATCCACAAAATCCCGAGGGAGAGACCGCTGATAAAACGAAGCAGAAAATGATGGAAATATTAAAACCGGCTGATGACGGCTTCCAACCAGTCAGAGTCAGAAGAATACGTGGCGCTGGAGTGCTTCTGGAGACGTCCAATCGCAACGGATTAGAAGCTGTTAAAGCAGCAAAGGACAGGCTGGAAACTAAAGGCTTGAAGCTGGTAGAGCCCAGAGGAAAATTACCAAGAATAGTAATCTATGATGTTCCGCGGACCAATGAGGAAAAAGATATTATTGAAGATATTTATACATCGAACGTACAAGGAAAAATAACAATTACGAAAGAAGAATTTATTAACACAACTAGACGCGTCTCCATGTTTGGTAAGAGAGATGGATCAACAGTTAATAGTATTTTCTGCGTGCTTCCAGAAGTACGACGCATTTTATTGGAGGCGGGTATGTGCTTCCTAGGATGGCAGGCGTGCCGCACCAGGGATTATATTGGCGCGACTCGTTGCCACCTTTACGGCCATCTCAGTAAATTCTGTAATCAGGCAAAAGAAACATGTCGACACTGCGCGGAAGAGGGACATAATACTGAGCAATGCCCTAACAAGGCCAAACCGGAACGGTGTGCTACGTGTATAAAATTCAAAAAGAGTGCCGACCATTCAACAGGAAGTGCGGTATGCCCAGCATACAAGGCGGCGGTGGAATTGGCTGTTAAAACAACCAATTATGGCTAGGAGAGGCATAAGGATCGGTCAGGTTAATGTCGGAAGATCGCGCGCTGCATCTCTTGAGATGCAGCGTGTGATTCAAGACTTAGATCTCTCGATTGCACTAATGCAGGAGCAATACACTTGGAAGAACAGATCGCTCGGGATTGAGGCACCGCTCTTGATGGTTGAGGAGGGAGTGTCGCCGGGTGCAGGTGTTATGGTCGACACCTGTCGGCTAAAACCGCTGTACCTGTCACACCTCTCTGATAGGCATCGGGTGTCTGTCTCTGTTATGCTGGAGGGGACCGAGATATACTTCATCTCGGTCTACTTCAAGTATGGCGACCCGGTGGGTCCCCACATCCTGGGACTCTCCCGTACTCTGGACAGTCTGAAAGGGAAGCATGTGATAATGCTCGCTCTCCTCTGTGGCATGATAATTCCACATCACCGGGGAGTTACGAACGGAGAGTAGCCGTTGAGTAGTTCATAGCTGGTTTTGGATTGAATATCCTCAACGAACCCGGCTATCCTTCGACTTTCTCTAGCGCTGCAGGAGGGGAGAGCAGCATTGATCTCACCCTATGTACGGATAATGTGCTAGGGCTTGTCGGGGAGTGGAAGGTGTTGGACGGGGTCATTAATAGTGATCACCGTCTGATAACTTTCGCTCTCAGCCTGACCCCAGTACTAATTCCAAGAGATACATGGAAGTTTAAGTCCAGAAATGCGGATTGGGATGCATTCGAGATTATTTTGAAAGATGAATTGAGTGACATCTATGAGAGAAGTGTTAGGAACCCAACCCTGGTTGGTGAGTACCTTAATTCCGTAGTCACAAGGTCGGCCGACTTGGCTTTTGGACGCACCCGACCCGGAGGGTCTTTTAAGGCCTGCTGGTGGACCAGGGAGCTAGTTTCGCTTCGGGGTGCCTACCGACGGGCGTATCGGAGGTGCGGGGTTGTCCGGCGGGGTCTAGCTTCTCTTTCGGAGTAGCTGACCCTACAAGGGGAACTGCGTGCAGCAAGATGTGCTTATTCGGCGGCGATCCGTGAGGCGAAGCGAGCATCTTGGAGGAGGTGGGTCACGGAAGTGGGGAATGGTGACCCTTGGAAAGTGACAGGCCTAATCAAGGGAGGGGGAAAGAGTGCCGTCCCTCTTCTTTCCGGGATTCTTCTCGGGGAAGGGATGACGACTGATCTTCCCTCAACCCTTGATGGGTTCTTAGGCAAACTAGTGCCCCTTGAGAGGGTTGACGAGGAGACGGACCATCATAGATTAGTCCGTATGTTAGCCCGCATCCCGACAAATACAATGCTTCTTGAGGTGCGAGAGCCCCCTCCCATAAGTGTGGCGGAGCTGGAGAATGTTTTTCGTAATATTGGTCCAACGAAGGCCCCGGGGATGGACAGGATTACTGGGGTTATTGCGAAGAATGTCTGGAGATTCGCAAGAGATGAAGTTTTATTTGTAATGAATGAGTGTATGAGAGTGGGGCATTTCCCCACTATATGGAAGAAGGGGACTCTCTGTGTCATACCCAAGGGGAAAAAGAAACCAAGGTCAGATCCAGGCGCGTATCGCCCAATCATGCTCCTTCCCGTCTTTGGAAAGGTGCTTGAAACGGTGATGCGCAACAGGCTAGAGAGCAATCTTTCGCCTGCCTGCGACCGACAGTTTGGGTTCGTTAGGGGTAAGTCCACGGAATGTGCTATGATGTATGTACAGACATGGGTAAGGGACTGTGAGGAGAAGCATGCTATGGGAATTTTCCTGGACATCTCGGGGGCTTTTGATAATGCCTGGTGGGAGATGATCCTCGCTAAGCTGAAAGTGCGGCGGTGCCCGAGGTACCTCTTTGACCTAGTCAAGAGCTACCTCGGTGATCGAGCTGCTACGATCAGCTACGCGGGGGTCTCGAGTACCAGACATATTAATATGGGCTGCCCACATTAATGGTCCTTGGACCGACCCTGTGGAACATACTTTTCGATGACATTCTTCGTCTACCATTGCCTGAGGGGTGCAACGTCATTGCCTATGCGGATGATGCTC
>JADDOH010023945.1:0-26117 GCA_016648135.1 Agrypnia vestita
CCACAGTGCAAAAAACACAATATAATTGCACCAAGAGGTCAAAACTTAGGCAAAATCACCAGCGAAAAAAGAGGCGTACTGTGCACAACATGTTATATATCAGTTCTGGCGGTCAAGCATTACCCCCAGTAATTATTTTTCCACAGAAAAAGTGAACCCTAGAATGACTTTATATTTTTCATTTGTACGCAGTAATTAATCACTTTATATTTTTCATTTGTACGCAGTCAACGCAGTCAAGTAGTCTGGAACACTCATTATTCTACATACAGTGAGCGACTTGAAAATATCCAACACAAATTTCTCAATATTTTGAATTTCCGTTCCCGTTAAGAATTCAACTCATACAAAGAAAGCGAGTGTTACCATAAAATCCCTCCTCTATCATATCGAAGATGCACACAAGATCTGTGTCATCTTTATAAAATCTTCAATAACTTAGTTGACTCACCCTATTTATTAGAGCAAATAGGTTTAAGTTGTCCTACATACTCAACGCATTCAAATAATTTATTTTACCCAAACTTTGGTAGGACTTACTACTTAACTTTGTAACTCGTTCCACCTCAAAATACAATCTTTTAAATTCTACAAATAATCTAGACATTTTTACTGACTATTTGCTTTTATTTAAAATGAAACTCCGTAATCTCAGTTATGATTATTGAATTAAATTTGATACTTCTTTAATTGAATCCAATTCCCTCCCTCTTCGGACCCCTCCCATTTTATGCATTATCATAATTTAAATCTTTGAAATATTTATTATTTATCACATATTCTTTATCATTGTTTTTTATATAGTTTTTTTTTTTTACCAGCTTCGAGGAAACTTCACTGGTCATTCTAAACGAATATTTTTTTGATATCATATAAAAAAAATTAAATTGTACTGTACGTTCCCAAAAAAAAAAGACTTCTAAGACTCTTCCACCTGGCACACTAGCTCTATGTTCACTGTTAATTATTGTGTTTGTTCTTTAATATAATTTGTTGTTTTTAATTCTTATTGATACCTAGGATGATTAGATAACCTGATTTTAATGTTTCTCATTTGTTAAAACTTTAAGTTAGTTCCTTTAATTTAAATAATAAAAATTCCTTACATTTTCTGAGTGTTTTATTTGTTTATTCAAATAATTTATATACTTGATCCACTGTTGACCATATGCCGATCCACTGTGTACCAGCTAGTTTCACAGAAGATCATTTTCCCCTATCTCGTATAAATATGAATAACATTTCTCTTTGTTATTTGATGGGGTTTAAACTATTACCCATTAATATAATGATAAACAATCTACCAGGGTGAAAATTTCCAATAAAATAAGTCAACTAATTTTGAAGTTACATGCTTCTAAAAAAAGGTGATCCACTGTCGACCAGGTGACCCTATACTATGTGTTTAAACATATAAATAATATATATTTTTAAAGTTACTATGTTTATAATTTCATGAATTTATAATGACTGTAGCAGTCCTACTTGGAGTGTTGACCTACGAATACAAAAAACAAACAAAAATATTTAATCCCCATGTATTTAGCGATGGGCGACTCGACTAATTTACTCGAATAACTCGAGTTGTACTGCCAGCTAGTCGACTCGAGTTGCGCTTCCGGCAGCTCGAGTCAACTCGCTGTCTCAAGCCACGCGAGACTGTTTGAATGAAACAACCGCAGACGGCGCGGTCCGCGCCGCTCGGCTCAACTCGGCTGTTGTCGGAACACTTCGCCTTTCGGCAGCGGAAGACGAAATGTTCCATCATAATACGGGTACGTACTACGTATAGTATATTCGAGTCGATGTCGCAAACTCGTTAGTTAATCAACTCGAGTTTAAACTTTTAGAAAAGTAATGGAAATAAGGAAGGACAAGGATAAGTAATAGATTTATGTATTTATAAAGAGACAAGTATTTTTTTTTATTGTAAAACATACAGAGTGAAACATACAATATGTACATAATTTGACTTGTACAAAACTACAAAACAAGCTTACATCAAAAATGAGTTTCCTTACAGCAAAACTCTTTAAGTAAATATAATCAAATATTTTAATAAAGAATAATTAAACCGAAGAATTGTATCAAAATCTACAACTAAATCATTATTACTTGTATTATCATCAAATAGGAACTATTAATCAATCATACAATACAATACAATATGTACATAATTTGACTTGTACAAAACTACAAAACAAGTTACATCAAAAATGAGTTTCCTTACAGCAAAACTCTTTAAGTAAATATAATCAAATATTTTAATAAAGAATAATTAAACCGAAGAATTGTATCAAAATCTACAACTAAATCATTATTACTTGTATTATCATAAAATAGGAACTATTAATCAATCATACAATACAATACAATATGTACATAATTTGACTTGTACAAAACTACAAAACAAGCTTACATCAAAAATGAGTTTCCTTACAGCAAAACTCTTTAAGTAAATATAATCAAATATTTTAATAAAGAATAATTAAACCGAAGAATTGTATCAAAATCTAAAACTAAATCATTATTACTTGTATTATCATCAAATAGGAACTATTAATCAATCACATTTATGAAAAGTGTGTCAATAAAGAATAATTAAACAGAAGAGATGTAACAAAAAATTCAAAATCTACAACTAAATTATTATTACTTGTATTTTCATCAAATAGGAACTGTGAATCAATCACATTTAAAAAAAAGAGTTTTAATAAATAAAAATTAAACAGAAGAAATGTATCAAAACCTAAAACTGTATTATTATTACTGGTATTATCATCAAATAGGAACTATGAATCAATCACATTTACGAAAAGCGTTTTAATAAATAATAATTTAACAAAAGAAATGTATTAAAATCTACAACTAAATTATTATTACCTGTATTATCATCAAATAGGAACTATAAATCAATCACATTTACGAAAAGTGATTGATTTTAGTTTAATTAGTCTTCATTAAGAAAGTATAAACATTTTCAGAACCATCAACTTTTCATACGGTAGGAAAGAAGAATTTATAATTCTTCAAATTCAAAATACGTAAAACAACTACAATTTAATAACTAGTTAATACAAAAGTCTTAAAAAGAACAACAAAAATATATCATTTGTAAATAATAAGATTATAGGTAATAAGTAATTTACTAATTTGATTTGCTTTTTTTGGCAAGACTCTGTTCCTTCTTTGATTGGTAAGTAGTCCAGCTTTGGAAAAAAGTTGCTCTGATGGCACAGAAATGGCAGGTATGCATAAATATTTACATGCCATTCGATATAGAGATGGAAACATATGTTTCCGCTCTTCCCAAAACTGTAGCGGATCTTGCTTTCTACCTAGATATGGCAGATCCAGATATTGTTTTAACACAATTGAAGCAGAATATATTGGTGTCTGTTGCGCAATACTTTCACTTACATCTTTATCAAAAGTCTCATCATCACCAGTTGAAGAAGCCCGTGATGTTGAGGCTGCGGCAAGTTCATATTGTATTTTTTCTGGTTGGAGCTGTACCTTGTATTGAACCAGTTCTTCAAGTGTATATTTTATGGCATTTCCCGCATTACTTTCTAACCCAAATGCTTTTTTCTTGAAGCGTGGGTCGAGTGTGGTTGCCTTTGCTGCAGTCATGTTGCTTTCGTAGACACTTAATCTTATTATTATGTTATTATAATGTTATTAGACAATTAATAAATAGGGGGTTTTCCGAAGCAGGATTCTCTTACACCTTTGACCAGATTATACAGGTCACTTCTAATTGTTTAATAATAAATTAGTATTTTAATACACAATATGTATATGTATGTGTATGTATGTATGTATATGTATATGTGTATGTATGTATACATATGTGTTTATGTATATGTGTATATGGATGTGTATGTATATGTGTATATGTATATTTTTAGATGTAAGTTAATAATATGTATGCATTGAACAGAATGTTTGTAATGTACATATTATGTAATAAATAAAAATTGAAAAATTGAAAAAATTGAAAATTGAAAATTTTGTCTATCACCTCTAGCAATGACTGCTGTACATGTTTGCCTCATTCAGTATAGGGTGTCTTCTTGAGTATAGAAGTTTTAAGTCCTCTTATCAGTGGAATAATGCAAGATAAAGTTGGGTACAATTCTCCCGATAAGGTGGTTGTAATTTTTTCTACCGGCTGCAAAATGGCAACAGTCTTCCAGAATTGCCCATTTAGCTGAATTTAAACTCGTTGGAGGTGATTGGAGTAAAGGTAATGTTCCAGAAAGAGGAACTTTAACTCTCAATAATTTTTCAAACATGTAGAACGTTGAATTCCACCTCGTTGGGACACCTCGTGTTTGAGTTTTATAACTTCTAAATTCATTTGGCTCTGCATGTCTCTCAGATTATGTATTGGCTGATTTTATACTCTGTTTAAAGTGAGTAACTATCGTATGACTTTTTGAAATGATATCTAGTACTTTTAGATATTTTTCAAATTACTACTTTGGGAATTTTCATTATCTTTACTAATGCAATCTTTCACTGCAAGATTCAATGTGTGAGCTACACAAAAGTGATTTCCCTTGTTCAGGAAATCCCTAACTGCTTTTTTCATATTCGACGCATTGTCAGTTACAATAGTAAAGACTTTATCATAAATTTGCCACTCTGTCAAGATCAGCCTTAAAGCCTCTGCAATATTTAATGCAGTGTGGTGTTCAGGAAGTTCAGTAGTCGAAATTACTACAGAATGCAATTTCGAACTTTTGATATAATGCGCAGTTGCATTAATAAAGCTCTTTTGACTGTCCGAGCTCCATATATCAGTTGTCAATGCGATATCGTCCACATCTTTAAATTTTTCTTTCATTAGTGCACTGCATGCTGTATATCTGTCTTCCAACATTTATGTCAATTTCTTTCGGGATGGTAATTTATAATCCGGAGTTAATCTGGATGAATATCTCATAAAACCTTCGTTTTCAACAACTCGTAATGGTTGCAAATCTAAAACAATCATGTCTATTAACGCTTCATCACCAGCTTTTTGGTTAATTTTAGTAGGGGCAATTAAACGCATTTGTCTTTGACGCTTCAGTGTTGGTTCACTGAATCTTATTGTAGGTATTTGAGACGGTGTCAAATGTACGGATGGCGGTACATTATTATTTTCACTTGAAAGTACTGGCCTACTACTCAATAACAAATTGCGTGAACTCTCTTCGTATCTTTTCTCATTTCTATTGCAATTTTAGTGACTAGGTAAACCTTGCGGTTGCCCAACTGCTTCACTGTATTCAACAATATGTTTTTTCTTTAAGTGAGTTACCAATGAGGAGGTGTTACCTATGTTCTTATAACTCCAAGCACATAATTTACACTTGACTCTGTTATCATTACTGTTTTTGGAAAAAAACTCCCATGCAACACTCTTTTTCTTTTCATGGGGCATATCGACTGCAAATAGTGCAAATTATATTATCAAAATATATATAAATCAAACGAGGGTAATTAAAATTACGCAAATCACGCGGTCGAAAATTATAAGACGTAACGTCAAACTTTGACAAACTGTACCAACGGAGTGAGATCGTTTGATCGTTCGGGCAGACTCGGGTTGCCCTCGGCTACCGTCGGACGATTTCAGGAAACCGAGGCCGACCGAATGGCGACACGCCGTCCCGAGTCGAGCCGAGTGACCCGAGTGGGATGCTATCATTGTTGGAAGACCGAGTTGGCGAGTTGAATTAAACCGATTATCGCCAATGCTCGAGTTGAGTTAACACGCACTTTCGAACGATGCCACTTCGCGCCGCTACGCCGCGCGCCGCTCGACCCGACTCATTTACTAATTTCCTAGGGACTGTGACCACTATACGTGATTTGCTTAATTATTAATTACCTGCATTTAATTTTCCGCGAATATAGTAATAGGTAATAGTGAGGAGTATTTGCAATTAATATGCCGCCTGAAAAGAACAAAATAAGAGAGTCGAATGGGAGTTTTTTCCACAAATAATAATGACAACAGTGTCAAATGCAAATTATGTGCCTGTAATTAGTGTAATTATAAAGATATAGGTAACACCTCCACATTAGTAAATCACTTGAAGAAAAAACATATTGTTGAGTACTTATCTCTTTATTAATACGTAAATCTAGTATTTATTCTTGTCTTTCCTTATTTATATTATTTTTCTAATAGTTTATTTGACTCTAGTTGATTGACTAACGAGTTTGTGACATCGAGTTGAGTATACGTAAGACGTACTCGTACAGTAATATGACGTTCGTACGTATCCATCTGGCAGTCTCAACTCTCAAATAGATACCGAGTCAACTCGAGTTGCAAACCGACTTAGCCAACATTTCAAATCGAGGTACTCGAGTTAGAAAAAGTATGACTCGGCCCATCACTACATGTATTAGGGACATTGTGGATAAATAAATCACCATTGAAACCAATCACCCTCTCAATACCACCTCCCACTCATTCCTAAATGACCTATAATAATAAAATATATTATTTAATATTGTAGGAATAAAATGTAAATGTGACTTGTTAATTAAAAAATCCTTATTTTCTTATTATTATAGAAAAAATTACTTTATAACATAACTTCTAATTAGTGCTTTACTTATAACAAATCAAACCGTAAATAAAATCAACAAACATAGGAACAAAATAAGTCAGGTCGGTTACAATTGCCACTCATGTGGCACATGGAATTTATAAAATATTTGTCCATTTTTGTATAGTCCTCTGATGACTACGGGGTCTCCAGCTTTTTTGCCTGGTCTTATCGAATCCAATCAACATATTTTTTCATAATTTAAAAAATAATGCAAAATCTAAGTTGTGAATTATATAAGGCATGCTTGGAAGAGCTTGCCTTTATGCGTGTTGTTATGTTATGTGAATGTTATGTGATGTTAACAATGTGCCATTATATTTATATAGTAATTCGGGGAGTAAATAGGTGATTTTAACAGACATTCTTATTTGGAATGGACACTTCCACTTGTGTCCCTTTTCAATGATGATTAGTTCTATTTGAATTGATTCATTCTCTTTCGTGAGATTTAGCAGAGCAGAGGATAGTACAAATCTTATTCTGGTAGGAACATCCATCCGAAATGAGTATTACATTTTTGTAGTTTTGATTACTATTTATATTTAAGAAATCGACTAGAGAGGTTTTAAATTCATTAGCAGTCACTCCGACGTCACCTTCATGCCACACATATAAATGTATATACTTCCTTATCATTGTTTACATACAGGATATAATTATGAATTTGGAATTTCTGTTTGTAGTATTGAAGCATGAGAAGAAGCATGCCTTGGGAATATTTCTGGACATCTCTGGAGATTTTGATTATACCTGATGGGAGATGATCCTCGCTAAGCTGAAAGAGTGGCGTTGCCCGAGATATCTCTTTGACATGGTCAAGAGCTACCTCAGTGGCCGCGCTGCCACAATCAGATACAGCTAGCTATATGGGTTGTCCACAGGGTTCGGTTCTAGGACCCATATGACCCTCATGCTCCCTTTGCCCGAGGGGTGTAATATCACAGCCTATGCGGATGACGTGTTGCTCGTATCACGTAGGAGTCATATGTGCTAGAAACAAGTTGTCTCTGGCGCCCGACAAAACAATGGCCTCAATGATGAAAGGCGGATTGAGCCGTGAGAGGAACTCGGTGATTAAGATGGGATGTAGAAGCGTTAAACTCAGAAAGTTAAATGGCTAGGTGTAATTTTTGACACATCAGAATCGTTTCTTGCTCATGTTAAGGCCACTGCCGATCGGGCGAGAGACTTCTTCGCCTCGATGAAGAGACTGAGTATGGCTGATTGAGGAATCCGGTCACCAGCCATGCACTTAGTATGCAAGGCAACGTATGTGGCCCAGGTCACATATGATGCCGAAGTATGGACGTACAGGCTGAGAAGGTTGACAGGGTCAGAAGGTTGACTACTTCGGTAGAACCTTCAGGCCCTCGGATGCGGTGTGACAATAGGCGTTGGGCCGACGCTTGAGTGAAATTTCGATTGAAAGATAGCAAGAAAGATGGGACACGGCTACGACCGGGAGATGAACGTGTTCCTTCTTCCTGAGGGTGGCGGTGAAGGATAAGGGCAGGGGATATTTTCTGTTGCTGGACCACCATACTATTCAGCTGCTATCGTGTCACGGGGAGTTCCGGTCAAAGTTTTCAATTTCAATTTATTTATTTTTAATATAACATTTACATTACAAACATATGTTTAATTCGTAAATAACGGGGTGTCCAAGAATTTACGCAAGATTTGAAATTGTCGCCATTTGTGTGGTAAAGTGTTGGCAACCCAAAAAAAGCAACAGTTTAACTGACAGTTTAGAGTTAATTAAAATGGAGCACTATTCGAGAGAACAAAGCATTTCTATGGTTGAAAAATATTTCAAAAATAATGAAAGTTTGGCAGCCACAGTTTTTTCGAGCAAAGTCATCCTAAGCGATGAAGCTCATTTTCACCTTGATGGCTTCGTTAATTGTCGAAATCGCCGTATTTGGTGTTTAGAGAACCCATCTATGATTGTCCAAAAACGAATGCATCCACAGCGTGTCACTGTTTGGTGCGGATTTTGGGCTGGAGGCATCATTGGGCCTTACATCTTTGAAAGTGAGGCTGGTCAAGTAGTGACTTACTGGTGCTCGATATCACAACATGATAACCAAGTTCTTTCTGCCTAAATTGGATGATATTGATGTGGATGACATGTGGTCATTGTTTCAACAAGACGGTGCCACATGCCATGCAACCCGTGAAACAATTCAATTACTGCAGGAGACATTTCATGGTAACGTGCTCTCTCTTTTCGGTGATCAGAATTGGCCCCCTTGATCATATGATTTAACACTGTTTGATTTCTTTTTAAGGGGTTATTTGAAGTCAAAGTATATGTCAACAAATCCACAACCGACTATGCATTGAAGGAGGAGATTCAACGCTGCATCAATGAAATTTTTTGTGTATATGTGAAATACATTTGTGCAAAATGGTAATGGAAAATTTCGACAAAAGAGTGCGTATGTGCCAGCAAAGTCATGGAGGCAAATTGTCCAACGTCAATTCCATACATAACCCTATTCTATATACTTTATGATTTAATAAAAAAATTACAATTTTAAAAAAATACTGTGTTTTCTATTTAAATCAAATCTTTAAATCAAATAGATTATAACGACAAATAAGTACTTGACTCTTATACTCCTAGAAACATCTTAATGTTGCATGCTACGTTGAAAGGAACGTAGCATGCTTTTTTAGCTATAAATCAAAACGATTTGACACTTCAGGAAGATGACATACTACGAAAAAGGACTAAAGCAGCCACGTGCCATGACTGTGGTAGAGCCAAAGATCGCTCGACTAGAACCGCATGCCAGAAATGTCACAAGCCTATATGTAACGATCGTAAATATAGCACATGCATCTAGGGTTATAAACAAAGTCAAAATGATCTCAATAAGTCAACTAATGAAGACTAAAATCTCAAATTTATAATTTCCATGTTAAATTTTTCACAATTTTCTAAGGTTAAGTCTTGTTTTTATAGAGAAAAGATTTATTTTTTATTTTTATTGAATGTGTCAATAAAGACTGATTATGTATAAAATATGTTAATTGTTTATTGCTACTCACATAACAAATAATCCATCAATTACTTTGGGGCACAGAGGCGTGTAAATATGTCATTATTTGCAGCGCGTGTAACGGAGTACTAATGTTTTAAAAATAACCATTTATATAATATTAATAAAACCTGTGAAGTAAAAGAGCAGCATACCAAAATATTATATATTATTTAAAAAAATACATCAAGATAATTACTTGGCAAAACATACACAAAAATTACATTTTTAGGAAAAAAAATATTATGAAGTTAGTAAATATATGTGTATATGTATTTTTTTATATTAAGTCTTGACTTGATTTTTATTTTACAAATAAAAAATATTATTAAAGTAATGTTAGTAAATTGATAATTTTCAAAGTTATACATTATATGGTATAAAGATATATGTCGCTATCATAATTTTAATTTTGAAAAATAAAAATTGAAAAGGCCTGAAATAGAGTAGATAGTAAATTGTTATAATTAGTCTATAGATTAAAAATTACACATATAGAAGATACATTGCAATGCAAAAAAATAACATAATAATAATATAATTGATAATAACTTAATTAACATGATATTTATATTACATTATTGCGCTTTATTTTCATGCAGCTTGAAAATATTACTTATATGCGAAAGGAAAACATTTAGACATAATATGTTTCAATAGAATAAATACTAGTAATAATGAACCTGTACCTACATACCTAATCTGTTTTATTAAGTGAAAGATTTGTATTATATTAAATAATACACAGCAAAATTAATTTGTGGTGACATTATAATAATAATTTATAGAAATTAACTTCGTTTACACCGCCTTTTCTAATGAAAAAAGGTGGTGTAAACATGTTTCAAAGCCAATGGCTTCTTTATCAGGGTACCTAATGTATAATAACAAAATTAAATTTAAAAATCAAAGTATAGATAATCAAAATATGAAAAAGTTAAGAAAATGAATAGTAATAAACATGAAAATAAATTTAAAAGATAACTATTTGTAAAAAGGACCTGGCTTTGGATCATTCTTTTGATATTAATAAGGGTTTACAAAATTAACATACAAATTATACAGAATCACAGTTTGATAAATTAGTAATTTTGGAAATAAGAAAAAGTTTTAATAGTAAATTGAATATTATAAATAACCAGGTCTTTTTTACAAATAGTTATCTTTTAAATATATTTTCATGTTAAGTAGGTACTTTATTATTATTCATTTTCCATATATAACTTTTAAATATTTTGATTATCTATACTTGGATTTTTAAATTTAATTTTGTTATTATAAATTTGTTATCCTGATGAATAAGCCGCTGGCTTTGAAACATGTTAAATTTTTTTCAATAAAAAAGGTGGTGTAAACAAAGTTAATTTGTATAAATTATACTTAAATAATTTGAATTAAAAATATGTATTCATTGGATATTATACACATCGATTGAAAAACTCGTACATAAATATTTTTTAAATATCTTATATTACAAAACTAAAAGTTTGAATGATAATATTCACCTTAAATAAATTATTTATATGAGACCAAAAAGATTTATAACCGGTACTTATAATCTACTTACAATACAAATAAACTTACAATACTAATACTTTGATCTACCGTAGTAGGGGGTGGAGTCTGAGGTGACATAAAATCCCTGCGTGATAAACCGGCCGGGAGATCTCAGATCAACGCACGCCGGCGGCTCCGCCCTCCCCTGGGTACAATCAAAACGTCAGGTGACTGACTGGGACACTGATATCTCGAGGCGGGTGAAGGGATATAAAAAAAATTAAAATCAAAACAATTTTACAAGTTTCTATATTGAGCAAAGTGGCAATTCATATGAAAGGAGAACATTAATTGTACAAAGATCCTTAGCCTAAGAAAGAAAATATTCAACATGGGTGGTGCAAAAAAGGTGGAATAACAGTGAACATAACCTAAAGTTCGCAAGAACAGTTCTGTGTCGAGAAGCACTTGAAGTAGGATCGGTGAGCGAAGTAAACAAAAAAAAACAACAATGTCTTTGGCGGTGAAAACCTGTTACGGAGAGCCCAGCGGATGTCTTCCTTTTCGTGCTTCTCAGGGTGGGCTGCGTCGTCGTGGTCCTCCTCTGGCTATGTAGGTTTCGTCAGTGGCTGCGGCGTCGGCGTCGTTCTCGTACATTCGGCGGTGCACTCAGACGTCGGTTCCTCGTCAACGGGTACACTGGGCGTCGCGGCGGTCTGACTCGACACTTGAGTCGCGTTCTAGTTCGGACGTCGCGGTGCTGGCGCGGCGGATACTGCTGCCCAGCCTCGTTTCCTTCGAGAGCCACCAGGGTATTCGGCCGGACCGGGATTAAGGGTCAGGCTAGAGTTCCTGGTGTCTCCAACTCCCACTTCCACTTTCAACTCTCAACTCTCAACTACTCAACTGCCGTCTCAGCGGCCGGTTCCGCCTTATATCCACCTTTCGCTGACCTGAGGCGTGGTCGGCGGTAGTAGGGGGGGGGCATCCCTTAGCTTTCTCTGGCTAGGGTGGTGGTGCCTGCCTTCCGATTGGGCCGCTCCGGGTCCACCCTCGTCGTCCATTGGTTTCCTCTGGGTCCCTCCCAGGCCCCGATGGGCGTTATTGGTCACGGGATTCGGTGTCTTGGTTGTCACGCCCACTATTGTCTACTCATTTCCGCCGCCGCCGCCCGGGCCTCCCATGTGGGCTTAGGCCCAAACACTTTGTGATTTCGCGGACACTTCCTTTACACGTTCACAGTTTATACCTATCCTCATACAACGTTTATTTTGGTAATTTCTTCCGGAATTATAAAGTACCTAAATCTGCGTCGACGCCAATTGCCCGGAAGAAATGTTTACATATCACTAGTTCGTATCATACCATATATTTTAACGGATTGGTACTTTATTTGATTCACAGAAAACAATATAATAGTCTACAAGATCTCGCTGGGTGGTAGGTATATTAAATACCCTTAACATAACAGTAGTAATTAACTATGACACAGAAGAATTTGTACAAACCAAAAAAATATGGTAAAACATTAATGTATAAATTATATTACCACAATGTACAAAAAGAACAAAGTTACAAAGTGGACGAATCATCTCACAGATTACATTTCTTCTTCTAATTTGCCAAATGACAATGATACAACCTCACATGTACTTATAACCTAATGCACCAGTCACTAAGCTAATTGAGGCTTTCTTACATTTTTTTACAAGAAATTATGTTAAACCTTATTACTAGAAGAAACATTAAGAAAACTTGGCGAAAATTAATTAATGTAACATTATTTACACCTAAATAATGAAAATTCTTACTTCAATATGTAAGCTGGATTGAATGCAAAACATTTTTTTCAGAACTTTCGTTATACTAATCATTATCTTATCAAATCAGCTTTCTTCCACCCCTGGTATAAGAATATAAGAAAATAATAAAAATAGAGAACACTTAAAAAATTATATAAGCCACATTCCACCAGGCAGACAATTGAAAATTTTCCAAACAAGAATTATTTTGAAATACTACCAATAACGAAAGTCCTTACTACAATTAATTACCTTCAGAATTTTCGTTATGTTTTTAAAGCGTACAAATACAAAGTGAATGGTATATCGTAAAGAGTGAAATTAATTATTTGAGTTTTATTATTACTAGATTAAAACAACTATTTTAAAACAGACCGACAAATAATCTTGCTTAAACGAGTAATCAAAACAATAATTGCATGTTTATAAATAGGTTATATTCCTACAACTTACAAATTTGTATAAAAAAAAGCACAATATTGGGAGCTTGAATAACCAATGACAAATTAACATTATTCTTAAAAATAATTAAAACTCACAAATTAACATTATTCAACTAGGTGTAATACATGAAAACATAAGAAATGAAAGCCTCGATCTAAAGTAATATTAATGTTTATTCCAACACGGCATTTCTTATTTGCAATTAATTAAACTATTTTGTTTCAATCCCGTGTGCACATTTTTCGTCTTTCCTTTCCTCAGCTCTATATCTTGAAAGGAATTCGTACGATTACAAAAACCACAAGCGGTCTCTTGATATTAAACGAGGTATATCGAGTGATACATATTTTGAGAACAACTTAATCTATAAAAATAAAAATGTAGATTTTCGAAATTTTTATCACTTTTGGTTCTACAAAAAAACTAAATATATCCACGAAAAACAGGCTATAAGATAAAGTGATTTAAATACCATTATCGCTTACATTTAATCCACCAATCAGAGATCAGCAAGTTGGCGTCATTTTATCTATGCTTTCCAGCGTTTGACATTACATCATTCGACGAACTGTCGTAAGAACATTTAGTTTGTTTTATATACAAGCGCAGTCAGCCTCTCCGGTAGTGCAGCATGAATGTCGCAGTCAAGTCTCCCGCCGAGAGCGACGATGAAGCAGACGGCGGCGAAGTCTTGCGTAGTGATGGGGAAGTCTCACACCTCCATATCAAGAAGGAAATCGCCGATTCAGGAGCAGTCACCATCAAAGCTGAACCAGGAACTTCCACATTGAGAGTTGGCGATGATCTGCATGCAGATCCATCTCTTATTTGGATCAAAATTGAGAAATCGGACTCTTCTAGCAATGATGACCTACAAACTAGTGAGTACATTTGCAACCTTTAATCAGTCAAGGGTGAAGTGTATAATGAACACATTTTCACGGAGAATTTTATGTCACGTAAAGTCGAGTGGGCGCGAAAAATCATTTAAAAAGTTATCACAGTTCAAAGTTTCGCAATTTTACCCGTATAAATCTGACAGTTGCATATTTTATCTATGACAAGACAGCAGATAAATATTGATTGAATGGATGAATTTATCTATGGATTCACCTTGTGTGAAGTAGGTACTACAAGGCAAGAAAACATTATGCTGCATTACCACACTGCTTAAATTGAACAAGTTATTAGGGTGATTTCGCCAGTGTTCCGGCCACCTTCAGTAGTCGGCCACCAATTACTTCAACTTGAATAAACTTGACACTCGCAATATAATTCAATAATATTTTTGAATGCTAAAAAGTCGGCCACTATTCCGCAAAAGAAACACAAAACTGCACCATCTTGCGTTTATTTTAGGTATCATTTAAGTATACACACAAAAAATGCCGATGTTTATGAGCTATCAACTTTGATTCTGGTTTTTCGGAAACGTCGTTAAGAATATTTTTAAACTTTAAATAGAAGTTGAATTAATTTGTTTGCTATACAGTGCAAACAAATTAATTCAACTTCTACTGCATTTATTGGCAAAAACATTAACTAAATTTACGAGTTAAAATGATAAAACGGACAATTACAATATTTTTATGTTGAAACTCGTGCGACCGGTTACAACAATTTTTTCAACAAAATCCAATGGTCGGCCGGGGCGGCCGACTACTGGCAACGTATATTGGTTTTATTTTTGTCTCTCACGCTGTTAATGATACAAAATTTACTAAGATTTTTTGTGTTATTTTAGTAAAAATAGCACTACTATCTAATTGCCAGTGGTCGGCCGCTAGTTACCACACTGATAACATGTTTTTTTTAAACTTAGAATTGAGGGGCCGACAACTGGTTGACGTGTTAAAATTGATGAACTAATGGTCGGCCATGCAGCATCTTAGGACGGTTTTAGTAGATAAAATTTATCTTTTATCATCCTTATGTTAACTAAATATAGAAATTATTAATTTTGTTTCAATGGCGACTAAGACTAAAATACGTTTTTCATCAGTATACTGATGATAGCCTTCAAAAGGCCCTTTAAGCAGTAAGAGAAGGGGAAAAATACGCGCAGCTTGTCAGAAATTGATGTTCCTAGGGCAAAATTGCAGGACCGCATCAAGGGATGGGTAATGAAAAAAACGGGTAAAATGGAACCCAAATCACTTAATATCGTTATCTGACGAAAACAAAATTGTTGAATCTTTAATAATCTTGTAATAGCAAAAATTCGTTTTAAATGAGAATTTTTAATTTGTTTTATAGTTTATTTATTTTTTTAAATTATTTAATTAACCAAATAAAAATGTTTATTAAGATGTCATCGTTATTTATCAATATTATTTAAAATGAATTTGATTGTTCCAGGTTATCTCGATAAGACTCAAAACTTAAGTAATCATTCATACTGCAGTGCTAAAGAATCCCAGAGACCCAGCGGGGAAGTCTTGTCTGGCTTACAAGGCGATTATGCCTCTTCGGAGAAATCAGTGATCGAGACGCACCTGCTCGCACATTCTGGAAAGAATCCTTTTGTTTGCTCCCAATGTAGTTACACATGTTCCTTACCGCAAACTTTAAAGAACCATTCTTGTACAATCATTAGAGAAAAACCATTTTCTTGTTCTCAATGTGATTATTCATGTTTTCAAAACAAAGATTTAAGAATCCACATGCGTACACATTCTGGAAAAAAAACATTTTCCTGTCCTCAGTGTGATTATGCATGTTTCCAAAAAAATCATTTAAGAAGCCACATGTTTACACATTCTGGAGAGAAACCATTTTCTTGTTCTCAATGTGATTACGTCTGTTCCAATAAATATAGTTTTGAACGCCACATGCGTACACATTCTGGAGAAAAAACATTTTCTTGTACTCAATGTGATTATGCCTGTACCCTAAAACATTATTTAAAAAGCCACATGCTTACACATTCAGGAGAGAAACCTTTTTCTTGTTCTCAATGTAATTATGCCTGTTCCCAAAAAAATAGTTTAAAAAGACACATGCTTACACATTCTGGAGAGAAACCATTTTCATGTCCTCAGTGTGATTATGCATGTTTCCAAAAAAATCATTTAAGAAGCCACATGTTTACACATTCTGGAAAGAAACCATTTTCTTGTCCTCAGTGTGATTACACTTGTTTCCAAAAAAATCATTTAACAAGCCACATGTTTACACATACTAGAGAGAAACCATTTTCTTGTTCTCAATGTGATTACGTCTCTTCCAATAAATATCTTTTAGAACGCCACATGCATACACATTCTGGAGAAAAACCATTTTCTTGTTCTCAATGTGAGTATGTATGTTCCCAAAAAATTTATTTGAAAAGGCACATGCTTACACATTCTGGAGAGAAACCATTTTCTTGTTCTCAGTGTGATTATACCTGTTCCCAAAAAAATAATTTAAAAACCCACATGCTTACACATTCTGGAGAGAAACCCTTTTCTTGTTCTCAATGTGAATATGTCTGTTCCCATAAGAGTAGTTTAAAATACCACATGCGTATACATTCTGTATAAAAATAATTTTCTTGCTCTCAATGTGATTATGCCTGTTTCCAAAAAAAAATAGTTTAAAAAGCCACATGCTTACACATTCTGGAGAAAAACAATTTTCTTGTTCTCAATTTGATTACGCCTGGTTCAAAAAAGATAATTTAAAATTCCACATGCGTACACATTCTAGAGAAAAACCATTATCTTGTTCTTAGTGTGATTATACCTCTTCCCAAGTAAAAAAATCACATGCTTAAACATTCTGGTGAGAAACCATTTTCTTGTCCTCAATATGATTATACTTGTTCCCTAAATAAACGGTTAACAATTCACCTTCTTGCACACTATAGTGTAAAACCTTTTTCGTGCCATCAATGAATTTACGCCTTTTATCGATCTTTAAATCGAGCTTTCAATCCCTTATGCATACGCAATTCGGAGAGAAACTTTTTTTGTTTTCAATGTGATTATACTGCTATGCTGAAATCACATTAACACATACTTGAGCTTGTATATTCTGAAAAGATGCTCTTTTCATGCCCTCAGTGTATTTATATTTGTAGGTCTAAATCGATTTTAAAATGTCGCGATCTGACACAGTCAGGATATAAACCTTACTCGTGCTCTCAGTGTAATTAACTTGCTCCCAGATAACACACTCAAAGAGACATGTTTTGCATAGTGGAGAACAATAATTATCTTGTTATCAAAAAAATTTATTGGAAATCCACCAAAGGCCTGCCATTAAAAATGCACATGCTTGAACATTCTGGATAAATAGACTTTCTCGTGCACTCGTTGTTAATATACTTATATCAGAATTCAGTTATAAATGATCACACCTTATAGAAATCTTCCTCCTGATCTGGATTTAATTCTTCAATGTACTGTAAACCTCCCAAAATATTTTTTTTACATAACGGATATTTTCAGATTTATTTAAGACGTTTCCTAAGTATTTAGCAACAAAATCAGTTATGCTCACAAATTGTGGCACTGTAGCGCAATATTTTAGCTATAAAGAATCCACCTCTAGCTGTTTTCGAAGATTATTCTACCGATGTTTCTGTGACAGTCTTCACAGATCTTTAAACTGCTTGTGTGTGATAGGCCACCATGAGTTATGAACGACTGAAGATCTTCGTCAGACACTGGTTGAATTGTTGATAATTTAGTGATGTCATGCTGCTGCTTTATCAGATCGTAGTAAGCAGCGACTTGAAGGATTTTTCTTGGATATTATTTATCTTTTGTCATAATATTCTCTCTTCTTTTCTTTCTTGCTCTGCGCATTCTAATCTAAAATAGGAAAAGCAGACTTGGAGTCCTGCAGAACTGGTGTAACAATGGCTGTTAGTACTCTGTCTGATACTCCATACCTGTCGGAAGTTTTCGTCAATGTCGAAATATCGATGGTACTGGCAGATCCCTTACTAGATATTGTTGTAGTTGAATAAATTTTACGTTGAAGGCATTGATGAATCTAATATAGATGTTGCTTATTAGAATTTCTCTTGATTTTTCTTCGGTATTTTAAGATGTTTTTGTACTTTAAATGATAGTATTTTAACATATGTGTGTAACTCGTATGACTGTAGGAATTCTTCACTAGATACATTCTATTTTTCTATTCTATTTTCTGAAATGATGGATGATTTTTCATGCTTAGTAAACCGTGTCTTGTTTCATAAAACTTCATCTTTACTTCGTTTACTGGCGGCACAAATCTTTAGTTTCACCAAGCGTAGGACATTTTGATGATTTCCGAGAATGATTCATATCGACAACAAGCGCAAACGCGAGCTTTATCTAAAGCAGTCTGAGCAAAACACTATTTTATTTAATTATAATAAAATACTATATTTCGTGCACGAAAATATAGAAAAAGTAATAATCTCAATTTGCAGTAACGTATTATTAAACAGCCAGAAAATAGGATAAAAAAATATTTTGAAACTTTGAGGACAATCCGGAGACTGAAGATGTTTCTCAATTTGAATATTATTTTAAAAACGTAATTCTAGTAATTAAAACATAAATTAAAATAGCAAAATAAACATAAATATTCCAAAAATATATTAATATAAATCAACATAAATAATCATAAATAGAAATACATTTTCATATCTGACACAAAGTATGATAGTATTGATATCTAAGCTGTTATCTATTTCCCATGTGTATTTTCCTAATTCTGTGTGCCAATTTTCTATATCATAATCTTTTTTCGTTCTTTATATACTGATTCTGTTAGTATTTATCTGCGATTGATTTTTAAAAATAGTTATTATTATTTCGTGATCTGAAATTTTTGATTCTTCCCCAACTGAAACATTAAGATAAAAGTTATTTGATATAATTACGTCTATTATGGTCGAAGACGTTTCACTCAATCTGGTGGGATGTCTTACTAGTTGTTTTAGTCCAAAACTATTTATCGAGTTTAACAATCTGACACTGTATGTATTTTTAACATTCATGTCAATATTAAAGTCCCCAGCAAGATAACACATTTCCTGTTCTTTTATATGGTTACTACACCATATTTCAATAAAATTAAAAAATGTAGTATGACTCTGATTTGGCGAGTGGTATACAACTGCATAAGTACCTTTTAAAAATTGTTTTTAATGTGCACTGCTAAAATCCAGGTATTTTTTGCTATCTGACGTGTTTGCATACGATTTTAATTAACATTATTACTCCACCTGTGTGCCCACTAAATGAATCACACCTTAATTTGAATAGCCAAAAAAGAAACTTCAGACTCATCTATTTCTTATGTAAGACGTGTTTCGCTGAGCATCAATATATCGGGTTAACATTTTTGTAGCAACATATCCACTTCATTATAGTGTGCTAAGAGACTTGAAATATTAAAGTAGTTTATCGACTGTTGTTTTTTATTTATCCTAAAAAATTGATTTTCTTCCTTTCAGCTTCAATTTTTCTTAAATAAATTGGGCATTCCTTACCCCACCCTGGATGGTTAGAATTCAGCTGTAATGTTAGGCGTTTGTCTGTTAATATACATTTGATACATTGCATCTTTTCACCTTCTACTTTACATTCCGGACCATCGTGTGACTGAGAACACATGATTTGTTTGTGTATTCTTGGGCTTTTATGGCTGTACCCCTTACAGCTGTAACATCTCAGTATAGAAATATTGTCGTATCGTCGCTGTATATATAATTAAGCCAATATGCTGTTTAATACATTCTCAGATGAACGAATCAATTTGTCAATTTTTCATAAAAATAATAGAGATATTCTAAAAAAAACATTGCCGTTCATGTGGCAAGTCTGCCTAGTAATTATTTTAAATATTTTTTTATAAATCTAGTCTGTGCAATTATTTTTTAAAACAGTTTCATTCGTTTATCTCAGTATTAAAACGGCACATAGGCTTGATTATATATACAGCGACGATATGCTCTACATCTATTCCATCCTATATTAACTTTTTCTCCTTTAATCATTTTTGCGTGTGAAGTACGTTTAAAGTTTACTTAATTATCTAGAATACGTATTAAGGAAAGTAATAAATATTCAATATTAATAAAATTATAATATTTGATTGCAAGAAATTTTTACGTTTTTTGATGATTTTCAAACGTTTTTTTTTCATATAAAGAGATGATTTTAAACAGTAATACATTGTATTTATTCCTGCACTTTGAGACGTCAAGCGTTATTTAAAAGTTTGTTTTTTTATTAAAAACACGTTCATTAATATCCAATAATAAAAATTCGAAAGTGTGAAATATGTAAACAAATGACGCAGTTTTGAAATCAGATTCTGCATGCCGTCGGTAGAGGCAGACGCTCTTCCGCGGCCCATTCACTTTTTCAAAATAATATCATATTATTATATATTCGAAAGCAATCTATTCATCGCAGATAAAAAGGTTTTTTTAAACTAGTTTTATATTAATTTGCTTTTCTACTTATAATCTTACATTAAACTAACCACAGTTCCTCTCTTCAAACGCGTGCTTTGGTGATCTTGAAGGCCTCGCTATATTCGCGGAGATATTATTGTAATTTGTAAAGTCAAGTTAGTTATTAATTTATGACGTCATTTTTAAGACACAGATAAATGGTTGTTAATTTTCTTTTTAATTCAATACATATTATTGTAGTGGTATTTTTTTATTCTAGATAAAAATTATTTGAATTTAATTAAATTCACAGGTGTTTTGAGATTTCAGCCGGAAGTCAAAATAATATCAAAATGTGGTTATGCGACAAGTTTTAAATTAAAAAACAGTGATATATAAATTATTGTTTACTATTTTTTTACAACAAAAATTATTGGAGAAATATAAATACGCTTTCTTTTTAAATTCTAGACTCATAACGTTTAAAATTCGGATAAAAGTACGAGGACACGACTTGCTCTCGGGCGTTTTCATATATTTTAAGCGTCGGCACTCCGTATGGTTGTCTCGTTTCCTCGCAACCTTTTTGTCTTTCAAGGAATACGTAAGTAAATACGCCCGTGCAATGTTTATCCGATATGAGGTTTTTTCATGTCTTGCTCTCGTACTGAAACAGCATGATCTATCGACGCAATTCTAAACTTTGACAGATTGATAATATAATTAAAAATTTGACAACATAATTAAAAACCGATTGAATTTTATGAATAACCCATTATTTGATATATTCCCCATTCGGTGTCTACTTGTCAATTACCCCACCATAAGTAATAGATAGGTAGTATGCGTTTGTCTTGACGAAGATATAGTGGTATAGACGTAGAGCTACTCCATGTGGTTTATACGTAGTTATAAATTCATTAAAATTGAAAAAAAGCTGTAAATTTATTATTAACGATAATATTGGACTTCCACTCCAATGATATCGTTATTAACGATAATATTGAGTGAAAGGTATAGGTTTAGTGTGAAAAACATTCACAAACATCTCACCATCATTTTATGTGTGGTAAATATGTGTATACAGCAGGGCCTCGATAATCTGGACCCCAGCTCATCCGAACGCCTCTATAATCTAAACAACCCCCCCCTTACCATCGCCGTTCCGCCATTTTGTTGTGTGTGGCGTCTCAAATTGGAGCATGTTTATATCATGGCTTCAACATTGAAGAAAATAAAACACGTATAGCTAACAATTACATAAAAGTGCGAAATTCTGGACAAGATAAGGAAGGCATCTCGTTATCAGTTCTCGCACAGCAGTATAACGCTGGAAAATCAAAAATTTCAGATACACAAGGAGGCAAAAATACGATCATTCATAAAAAAACAGAACAGGGCCCGGGTGCTAGGAAAACAATGAAAAATCCTGAATATCCCATGCTTGAAGATGCATTATTTACATGGTTCGTAGAGCAGCGAAGAAAGAACGTCCCTTTGTTAGGTGATGGAGAAGGCCAAGTTTTTCCATAAAAGACTTGGAAGAGGAGAATTTGTGGCTAGCGGAGGAAGGACATTTCATACGCCAAATTCAACTAATTAGTGAGAAATTGTCGAATAATGAAGCAGCTGTGAAGTCATTATGCTGATGAGTCAGGCCTGTACTGGAAAACGATACCAGATAAAACATTGGCGTCTGCACCAGTAATTAGGACCCCGGGTTCCAAAGTGTCGAAGGAAAGAATCATATTTACACACCATCACAAGCCTCTGGGGCCCCTGTTAATCGAATCAGAGGAAATTTCTGGCCAAGATGTGGAATATTTTGATCCTGAAGATGACTTACCATTGAGCATTTTTCGTAACAGAGGCTTGTCTGTAGTAGAGATTAGTAATTTCTTGGTTAGCAATGATGATGTTGATTGTCAGGAGCCCTTGACTAATGAAGACACAGTAAGACAAGTAACAAATAAGCAAGACAGCGAAAACGAAGAGTTGGAGGCATTGGAATCAGTTGCAAGGATTGCACATACTCAAGCTGTGTCTTGCTTAAATACTTGTTTAAAATGGGCAGATTGTTCCGTACAGAATACGCGAAGATATGATGCGCAGGTCTCCCGTACTTGGCTCGTAGAACAGACCAAGACTGTACAGCGGTAATCGTAAACCCGCTGACAGTGGTTGTTCTAAATATTCACAAAGGTGAATTATCCGGTTGCAAGTAGTCCAGTTGAAGTTCCAAAATCCAAAAACAGTAGGTAGAGCAGAGGTCAGAGGTGTTGAGTAAAAGTCAGAAGAAGTGGTCCAGACGGCGTATAAAGCACAGAACGGAATGAATCTGTACGCCGACGGAAGTTTAATTTATACACAAATTTAATACCTCCCGGCTTATTTCCGGGAGCCAATCACAGAGAGTTTTTATCGCGCGTTCGCGCACGCGAAATTGTCTAAAAAATAGCTCGGAAAGTTTTATTTACAGAATTCAAAAATTATTTAGAATTTTTACGCCACCCCCCCGGGGTTTTCATCACGTCATTTACATGGTGCTATGTCTTGCTTATAGCATGACGTGATTGCCTGGACCCGCAAGACCGAAGTTAATTTTTTATCAAAAAATATATACCGATCGCAGCGGTATTTGCTCAGGAAAATTTCACAATTAAATTTATAAAATTTGTTAACTATGATTTATACATGTTTGTTAATGCAGTTTATAAAGAGCCCACATGGGTGTAACTTTTGATATCAGTTTTAGTTATGTACAATAAAATTTCAGTCATTTATAAATATTTCAAAGTGGGTCGCAAAAAATTAATTTTCATTTATTTTTCAGGTGCGCCCCTGACAAGGTAGGTATGTAAAAACATGTAAAATGGGTAGATTCTTATGCAAGGAATTCAACAAAAAATATTTTAAGTTGATCCGGCTGTTGTAGCGTCTGTAAGACAGTTTCAAAGTTTTGACTGAAAAATGACCCTTATCGACATTGGACCACTGCTGATAGTGGTTACGTAAAAAATGTGAAAAATTTTACTTTTTTATTTACATGATTTTCTTTTAGATTTTAGTCTAAATGGCTTTGTTTAGCAAAAATATTATGGTTTGATACCAATTTCATTGAAAAAACCCTTGTTTTTCGTTAATATAAGAAAATCAATTTTGGGTCGAAAATTCTCGTATTTGTTGGTACAAATACCGTTTTTCGGTGGCTGTCGCGCCCGGGACCTTATTAGTGATGAGCCCCGTCGCTAGGCCTATAAAACACTGTTAGTTATATGTAGATTTCTCCGAGATCTGACAAGATATGGCTTCGCGACTTATCGGAAACAATCGGTCTGCAGCCCGTTTTTCCTTCGCATACCAACTCTCTGTCCTCGGATACATATGTAGAAATATTAAACAATATTTCGTAATTCTGTCTGTCAGGCCATACAGTTAGCCGTAGGAAATAATATTTCCTGTATCTGTCTTTCCGCCATACAGTTGGCCGTCACTCGGAAATATTCAATAATATTTCTTATATCTGTCTTTATGCCATACAGTTGGCTACACTCACCACCCCGGTCTATCGCAACAGCGATTTTCTCGTTTATTGAAAATAAACATGTGACAAAGTACATTCATATATGTCAATATTTAGGTTCTTACAATAATATGTAATAATTTAAACATGTCACAACTATTTTATTTTCATAAATTTTCATACATAAATTTGTTCACAAATTTATCAAAGCATAGGACCCGTCTTTACGGTCCTCAGGGTGGTGATGACGCACCGGCGTCCTGCCCGGTCGCCCGTGAATAAGATGACGTCACAGGTCCACCTTGATCGGTGTCCGCAGCGAGCCATGGAACTCGGCAATGTCATCTTCTTTGAGGAGGCTCTTTTCAGGGCTATCATTCATCCTGTCCGTTACACTCCCCCCGTGCAGTCCGCCTGCACTCCTAGGGAGGACAGGATTTCCACAGGGTCCTTCAGCGACGCCTTCACTGCGGCGCCCTTGTCAGGGTGATGATCTTTGTTGCGGGCCTGGTGTAGTCGCCCGTTGTGGTTTTTAATCGAACCACCCTCGCCTGCCCGTCGGGCGCGAGCTTCACCTCGATCACTCTCCCCTTGGGCCATGTGTTGCGGGGCATCGCGGGATCGGCGATGACGGCCATCTCTCCCTCTTTGATGGGTGGTGCGGGCTCCTGCCATTTCTGCCTTCGAGCCAATGTTGGCAGGTACTCCCTCATCCACCTTCTCCAGAATAAATCTGCCATTTGTTGCGCCATCTGCCACTGCTTTTTTAAACATACTTTTTCATCCAGCGCCCCATAGAGGGCCAAGTGGGTGTTGCGGCCCGTATTTCCCAGTAACAGATGGTTGGGTGTGATCGGCGCGTCATCTTGTGGGTCCACTGACACATGCGTCAGTGGACGGCTGTTTACTGTAAACTCGGCCTCGGCCAGTACAGTCCTTAGGGTCTCCTCCCGCGGTGCCCGTTTCTTCAGTGTGGCTTCCAGTGCGCGTTTGACAGCACGCACGAGACTCTCCCAGGCGCCCCCCATGTGCGGGGCGAGGGGGGGGTTGAAACTCCATTCAACCCCGCTCTCCGCTAGATGTCCCTGCATCCGTGGATCATTGTATAGATCAGCCCGGGCGGCCGCCATTTCCTTTTCCGCGCCTCGGAAGTTCGTGCCGTTATCTGAATAGAGGAGGCGCGGATGGCCGCGCCTAGCGGCCATTCTTCTGATGGCGAGTAGTGCAGAGTCTGCTGATAGTGACTCCGCCAGTTCCACATGTACGGCGCGCGTCGTTAGGCACGTAAATAGCGCGCCGTACCTCTTTTCCCTTCGTCGGCCGATAGCCACCTGCATCGGCCCAAAGTAGTCCAGGCCGCAGTGATGGAAGGGCGGCGTATGATGAGCCAGCCGACAGTCTGGTAATTGCCCCATTAATGGCGGGTTCGGCTGACTCTTCATGTTGCGGCACGCTTGACATGCTAATTTCACCCGGCGCACGGTCGGTCTCAATCTTAGCACATAAAAGTTTTCGCGCACATCTGCGACAGTTTTTTCTGTGCCCGGGTGATTTTCGCGCTCATGGTAATGGCGTACCATGAGCCGTGTATATGGGTGCGCGCCGTCCAAAATGACGGGCGCTCTTAATCCTGCCGGAATCCCTTCCACTGCGGTCTGCTCTAGCCGTGACCCCATCCTGATGACGCCGTATTCGTCCAATCGTGGCGTCATCGGGTACAATCGGCTATTTCTTTCTATGGCCCTACCTTCTTGCAGGGCCCGTATTTCTGGCCTAAAAACGTCTGCCTGAGCGTGCTTAACC